>CM066335.1:17455632-17978132 GCA_033807585.1 Hydrophis major
TGCATTTCGTCCTGGCACCTGTTTTTGCATTTGGGATCAAAAAAAATTTGCCTCCCCAGGCACCAGTTCTTCTGACCCCGGCATCATGCGTTTTCTTCTTCAGGCACAAAAAGACTGATTTTTAAAAACAGCAAGCAATACCATTTTTAAGTATGGAATTCTACCCCGAAACTCATCCTGGCATGGATTTTTGCATTTGGGATCAAAAAAAATTTGCCTCCCCAGGCACGTTTTTCTGACCCCGGCATCACGCGTTTTCTTCTTCAGGCACGAAAAAGCTTCATTTTTAAAAACAGCAAGCAATACCATTTTTAAGTATGGAATTCGACCCCGAATTTCGTCCTGGTATCCGTTTTTGCCTTTGGGATCAAAAAATTCTTGCCTACCCAGGCATCATTTTTTCTGACCCCGGCATCACGCGTTTTCTTCTTCAGGCACCAAAAAGCTTGATTTTTAAAAACAGCAAGCAATACCATTTTTAAGATTGGAATTCGACCCCGAATTTCGTCCTGGCATCCGTTTTTGCATTTGGGATCAAAAAAAATTTGCCTCCCCAGGTACCAGTTTTTCTGACCCCGGCATCACGCGTTTTCTTCTTCAGGCACCAAAAAGCTTGATTTTTAAAAACAGCAAGCAATACCATTTTTAAGTTTGGAATTCGACCCGGAATTTCGTCCTGGCATCCGTTTTTGCATTTGGGATCAAAAAAAATTTGCCTCCCAGGAACCAGTTTTTCTGACCCCGGCATCACGCGTTTTCTTCTTCAGGCACCAAAAAGCTTGATTTTTAAAAACAGCAAGCAATACCATTTTTAAGTTTGGAATTCGACCCGGAATTTCGTCCTGGCATCCGTTTTTGCATTTGGGATCAAAAAAAATTTGCCTCCCCAGGCACCAGTTTTTCTGACCCCGGCATCACGCGTTTTCTTCTTCAGGCACCAAAAAGCTTGATTTTTAAAAACAGCAAGCAATACCATTTTTAAGTTTGGAATTCGACCCGGAATTTTGTCCTGGCATCCGTTTTTGCATTTGGGATCAAAAAATTTTTGCCTCCCCCGGCACCAGTTTTTCTGACCCCGGCATCACGCGTTTTCTTATTCAGGCACCAAAAAGCTTGATTTTTAAAAACAGCAAGCAATACCATTTTTAAGTTTGGAATTCGACCCCGAATTTCGTCCTGGCATCCGTTTTTGCATTTGGGATCAAAAAAAATTTTCCTTCCCAGGCACCAGTATTTCTGACCCCGGCATCACGCGTTTTCTTCTTCAGGCACCAAAAAGCTTGATTTTTAAAAACAGCAAGCAATACCATTTTTAAGTATGGAATTCTACCCTGAATCTCATCCTGGCATCCATTTTTGCCTTTGGGATCAAAAAAATTTTCCCTACCCAGGTATCATTTTTTCTGACCCCGGCATCACACCTTTTTTTATTCAGGCACCAAGAAGCTTGATTTTTGAAAACAGCAAGCAATACCATTTTTAAGTATGGAATTGTACCCCAAATCTCTTACTGGCATCTGTTTTTGCATTTGGGATCAAAAAAATTTTGCCTCCCCAGGCACCAGTTTTTCTGACCCCGGCATCACGCGTTTTCTTCTTCAGGCACCAAAATGCTTGATTTTTAAAAACAGCAAGCAATACCATTTTTAAGTTTGGAATTCGACCCGGAATTTCGTCCTGGCATCCGTTTTTGCATTTGGGATCAAAAAAAATTTATCTCCCCAGGCACCAGTTTTTCTGACCCCGGCATCACGCGTTTTCTTCTTCAGGCACCAAAAAGCTTGATTTTTAAAAACAGCAAGCAATACCATTTTTAAGTTTGGAATTCGACCCGGAATTTCGTCCTGGCATCCATTTTTGCATTTGGGATCAAAAAAAATTTGCCTCCCCAGGTACCAGTTTTTCTGACCCCGGCATCACGCGTTTTCTTCTTCAGGCACGAAAAAGCTTCATTTTTAAAAACAGCAAGCAATACCATTTTTAAGTATGGAATTCGACCCGGAATTTCGTCCTGGCATCCGTTTTTGCATTTGGGATCAAAAAAAATTTGCCTCCCCAGGCACCAGTTTTTCTGACCCCGGCATCACGTGTTTTCTTCTTCAGGCACCAAAAAGCTTCATTTTTAAAAACAGCAAGCAATACCATTTTTAAGTATGGAATTCGACCCCGAATTTCGTCCTGGTATCCGTTTTTGCCTTTGGGATCAAAAAATTCTTGCCTACCCAGGCATCATTTTTTCTGACCCCGGCATCACGCGTTTTCTTCTTCAGGCACCAAAAAGCTTGATTTTTAAAAACAGCAAGCAATACCATTTTTAAGATTGGAATTCGACCCCGAATTTCGTCCTGGCATCCGTTTTTGCATTTGGGATCAAAAAAATTTTACCCCCCCAGGCACCAGTTTTTCTGACCCCGGCATCACGCGATTTCTTCTTCAGGCACCAAAAAGCTTGATTTTTAAAAACAGCAAGCAATACCATTTTTAAGTTTGGAATTTGACCCGGAATTTCGTCCTGGCATCCGTTTTTGCATTTGGGATCAAAAAAAATTTGCCTCACCAGGCACCAGTTTTTCTGACCCTGGCATCACGCGATTTCTTCTTCAGGCACCAAAATGCTTGATTTTTAAAAACGGCAAGCAATACCATTTTTAAGTTTGGAATTCGACCCTGCATTTCGTCCTGGCATCCGTTTTTGCCTTTGGGATCAAAAAATTTTTGCCTACCCAGGTATCATTTTTTCTGACCCCGGCATCACACCTTTTTTTATTCAGGCACCAAGAAGCTTGATTTTTGAAAACAGCAAGCAATACCATTTTTAAGTATGGAATTGTACCCCAAATCTCTTACTGGCATCTGTTTTTGCATTTGGGATCAAAAAAATTTTGCCTCCCCAGGCACCAGTTTTTCTGACCCCGGCATCACGCATTTTCTTCTTCAGGCACCAAAATGCTTGATTTTTAAAAACAGCAAGCAATACCATTTTTAAGTTTGGAATTCGACCCGGAATTTCGTCCTGGCATCCGTTTTTGCATTTGGGATCAAAAAAAATTTATCTCCCCAGGCACCAGTTTTTCTGACCCCGGCATCACGCGTTTTCTTCTTCAGGCACCAAAAAGCTTGATTTTTAAAAACAGCAAGCAATACCATTTTTAAGTTTGGAATTCGACCCGGAATTTCGTCCTGGCATCCGTTTTTGCATTTGGGATCAAAAAAAATTTGCCTCCCCAGGCACCAGTTTTTCTGACCCCGGCATCACGCGTTTTCTTCTTCAGGCACCAAAATGCTTGATTTTTAAAAACAGCAAGCAATACCATTTTTAAGTTTGGAAATCGACCCTGCATTTCGTCCTGGCATCCGTTTTTGCATTTGGGATCAAAAAAAATTTGCCTACCCAGGCATCATTTTTTCTGACCCCGGCATCACGCGTTTTCTTCTTTAGGCACCAAAAAGCTTGATTTTTAAAAACAGCAACCAATACCATTTTTAAGATTGGAATTCGACCCCGAATTTCGTCCTGGCATCCGTTTTTACATTTGGGATCAAAAAATTTTTACCTCCCCAGGCACCAGTTTTTCTGACCCCGGCATCACGTGTTTTCATCTTCAGGCACCTAAAAGCTTGATTTTTTAAAACAGCAAGCAATACCATTTTTAAGTTTGGAATTCGACACGGAATTTCGTCCTGGCATCCGTTTTTGCATTTGGGATCAAAAAAAATTTGCCTCCCCAGGCACCAGTTTTTCTGACCCCGGCATCACGCTTTTCTTCTTCAGGCACCAAAAAGCTTGATTTTTAAAAACAGCAAGCAATACCATTTTTAAGTTTGGAATTCGACCCGGAATTTCGTCCTGGCATCCGTTTTTGCATTTGGGATCAAAAAAAATTTGCCTCCCCAGGCACCAGTTTTTCTGACCCCGGCATCACGCGTTTTCTTCTTCAGGCACCAAAACGCTTGATTTTTAAAAACAGCAAGCAATACCATTTTTAAGTATGGAATTCTACCCCGAAACTCATCCTGGCATGGATTTTTGCATTTGGGATCAAAAAAAATTTGCCTCCCCAGGCACCAGTTTTTCTGACCCCGGCATCACGCCTTTTCTTCTTCAGGCACGAAAAAGCTTCATTTTTAAAAACAGCAAGCAATACCATTTTTAAGTATGGAATTCGACCCCGAATTTCGTCCTGGCATCCGTTTTTGCATTTGGGATCAAAAAAATTTTACCTCCCCAGGCACCAGTTTTTCTGACCCCGGCATCACGCGTTTTCTTCTTCAGGCACCAAAAAGCTTGATTTTTAAAAACAGCAAGCAATACCATTTTTAAGTTTGGAAATCGACCCTGCATTTCGTCCTGGCACCTGTTTTTGCATTTGGGATCAAAAAAAATTTGCCTCCCCAGGCACCAGTTCTTCTGACCCCGGCATCATGCGTTTTCTTCTTCAGGCACAAAAAGACTGATTTTTAAAAACAGCAAGCAATACCATTTTTAAGTATGGAATTCTACCCCGAAACTCATCCTGGCATGGATTTTTGCATTTGGGATCAAAAAAAATTTGCCTCCCCAGGCACGTTTTTCTGACCCCGGCATCACGCGTTTTCTTCTTCAGGCACGAAAAAGCTTCATTTTTAAAAACAGCAAGCAATACCATTTTTAAGTATGGAATTCGACCCCGAATTTCGTCCTGGTATCCGTTTTTGCCTTTGGGATCAAAAAATTCTTGCCTACCCAGGCATCATTTTTTCTGACCCCGGCATCACGCGTTTTCTTCTTCAGGCACCAAAAAGCTTGATTTTTAAAAACAGCAAGCAATACCATTTTTAAGATTGGAATTCGACCCCGAATTTCGTCCTGGCATCCGTTTTTGCATTTGGGATCAAAAAAATTTTACCCCCCCAGGCACCAGTTTTTCTGACCCCGGCATCACGCGATTTCTTCTTCAGGCACCAAAAAGCTTGATTTTTAAAAACAGCAAGCAATACCATTTTTAAGTTTGGAATTTGACCCGGAATTTCGTCCTGGCATCCGTTTTTGCATTTGGGATCAAAAAAAATTTGCCTCACCAGGCACCAGTTTTTCTGACCCTGGCATCACGCGATTTCTTCTTCAGGCACCAAAATGCTTGATTTTTAAAAACGGCAAGCAATACCATTTTTAAGTTTGGAATTCGACCCTGCATTTCGTCCTGGCATCCGTTTTTGCATTTGGGATCAAAAATTTTTTGCCTACCCAGGCATCATTTTTTCTGACCCCGGCATCACGTGTTTTCTTCTTCAGGCACCAAAAAGCTTGATTTTTAAAAACAGCAAGCAATACCATTTTTAAGTTTGGAATTCGACCCGGAATTTCGTCCTGGCATCCGTTTTTGCATTTGGGATCAAAAAAAATTTGCCTCCCCAGGCACCAGTTTTTCTGACCCCGGCATCACGCGTTTTCTTCTTCAGGCACCAAAAAGCTTGATTTTTAAAAACAGCAAGCAATACCATTTTTAAGTTTGGAATTCGACCCCGAATTTCGTCCTGGCATCCGTTTTTGCATTTGGGATCAAAAAAAATTTGCCTCCCCAGGCACCAGTATTTCTGACCCCGGCATCACGCGTTTTCTTTTTCAGGCACCAAAAAGCTTGATTTTTAAAAACAGCAAGCAATACCATTTTTAAGTATGGAATTCTACCCTGAATCTCATCCTGGCATCCGTTTTTGCCTTTGGGATCAAAAAATTTTTGCCTACCCAGGTATCATTTTTTCTGACCCCGGCATCACACCTTTTTTTATTCAGGCACCAAGAAGCTTGATTTTTGAAAACAGCAAGCAATACCATTTTTAAGTATGGAATTGTACCCCAAATCTCTTACTGGCATCTGTTTTTGCATTTGGGATCAAAAAAATTTTGCCTCCCCAGGCACCAGTTTTTCTGACCCCGGCATCACGCGTTTTCTTCTTCAGGCACCAAAATGCTTGATTTTTAAAAACAGCAAGCAATACCATTTTTAAGTTTGGAATTCGACCCGGAATTTCGTCCTGGCATCCGTTTTTGCATTTGGGATCAAAAAAAATTTATCTCCCCAGGCACCAGTTTTTCTGACCCCGGCATCACGCGTTTTCTTCTTCAGGCACCAAAAAGCTTGATTTTTAAAAACAGCAAGCAATACCATTTTTAAGTTTGGAATTCGACCCGGAATTTCGTCCTGGCATCCGTTTTTGCATTTGGGATCAAAAAAAATTTGCCTCCCCAGGCACCAGTTTTTCTGACCCCGGCATCACGCGTTTTCTTCTTCAGGCACCAAAATGCTTGATTTTTAAAAACAGCAAGCAATACCATTTTTAAGTTTGGAAATCGACCCTGCATTTCGTCCTGGCATCCGTTTTTGCATTTGGGATCAAAAAAAATTTGCCTACCCAGGCATCATTTTTTCTGACCCCGGCATCACGCGTTTTCTTCTTTAGGCACCAAAAAGCTTGATTTTTAAAAACAGCAACCAATACCATTTTTAAGATTGGAATTCGACCCCGAATTTCGTCCTGGCATCCGTTTTTACATTTGGGATCAAAAAAATTTTACCTCCCCAGGCACCAGTTTTTCTGACCCCGGCATCACGTGTTTTCATCTTCAGGCACCTAAAAGCTTGATTTTTTAAAACAGCAAGCAATACCATTTTTAAGTTTGGAATTCGACACGGAATTTCGTCCTGGCATCCGTTTTTGCATTTGGGATCAAAAAAAATTTGCCTCCCCAGGCACCAGTTTTTCTGACCCCGGCATCACGCTTTTCTTCTTCAGGCACCAAAAAGCTTGATTTTTAAAAACAGCAAGCAATACCATTTTTAAGTTTGGAATTCGACCCGGAATTTCGTCCTGGCATCCGTTTTTGCATTTGGGATCAAAAAAAATTTGCCTCCCCAGGCACCAGTTTTTCTGACCCCGGCATCACGCGTTTTCTTCTTCAGGCAATAAAACGCTTGATTTTTAAAAACAGCAAGCAATACCATTTTTAAGTTTGGAAATCGACCCTGCATTTCATCCTCGCATCCGTTTTTGCATTTGGGATCAAAAAAATTTTGCCTACCCAGGCATCAGTTTTTCTGACCCCGGCATCACGCGTTTTCTTCTTCAGGCACCAAAAAGCTTGATATTTAAAAACAGCAAGCAATACCATTTTTAAGTTTGGAAATCGACCCTGCATTTCGTCCTGGCACCTGTTTTTGCATTTGGGATCAAAAAAAATTTGCCTCCCCAGGCACCAGTTCTTCTGACCCCGGCATCATGCGTTTTCTTCTTCAGGCACAAAAAGACTGATTTTTAAAAACAGCAAGCAATACCATTTTTAAGTATGGAATTCTACCCCGAAACTCATCCTGGCATGGATTTTTGCATTTGGGATCAAAAAAAATTTGCCTCCCCAGGCACGTTTTTCTGACCCCGGCATCACGCGTTTTCTTCTTCAGGCACGAAAAAGCTTCATTTTTAAAAACAGCAAGCAATACCATTTTTAAGTATGGAATTTGACCCCGAATTTCGTCCTGGTATCCGTTTTTGCCTTTGGGATCAAAAAATTCTTGCCTACCCAGGCATCATTTTTTCTGACCCCGGCATCACGCGTTTTCTTCTTCAGGCACCAAAAAGCTTGATTTTTAAAAACAGCAAGCAATACCATTTTTAAGATTGGAATTCGACCCCGAATTTCGTCCTGGCATCCGTTTTTGCATTTGGGATCAAAAAAATTTTACCCCCCCAGGCACCAGTTTTTCTGACCCCGGCATCACGCGATTTCTTCTTCAGGCACCAAAAAGCTTGATTTTTAAAAACAGCAAGCAATACCATTTTTAAGTTTGGAATTTGACCCGGAATTTCGTCCTGGCATCCGTTTTTGCATTTGGGATCAAAAAAAATTTGCCTCACCAGGCACCAGTTTTTCTGACCCTGGCATCACGCGATTTCTTCTTCAGGCACCAAAATGCTTGATTTTTAAAAACGGCAAGCAATACCATTTTTAAGTTTGGAATTCGACCCTGCATTTCGTCCTGGCATCCGTTTTTGCATTTGGGATCAAAAAATTTTTGCCTACCCAGGCATCATTTTTTCTGACCCCGGCATCACGTGTTTTCTTCTTCAGGCACCAAAAAGCTTGATTTTTAAAAACAGCAAGCAATACCATTTTTAAGTTTGGAATTCGACCCGGAATTTTGTCCTGGCATCCGTTTTTGCATTTGGGATCAAAAAAAATTTGCCTCCCCAGGCACCAGTTTTTCTGACCCCGGCATCACGCGTTTTCTTCTTCAGGCACCAAAAAGCTTGATTTTTAAAAACAGCAAGCAATACCATTTTTAAGTTTGGAATTCGACCCCGAATTTCGTCCTGGCATCCGTTTTTGCATTTGGGATCAAAAAAAATTTGCCTCCCCAGGCACCAGTATTTCTGACCCCGGCATCACGCGTTTTCTTTTTCAGGCACCAAAAAGCTTGATTTTTAAAAACAGCAAGCAATACCATTTTTAAGTATGGAATTCTACCCTGAATCTCATCCTGGCATCCGTTTTTGCCTTTGGGATCAAAAAATTTTTGCCTACCCAGGTATCATTTTTTCTGACCCCGGCATCACACCTTTTTTTATTCAGGCACCAAGAAGCTTGATTTTTGAAAACAGCAAGCAATACCATTTTTAAGTATGGAATTGTACCCCAAATCTCTTACTGGCATCTGTTTTTGCATTTGGGATCAAAAAAATTTTGCCTCCCCAGGCACCAGTTTTTCTGACCCCGGCATCACGCGTTTTCTTCTTCAGGCACCAAAATGCTTGATTTTTAAAAACAGCAAGCAATACCATTTTTAAGTTTGGAATTCGACCCGGAATTTCGTCCTGGCATCCGTTTTTGCATTTGGGATCAAAAAAAATTTATCTCCCCAGGCACCAGTTTTTCTGACCCCGGCATCACGCGTTTTCTTCTTCAGGCACCAAAAAGCTTGATTTTTAAAAACAGCAAGCAATACCATTTTTAAGTTTGGAATTCGACCCGGAATTTCGTCCTGGCATCCGTTTTTGCATTTGGGATCAAAAAAAATTTGCCTCCCCAGGCACCAGTTTTTCTGACCCCGGCATCACGCGTTTTCTTCTTCAGGCACCAAAATGCTTGATTTTTAAAAACAGCAAGCAATACCATTTTTAAGTTTGGAAATCGACCCTGCATTTCGTCCTGGCATCCGTTTTTGCATTTGGGATCAAAAAAAATTTGCCTACCCAGGCATCATTTTTTCTGACCCCGGCATCACGCGTTTTCTTCTTTAGGCACCAAAAAGCTTGATTTTTAAAAACAGCAACCAATACCATTTTTAAGATTGGAATTCGACCCCGAATTTCGTCCTGGCATCCGTTTTTACATTTGGGATCAAAAAAATTTTACCTCCCCAGGCACCAGTTTTTCTGACCCCGGCATCACGTGTTTTCATCTTCAGGCACCTAAAAGCTTGATTTTTTAAAACAGCAAGCAATACCATTTTTAAGTTTGGAATTCGACACGGAATTTCGTCCTGGCATCCGTTTTTGCATTTGGGATCAAAAAAAATTTGCCTCCCCAGGCACCAGTTTTTCTGACCCCGGCATCACGCTTTTCTTCTTCAGGCACCAAAAAGCTTGATTTTTAAAAACAGCAAGCAATACCATTTTTAAGTTTGGAATTCGACCCGGAATTTCGTCCTGGCATCCGTTTTTGCATTTGGGATCAAAAAAAATTTGCCTCCCCAGGCACCAGTTTTTCTGACCCCGGCATCACGCGTTTTCTTCTTCAGGCAATAAAACGCTTGATTTTTAAAAACAGCAAGCAATACCATTTTTAAGTTTGGAAATCGACCCTGCATTTCATCCTCGCATCCGTTTTTGCATTTGGGATCAAAAAAATTTTGCCTACCCAGGCATCAGTTTTTCTGACCCCGGCATCACGCGTTTTCTTCTTCAGGCACCAAAAAGCTTGATATTTAAAAACAGCAAGCAATACCATTTTTAAGTTTGGAAATCGACCCTGCATTTCGTCCTGGCATCCGTTTTTGCATTTGGGATCAAAAAAAATTTGCCTCCCCAGGCACCAGTTTTTCTGACCCCGGCATCACGCGTTTTCTTCTTCAGGCACCAAAAAGCTTGATTTTTAAAAACAGCAAGCAATACCATTTTTAAGTTCGGAATTCTACCCTGAATCTCATCCTGGCATCCGTTTTTGCCTTTGGGATCAAAATTTTTTTGCCTACCCAGGCATCATTTTTTCTGACCCCGGCATCACGCCTTTTCTTCTTCAGGCACGAAAAAGCTTCATTTTTAAAAACAGCAAGCAATACCATTTTTAAGTATGGAATTCGACCCCGAAACTCATCCTGGCATGGATTTTTGCATTTGGGATCAAAAAAAATTTGCCTCCCCAGGCACCAGTTTTTCTGACCCCGGCATCACGCGTTTTCTTCTTCAGGCACCAAAAAGCTTGATTTTTAAAAACAGCAAGCAATACCATTTTTAAGTTTGGAAATCGACCCTGCATTTCGTCCTGGCACCTGTTTTTGCATTTGGGATCAAAAAAAATTTGCCTCCCCAGGCACCAGTTCTTCTGACCCCCGCATCATGCGTTTTCTTCTTCAGGCACAAAAAGACTGATTTTTAAAAACAGCAAGCAATACCATTTTTAAGTATGGAATTCTACCCCGAAACTCATCCTGGCATGGATTTTTGCATTTGGGATCAAAAAAAATTTGCCTCCCCAGGCACGTTTTTCTGACCCCGGCATCACGCGTTTTCTTCTTCAGGCACCAAAAAGCTTGATTTTTAAAAACAGCAAGCAATACCATTTTTAAGATTGGAATTCGACCCCGAATTTCGTCCTGGCATCCGTTTTTGCATTTGGGATCAAAAAAATTTTACCCCCCCAGGCACCAGTTTTTCTGACCCCGGCATCACGCGATTTCTTCTTCAGGCACCAAAAAGCTTGATTTTTAAAAACAGCAAGCAATACCATTTTTAAGTTTGGAATTTGACCCGGAATTTCATCCTGGCATCCGTTTTTGCATTTGGGATCAAAAAAAATTTGCCTCCCCAGGCACCAGTTCTTCTGACCCCGGCATCATGCGTTTTCTTCTTCAGGCACAAAAAGACTGATTTTTAAAAACAGCAAGCAATACCATTTTTAAGTTTGGAAATCGACCCTGCATTTCGTCCTGGCACCTGTTTTTGCATTTGGGATCAAAAAAATTTGCCTCCCCAGGCACCAGTTCTTCTGACCCCGGCATCATGCGTTTTCTTCTTCAGGCACAAAAAGACTGATTTTTAAAAACAGCAAGCAATACCATTTTTAAGTATGGAATTCTACCCCGAAACTCATCCTGGCATGGATTTTTGCATTTGGGATCAAAAAAAATTTGCCTCCCCAGGCACGTTTTTCTGACCCCGGCATCACGCGATTTCTTCTTCAGGCACCAAAAAGCTTGATTTTTAAAAACAGCAAGCAATACCATTTTTAAGTTTGGAATTTGACCCGGAATTTCGTCCTGGCATCCGTTTTTGCATTTGGGATCAAAAAAAATTTGCCTCCCCAGGCACCAGTTCTTCTGACCCCGGCATCATGCGTTTTCTTCTTCAGGCACAAAAAGACTGATTTTTAAAAACAGCAAGCAATACCATTTTTAAGTTTGGAAATCGACCCTGCATTTCGTCCTGGCACCTGTTTTTGCATTTGGGATCAAAAAAAATTTGCCTCCCCAGGCACCAGTTCTTCTGACCCCGGCATCATGCGTTTTCTTCTTCAGGCACAAAAAGACTGATTTTTAAAAACAGCAAGCAATACCATTTTTAAGTATGGAATTCTACCCCGAAACTCATCCTGGCATGGATTTTTGCATTTGGGATCAAAAAAAATTTGCCTCCCCAGGCACGTTTTTCTGACCCCGGCATCACGCGTTTTCTTCTTCAGGCACGAAAAAGCTTCATTTTTAAAAACAGCAAGCAATACCATTTTTAAGTATGGAATTCGACCCCGAATTTCGTCCTGGTATCCGTTTTTGCCTTTGGGATCAAAAAATTCTTGCCTACCCAGGCATCATTTTTTCTGACCCCGGCATCACGCGTTTTCTTCTCCAGGCACCAAAAAGCTTGATTTTTAAAAACAGCAAGCAATACCATTTTTAAGATTGGAATTCGACCCCGAATTTCGTCCTGGCATCCGTTTTTGCATTTGGGATCAAAAAAATTTTACCCCCCCAGGCACCAGTTTTTCTGACCCCGGCATCACGCGATTTCTTCTTCAGGCACCAAAAAGCTTGATTTTTAAAAACAGCAAGCAATACCATTTTTAAGTTTGGAATTTGACCCGGAATTTCGTCCTGGCATCCGTTTTTGCATTTGGGATCAAAAAAAATTTGCCTCCCCAGGCACCAGTTTTTCTGACCCCGGCATCACGCGTTTTCTTCTTCAGGCACCAAAAAGCTTGATTTTTAAAAACAGCAAGCAATACCATTTTTAAGTTCGGAATTCTACCCTGAATCTCATCCTGGCATCCGTTTTTGCATTTGGGATCAAAAAAATTTTACCTCCCCCAGGCACCAGTTTTTCTGACCCCGGCATCACGCGTTTTCTTCTTCAGGCACCAAAAAGCTTGATTTTTAAAAACAGCAAGCAATACCATTTTTAAGTTTGGAAATCGACCCTGCATTTCGTCCTGGCATCTGTTTTTGCATTTGGGATCAAAAAAAATTTGCCTCCCCAGGCACCAGTTTTTCTTACCCCGGCATCACGCGTTTTCTTCTTCAGGCACAAAAAGACTGATTTTTAAAAACAGCAAGCAATACCATTTTTAAGTATGGAATTCTACCCCGAAACTCATCCTGGCATGGATTTTTGCATTTGGGATCAAAAAAAATTTGCCTCCCCAGGCACGTTTTTCTGACCCCGGCATCACGCGTTTTCTTCTTCAGGCACGAAAAAGCTTCATTTTTAAAAACAGCAAGCAATACCATTTTTAAGTATGGAATTCGACCCCGAATTTCGTCCTGATATCCGTTTTTGCCTTTGGGATCAAAAAATTCTTGCCCACCCAGGCATCATTTTTTCTGACCCCGGCATCACGCGTTTTCTTCTTCAGGCACCAAAAAGCTTGATTTTTAAAAACAGCAAGCAATACCATTTTTAAGTATGGAATTCTACCCCGAAACTCATCCTGGCATGGATTTTTGCATTTGGGATCAAAAAAAATTTGCCTCCCCAGGCACCAGTTTTTCTGACCCCGGCATCACGCCTTTTCTTCTTCAGGCACGAAAAAGCTTCATTTTTAAAAACAGCAAGCAATACCATTTTTAAGTATGGAATTCGACCCCGAATTTCGTCCTGGCATCCGTTTTTGCATTTGGGATCAAAAAAATTTTACCTCCCCAGGCACCAGTTTTTCTGACCCCGGCATCACGCGTTTTCTTCTTCAGGCACCAAAAAGCTTGATTTTTAAAAACAGCAAGCAATACCATTTTTAAGTTTGGAAATCGACCCTGCATTTCGTCCTGGCATCTGTTTTTGCATTTGGGATCAAAAAAAATTTGCCTCCCCAGGCACCAGTTTTTCTGACCCCGGCATCACGCGTTTTCTTCTTCAGGCACAAAAAGACTGATTTTTAAAAACAGCAAGCAATACCATTTTTAAGTATGGAATTCTACCCCGAAACTCATCCTGGCATGGATTTTTGCATTTGGGATCAAAAAAAATTTGCCTCCCCAGGCACGTTTTTCTGACCCCGGCATCACGCGTTTTCTTCTTCAGGCACGAAAAAGCTTCATTTTTAAAAACAGCAAGCAATACCATTTTTAAGTATGGAATTCGACCCCGAATTTCGTCCTGGTATCCGTTTTTGCCTTTGGGATCAAAAAATTCTTGCCTACCCAGGCATCATTTTTTCTGACCCCGGCATCACGCGTTTTCTTCTTCAGGCACCAAAAAGCTTGATTTTTAAAAACAGCAAGCAATACCATTTTTAAGATTGGAATTCGACCCCGAATTTCGTCCTGGCATCCGTTTTTGCATTTGGGATCAAAAAAATTTTACCCCCCCAGGCACCAGTTTTTCTGACCCCGGCATCACGCGATTTCTTCTTCAGGCACCAAAAAGCTTGATTTTTAAAAACAGCAAGCAATACCATTTTTAAGTTTGGAATTTGACCCGGAATTTCGTCCTGGCATCCGTTTTTGCATTTGGGATCAAAAAAAATTTGCCTCCCCAGGCACCAGTTTTTCTGACCCCGGCATCACGCGATTTCTTCTTCAGGCACCAAAATGCTTGATTTTTAAAAACGGCAAGCAATACCATTTTTAAGTTTGGAATTCGACCCTGCATTTCGTCCTGGCATCCGTTTTTGCATTTGGGATCAAAAAATTTTTGCCTACCCAGGCATCATTTTTTCTGACCCCGGCATCACGTGTTTTCTTCTTCAGGCACCAAAAAGCTTGATTTTTAAAAACAGCAAGCAATACCATTTTTAAGTTTGGAATTCGACCCTGCATTTCGTCCTGGCATCCGTTTTTGCATTTGGGATCAAAAAAAATTTGCCTCCCCAGGCACCAGTTTTTCTGACCCCGGCATCACGCGTTTTCTTCTTCAGGCACCAAAATGCTTGATTTTTAAAAAAAAAAGCAATACCATTTTTAAGTTTGGAAATCGACCCTGCATTTCGTCCTGGCATCTGTTTTTGCATTTGGGATCAAAAAAAATTTGCCTCCCCAGGCACCAGTTTTTCTGACCCCGGCATCACGCGTTTTCTTCTTCAGGCACAAAAAGACTGATTTTTAAAAACAGCAAGCAATACCATTTTTAAGTAGGGAATTCTACCCCGAAACTCATCCTGGCATGGATTTTTGCATTTGGGATCAAAAAAAATTTGCCTCCCCAGGCACGTTTTTCTGACCCCGGCATCACGCGTTTTCTTCTTCAGGCACCAAAAAGCTTCATTTTTAAAAACAGCAAGCAATACCATTTTTAAGTATGGAATTCGACCCCGAATTTCGTCCTGGTATCCGTTTTTGCCTTTGGGATCAAAAATTTTTTGCCTACCCAGGCATCATTTTTTCTGACCCCGGCATCACGCGTTTTCTTCTTCAGGCACCAAAAAGCTTGATTTTTAAAAACAGCAAGCAATACCATTTTTAAGATTGGAATTCGACCCCGAATTTCGTCCTGGCATCCGTTTTTGCATTTGGGATCAAAAAAATTTTACCCCCCCAGGCACCAGTTTTTCTGACCCCGGCATCACGCGATTTCTTCTTCAGGCACCAAAAAGCTTGATTTTTAAAAACAGCAAGCAATACCATTTTTAAGTTTGGAATTCGACACGGAATTTCGTCCTGGCATCCGTTTTTGCATTTGGGATCAAAAAAAATTTGCCTCCCCAGGCACCAGTTTTTCTGACCCCGGCATCACGCGATTTCTTCTTCAGGCACCAAAATGCTTGATTTTTAAAAACGGCAAGCAATACCATTTTTAAGTTTGGAATTCGACCCTGCATTTCGTCCTGGCATCCGTTTTTGCATTTGGGATCAAAAAATTTTTGCCTACCCAGGCATCATTTTTTCTGACCCCGGCATCACGTGTTTTCTTCTTCAGGCACCAAAAAGCTTGATTTTTAAAAACAGCAGGCAATACCATTTTTAAGTTTGGAATTCGACCCGGAATTTCGTCCTGGCATCCGTTTTTGCATTTGGGATCAAAAAAAATTTGCCTCCCCAGGCACCAGTTTTTCTGACCCCGGCATCACGCGTTTTCTTCTTCAGGCACCAAAATGCTTGATTTTTAAAAACAGCAAGCAATACCATTTTTAAGTTTGGAAATCGACCCTGCATTTCGTCCTGGCATCCGTTTTTGCATTTGGGATCAAAAAATTTTTGCCTCCCCAGGCACCAGTATTTCTGACCCCGGCATCACGCGTTTTCTTCTTCAGGCACCAAAAAGCTTGATTTTTAAAAACAGCAAGCAATACCATTTTTAAGATTGGAATTCGATCCCGAATTTCGTCCTGCCATCCATTTTTGCATTTGGGATCAAAAAAAATTTGCCTCCCCAGGCACCAGTTTTTCTGAACCCGGCATCACGCGTTTTCTTCTTCAGGCACCAAAATGCTTGATTTTTAAAAACAGCAAGCAATACCATTTTTAACTTTGGAATTCGACCCTGCATTTCGTCCTGGCATCCGTTTTTGCCTTTGGGATCAAAAAAAATTTGCCTCCCCAGGCACCAGTTTTTCTGACCCCGGCATCACGCGTTTCTTCTTCAGGCACCAAAAAGCTTGATTTTTAAAAACAGCAAGCAATGCCATTTTTAAGTTTGGAATTCGACCCGGAATTTCGTCCTGGCATCCGTTTTTGCATTTGGGATCAAAAAAAATTTGCCTCCCAGTAACCAGTTTTTCTGACCCCGGCATCACGCGTTTTCTTCTTCAGGCACCAAAAGCTTGATTTTTAAAAACAGCAAGCAATACCATTTTTAAGTTTGGAATTCGACCCGGAATTTCGTCCTGGCATCCGTTTTTGCATTTGGGATCAAAAATTTTTTGCCTCCCCCGGCAACAGTTTTTCTGACCCCGGCATCACGCGTTTTCTTATTCAGGCACCAAAAAGCTTGATTTTTAAAAACAGCAAGCAATGCCATTTTTAAGTTTGGAATTCGACCCGGAATTTCGTCCTGGCATCCGTTTTTGCATTTGGGATCAAAAAAAATTTGCCTCCCAGGAACCAGTTTTTCTGACCCCGGCATCACGCGTTTTCTTCTTCAGGCACCAAAAGCTTGATTTTTAAAAACAGCAAGCAATACCATTTTTAAGTTTGGAATTCGACCCGGAATTTCGTCCTGGCATCCGTTTTTGCATTTGGGATCAAAAATTTTTTGCCTCCCCCGGCAACAGTTTTTCTGACCCCGGCATCACGCGTTTTCTTATTCAGGCACCAAAAAGCTTGATTTTTAAAAACAGCAAGCAATACCATTTTTAAGTTTGGAATTCGACCCCGAATTTCGTCCTGGCATCCGTTTTTGCATTTGGGATCAAAAAAAATTTGCCTACCCAGGCATCATTTTTTCTGACCCCGGCATCACACCTTTTTTTATTCAGGCACCAAGAAGCTTGATTTTTAAAAACAGCAAGCAATACCATTTTTAAGTATGGAATTCTACCGTGAATCTCATCCTGGCATCCGTTTTTGCCTTTGGGATCAAAAAAATTTTGCCTACCCAGGCATCATTTTTTCTGACCCCGGCATCACACCTTTTTTTATTCAGGCACCAAGAAGCTTGATTTTTGAAAACAGCAAGCAATACCATTTTTAAGTATGGAATTGTACCCCAAATCTCTTACTGGCATCTGTTTTTGCATTTGGGATCAAAAAAATTTTGCCTCCCCAGGAACCAGTTTTTCTGACCCCGGCATCACGCGTTTTCTTCTTCAGGCACCAAAATGCTTGATTTTTAAAAACAGCAAGCAATACCATTTTTAAGTTTGGAAATCGACCCTGCATTTCGTCCTTGCATCCGTTTTTGCATTTGGGATCAAAAAAAATTTGCCTACCCAGGCATCATTTTTTCTGATCCCGGCATCACGCGCTTTCTTCTTTAGGCACCAAAAAGCTTGATTTTTAAAAACAGCAACCAATACCATTTTTAAGATTGGAATTCGACCCCGAATTTCGTCCTGGCATCCATTTTTGCATTTGGGATCAAAAAAATTTTACCTCCCCAGGCACCAGTTTTTCTGACCCCGGCATCACGTGTTTTCATCTTCAGGCACCTAAAAGCTTGATTTTTTAAAACAGCAAGCAATACCATTTTTAAGTTTGGAATTCGACCCGGAATTTCGTCCTGGCATCCGTTTTTGCATTTGGGATCAAAAAAAATTTGCCTCCCCAGGCACCAGTTTTTCTGACCCCGGCATCACGCGTTTTCTTCTTCAGGCACCAAAAAGCTTGATTTTTAAAAACAGCAAGCAATACCATTTTTAAGTTTGGAATTCGACCCCGAATTTCGTCCTGGCATCCGTTTTTGCATTTGGGATCAAAAAAAATTTGCCTCCCCAGGCACCAGTTTTTCTGACCCCGGCATCACGCATTTTCTTCTTCAGGCACCAAAAAGCTTGATTTTCAAAAACAGCAAGCAATACCATTTTTAAGTTTGGAAATCGACCCTGCATTTCGTCCTGGCATCCGTTTTTGCATTTGGGATCAAAAAAAATTTGCCTCCCCAGGCACCAGTTTTTCTGACCCCGGCATCACGCGTTTTCTTCTTCAGGCACCAAAAAGCTTGATTTTTAAAAACAGCAAGCAATACCATTTTTAAGTTTGGAATTCGACCCCGAATTTCGTCCTGGCATCCGTTTTTGCATTTGGGATCAAAAAAAATTTGCCTCCCCAGGCACCAGTATTTCTGACCCCGGCATCACGCGTTTTCTTTTTCAGGCACCAAAAAGCTTGATTTTTAAAAACAGCAAGCAATACCATTTTTAAGATTGGAATTCGACCCCAAATTTCGTCCTGCCATCCATTTTTGCATTTGGGATCAAAAAAAATTTGCCTCCCCAGGCACCAGTTTTTCTGACCCCGGCATCACGCGTTTTCTTCTTCAGGCACCAAAATGCTTGATTTTTAAAAACAGCAAGCAATACCATTTTTAACTTTGGAATTCGACCCTGCATTTCGTCCTGGCATCCGTTTTTGCCTTTGGGATCAAAAAAAATTTGCCTCCCCAGGCACCAGTTTTTCTGACCCCGGCATCACGCGTTTTCTTCTTCAGGCACCAAAACGCTTGATTTTTAAAAACAGCAAGCAATACCATTTTTAAGTTTGGAAATCGACCCTGCATTTCATCCTGGCATCCGTTTTTGCATTTGGGATCAAAAAAATTTTGCCTACCCAGGCATCATTTTTTCTGACCCCGGCATCACGCGTTTTCTTCTTCAGGCACCAAAAAGCTTGATTTTTAAAAACAGCAAGCAATACCATTTTTAAGTTTGGAAATTGACCCTGCATTTCGTCCTGGCATCCGTTTTTGCATTTGGGATAAAAAAAAATTTGCCTCCCCAGGCACCAGTTTTTCTGACCCCGGCATCACGCATTTTCTTCTTCAGGCACCAAAAAGCTTGATTTTTAAAAACAGCAAGCAATACCATTTTTAAGTTCGGAATTCTACCCTGAATCTCATCCTGGCATCCGTTTTTGCCTTTGGGATCAAAAATTTTTTGCCTACCCAGGCATCATTTTTTCTGACCCCGGCATCACGCGTTTTCTTCTTCAGGCACAAAAAGACTGATTTTTAAAAACAGCAAGCAATACCATTTTTAAGTATGGAATTCTACCCCGAAACTCATCCTGGCATGGATTTTTGCATTTGGGATCAAAAAAAATTTGCCTCCCCAGGGGTCAGTTTTTCTGACCCCGGCATCACGCGTTTTCTTCTTCAGGCACGAAAAAGCTTGATTTTTAAAAACAGCAAGCAATACCATTTTTAAGTTTGGAATTCGACCCCGAATTTCGTCCTGGCATCCGTTTTTGCATTTGGGATCAAAAAAAATTTGCCTCCCCAGGCACCAGTTTTTCTGACCCCGGCATCACGCATTTTCTTCTTCAGGCACCAAAAAGCTTGATTTTCAAAAACAGCAAGCAATACCATTTTTAAGTTTGGAAATCGACCCTGCATTTCGTCCTGGCATCCGTTTTTGCATTTGGGATCAAAAAAAATTTGCCTCCCCAGGCACCAGTTTTTCTGACCCCGGCATCACGCGTTTTCTTCTTCAGGCACCAAAAAGCTTGATTTTTAAAAACAGCAAGCAATACCATTTTTAAGTTTGGAATTCGACCCCAAATTTCGTCCTGGCATCCGTTTTTGCATTTGGGATCAAAAAAAATTTGCCTCCCCAGGCACCAGTATTTCTGACCCCGGCATCACGCGTTTTCTTCTTCAGGCACCAAAATGCTTGATTTTTAAAAACAGCAAGCAATACCATTTTTAACTTTGGAATTCGACCCTGCATTTCGTCCTGGCATCCGTTTTTGCCTTTGGGATCAAAAAAAATTTGCCTCCCCAGGCACCAGTTTTTCTGACCCCGGCATCACGCGTTTTCTTCTTCAGGCACCAAAATGCTTGATTTTTAAAAACAGCAAGCAATACCATTTTTAAGTTTGGAATTCGACCCGGAATTTCGTCCTGGCATCCGTTTTTGCATTTGGGATCAAAAAAAATTTGCCTCCCCAGGCACCAGTTTTTCTGACCCCGGCATCACGCGTTTTCTTCTTCAGGCACCAAAACGCTTGATTTTTAAAAACAGCAAGCAATACCATTTTTAAGTTTGGAAATCGACCCTGCATTTCATCCTGGCATCCGTTTTTGCATTTGGGATCAAAAAAATTTTGCCTACCCAGGCATCATTTTTTCTGACCCCGGCATCACGCGTTTTCTTCTTCAGGCACCAAAAAGCTTGATTTTTAAAAACAGCAAGCAATACCATTTTTAAGTTCGGAATTCTACCCTGAATCTCATCCTGGCATCCGTTTTTGCCTTTGGGATCAAAAATTTTTTGCCTACCCAGGCATCATTTTTTCTGACCCCGGCATCACGCGTTTTCTTCTTCAGGCACAAAAAGACTGATTTTTAAAAACAGCAAGCAATACCATTTTTAAGTATGGAATTCTACCCCGAAACTCATCCTGGCATGGATTTTTGCATTTGGGATCAAAAAAAATTTGCCTCCCCAGGGGTCAGTTTTTCTGACCCCGGCATCACGCGTTTTCTTCTTCAGGCACGAAAAAGCTTGATTTTTAAAAACAGCAAGCAATACCATTTTTAAGTTTGGAATTCGACCCCGAATTTCGTCCTGGCATCCGTTTTTGCATTTGGGATCAAAAAATTTTTGCCTCCCCTGGCACCAGTTTTTCTGACCCCGGCATCACGCGTTTTCTTTTTCAGGCACCAAAAAGCTTGATTTTTAAAAACAGCAAGCAATACCATTTTTAAGATTGGAATTCGACCCCGAATTTCGTCCTGCCATCCATTTTTGCATTTGGGATCTAAAAAAATTTGCCTCCCCAGGCACCAGTTTTTCTGACCCCGGCATCACGCGTTTTCTTCTTCAGGCACCAAAATGCTTGATTTTTAAAAACAGCAAGCAATACCATTTTTAACTTTGGAATTCGACCCTGCATTTCGTCCTGGCATCCGTTTTTGCCTTTGGGATCAAAAAAAATTTGCCTCCCCAGGCACCAGTTTTTCTGACCCCGGCATCACGCGTTTTCTTCTTCAGGCACCAAAACGCTTGATTTTTAAAAACAGCAAGCAATACCATTTTTAAGTTTGGAAATCGACCCTGCATTTCATCCTGGCATCCGTTTTTGCATTTGGGATCAAAAAAATTTTGCCTACCCAGGCATCATTTTTTCTGACCCCGGCATCACGCGTTTTCTTCTTCAGGCACCAAAAAGCTTGATTTTTAAAAACAGCAAGCAATACCATTTTTAAGTTTGGAAATTGACCCTGCATTTCGTCCTGGCATCCGTTTTTGCATTTGGGATAAAAAAAAATTTGCCTCCCCAGGCACCAGTTTTTCTGACCCCGGCATCACGCGTTTTCTTCTTCAGGCACCAAAAAGCTTGATTTTTAAAAACAGCAAGCAATACCATTTTTAAGTTCGGAATTCTACCCTGAATCTCATCCTGGCATCCGTTTTTGCCTTTGGGATCAAAAATTTTTTGCCTACCCAGGCATCATTGTTTCTGACCCCGGCATCACGCGTTTTCTTCTTCAGGCACAAAAAGACTGATTTTTAAAAACAGCAAGCAATACCATTTTTAAGTATGGAATTCTACCCCGAAACTCATCCTGGCATGGATTTTTGCATTTGGGATCAAAAAAAATTTGCCTCCCCAGGGGTCAGTTTTTCTGACCCCGGCATCACGCGTTTTCTTCTTCAGGCACGAAAAAGCTTGATTTTTAAAAACAGCAAGCAATACCATTTTTAAGTTTGGAATTCGACCCCGAATTTCGTCCTGGCATCCGTTTTTGCATTTGGGATCAAAAAAAATTTGCCTCCCCAGGCACCAGTTTTTCTGACCCCGGCATCACGCATTTTCTTCTTCAGGCACCAAAAAGCTTGATTTTCAAAAACAGCAAGCAATACCATTTTTAAGTTTGGAAATCGACCCTGCATTTCGTCCTGGCATCCGTTTTTGCATTTGGGATCAAAAAAAATTTGCCTCCCCAGGCACCAGTTTTTCTGACCCCGGCATCACGCGTTTTCTTCTTCAGGCACCAAAAAGCTTGATTTTTAAAAACAGCAAGCAATACCATTTTTAAGTTTGGAATTCGACCCCGAATTTCGTCCTGGCATCCGTTTTTGCATTTGGGATCAAAAAAAATTTGCCTCCCCAGGCACCAGTATTTCTGACCCCGGCATCACGCGTTTTCTTCTTCAGGCACCAAAAAGCTTGATTTTTAAAAACAGCAAGCAATACCATTTTTAAGATTGGAATTCGACCCCGAATTTCGTCCTGCCATCCATTTTTGCATTTGGGATCAAAAAAAATTTGCCTCCCCAGGCACCAGTTTTTCTGACCCCGGCATCACGCGTTTTCTTCTTCAGGCACCAAAATGCTTGATTTTTAAAAACAGCAAGCAATACCATTTTTAACTTTGGAATTCGACCCTGCATTTCGTCCTGGCATCCGTTTTTGCCTTTGGGATCAAAAAAAATTTGCCTCCCCAGGCACGAGTTTTTCATCACGCGTTTTCTTCTTCAGGCACCAAAATGCTTGATTTTTAAAAACAGCAAGCAATACCATTTTTAAGTTTGGAATTCGACCCGGAATTTCGTCCTGGCATCCGTTTTTGCATTTGGGATCAAAAAAAATTTGCCTCCCCAGGCACCAGTTTTTCTGACCCCGGCATCACGCGTTTTCTTCTTCAGGCACCAAAACGCTTGATTTTTAAAAACAGCAAGCAATACCATTTTTAAGTTTGGAAATCGACCCTGCATTTCATCCTGGCATCCGTTTTTGCATTTGGGATCAAAAAAATTTTGCCTACCCAGGCATCATTTTTTCTGACCCCGGCATCACGCGTTTTCTTCTTCAGGCACCAAAAAGCTTGATTTTTAAAAACAGCAAGCAATACCATTTTTAAGTTCGGAATTCTACCCTGAATCTCATCCTGGCATCCGTTTTTGCCTTTGGGATCAAAAATTTTTTGCCTACCCAGGCATCATTTTTTCTGACCCCGGCATCACGCGTTTTCTTCTTCAGGCACAAAAAGACTGATTTTTAAAAACAGCAAGCAATACCATTTTTAAGTATGGAATTCTACCCCGAAACTAATCCTGGCATGGATTTTTGCATTTGGGATAAAAAAAATTTTGCCTCCCCAGGGGTCAGTTTTTCTGACCCCGGCATCACGCGTTTTCTTCTTCAGGCACGAAAAAGCTTGATTTTTAAAAACAGCAAGCAATACCATTTTTAAGTTTGGAATTCGACCCCGAATTTCGTCCTGGCATCCGTTTTTGCATTTGGGATCAAAAAATTTTTGCCTCCCCTGGCACCAGTTTTTCTGACCCCGGCATCACGCATTTTCTTCTTCAGGCACCAAAAAGCTTGATTTTCAAAAACAGCAAGCAATACCATTTTTAAGTTTGGAAATCGACCCTGCATTTCGTCCTGGCATCCGTTTTTGCATTTGGGATCAAAAAAAATTTGCCTCCCCAGGCACCAGTTTTTCTGACCCCGGCATCACGCGTTTTCTTCTTCAGGCACCAAAAAGCTTGATTTTTAAAAACAGCAAGCAATACCATTTTTAAGTTTGGAATTTGACCCGGAATTTCGTCCTGGCATCCGTTTTTGCATTTGGGATCAAAAAAAATTTGCCTACCCAGGCATCATTTTTTCTGACCCCGGCATCACGTGTTTTCTTCTTCAGGCACCAAAAAGCTTGATTTTTAAAAACAGCAAGCAATACCATTTTTAAGTTTGGAATTCGACCCGGAATTTCGTCCTGGCATCCGTTTTTGCATTTGGGATCAAAAAAAATTTGCCTCCCCAGGCACCAGTTTTTCTGACCCCGGCATCACGCGTTTTCTTCTTCAGGCACCAAAATGCTTGATTTTTAAAAAAAAAAAGCAATACCATTTTTAAGTTTGGAAATCGACCCTGCATTTCGTCCTGGCATCTGTTTTTGCATTTGGGATCAAAAAAAATTTGCCTCCCCAGGCACCAGTTTTTCTGACCCCGGCATCACGCGTTTTCTTCTTCAGGCACAAAAAGACTGATTTTTAAAAACAGCAAGCAATACCATTTTTAAGTAGGGAATTCTACCCCGAAACTCATCCTGGCATGGATTTTTGCATTTGGGATCAAAAAAAATTTGCCTCCCCAGGCACGTTTTTCTGACCCCGGCATCACGCGTTTTCTTCTTCAGGCACCAAAAAGCTTCATTTTTAAAAACAGCAAGCAATACCATTTTTAAGTATGGAATTCGACCCCGAATTTCGTCCTGGTATCCGTTTTTGCCTTTGGGATCAAAAATTTTTTGCCTACCCAGGCATCATTTTTTCTGACCCCGGCATCACGCGTTTTCTTCTTCAGGCACCAAAAAGCTTGATTTTTAAAAACAGCAAGCAATACCATTTTTAAGATTGGAATTCGACCCCGAATTTCGTCCTGGCATCCGTTTTTGCATTTGGGATCAAAAAAATTTTACCCCCCCAGGGCACCAGTTTTTCTGACCCCGGCATCACGCGTTTTCTTCTTCAGGCACCAAAAAGCTTGATTTTTAAAAACAGCAAGCAATACCATTTTTAAGATTGGAATTCGACCCCGAATTTCGTCCTGGCATCCGTTTTTGCATTTGGGATCAAAAAAATTTTACCCCCCCAGGGCACCAGTTTTTCTGACCCCGGCATCACGCGATTTCTTCTTCAGGCACCAAAATGCTTGATTTTTAAAAACGGCAAGCAATACCATTTTTAAGTTTGGAATTCGACCCTGCATTTCGTCCTGGCATCCGTTTTTGCATTTGGGATCAAAAAATTTTTGCCTACCCAGGCATCATTTTTTCTGACCCCGGCATCACGTGTTTTCTTCTTCAGGCACCAAAAAGCTTGATTTTTAAAAACAGCAGGCAATACCATTTTTAAGTTTGGAATTCGACCCGGAATTTCGTCCTGGCATCCGTTTTTGCATTTGGGATCAAAAAAAATTTGCCTCCCCAGGCACCAGTTTTTCTGACCCCGGCATCACGCGTTTTCTTCTTCAGGCACCAAAATGCTTGATTTTTAAAAACAGCAAGCAATACCATTTTTAAGTTTGGAAATCGACCCTGCATTTCGTCCTGGCATCCGTTTTTGCATTTGGGATCAAAAAATTTTTGCCTCCCCCGGCACCAGTTTTTCTGACCCCGGCATCACGCGTTTTCTTATTCAGGCACCAAAAAGCTTGATTTTTAAAAACAGCAAGCAATACCATTTTTAAGTTTGGAATTCGACCCCAAATTTCGTCCTGGCATCCGTTTTTGCATTTGGGATCAAAAAAAATTTGCCTCCCCAGGCACCAGTATTTCTGACCCCGGCATCACGCGTTTTCTTCTTCAGGCACCAAAAAGCTTGATTTTTAAAAACAGCAAGCAATACCATTTTTAAGATTGGAATTCGACCCCGAATTTCGTCCTGCCATCCATTTTTGCATTTGGGATCAAAAAAAATTTGCCTCCCCAGGCACCAGTTTTTCTGAACCCGGCATCACGCGTTTTCTTCTTCAGGCACCAAAATGCTTGATTTTTAAAAACAGCAAGCAATACCATTTTTAACTTTGGAATTCGACACTGCATTTCGTCCTGGCATCCGTTTTTGCCTTTGGGATCAAAAAAAATTTGCCTCCCCAGGCACCAGTTTTTCTGACCCCGGCATCACGCGTTTCTTCTTCAGGCACCAAAAAGCTTGATTTTTAAAAACAGCAAGCAATGCCATTTTTAAGTTTGGAATTCGACCCGGAATTTCGTCCTGGCATCCGTTTTTGCATTTGGGATCAAAAAAAATTTGCCTCCCAGGAACCAGTTTTTCTGACCCCGGCATCACGCGTTTTCTTCTTCAGGCACCAAAAAGCTTGATTTTTAAAAACAGCAAGCAATACCATTTTTAAGTTTGGAATTCGACCCGGAATTTCGTCCTGGCATCCGTTTTTGCATTTGGGATCAAAAATTTTTTGCCTCCCCCGGCAACAGTTTTTCTGACCCCGGCATCACGCGTTTTCTTATTCAGGCACCAAAAAGCTTGATTTTTAAAAACAGCAAGCAATACCATTTTTAAGTTTGGAATTCGACCCCGAATTTCGTCCTGGCATCCGTTTTTGCATTTGGGATCAAAAAAAATTTGCCTACCCAGGCATCATTTTTTCTGACCCCGGCATCACACCTTTTTTTATTCAGGCACCAAGAAGCTTGATTTTTAAAAACAGCAAGCAATACCATTTTTAAGTATGGAATTCTACCGTGAATCTCATCCTGGCATCCGTTTTTGCCTTTGGGATCAAAAAAATTTTGCCTACCCAGGCATCATTTTTTCTGACCCCGGCATCACACCTTTTTTTATTCAGGCACCAAGAAGCTTGATTTTTGAAAACAGCAAGCAATACCATTTTTAAGTATGGAATTGTACCCCAAATCTCTTACTGGCATCTGTTTTTGCATTTGGGATCAAAAAAATTTTGCCTCCCCAGGCACCAGTTTTTCTGACCCCGGCATCACGCGTTTTCTTCTTCAGGCACCAAAATGCTTGATTTTTAAAAACAGCAAGCAATACCATTTTTAAGTTTGGAAATCGACCCTGCATTTCGTCCTTGCATCCGTTTTTGCATTTGGGATCAAAAAAAATTTGCCTACCCAGGCATCATTTTTTCTGATCCCGGCATCACGCGCTTTCTTCTTTAGGCACCAAAAAGCTTGATTTTTAAAAACAGCAACCAATACCATTTTTAAGATTGGAATTCGACCCCGAATTTCGTCCTGGCATCCATTTTTGCATTTGGGATCAAAAAAATTTTACCTCCCCAGGCACCAGTTTTTCTGACCCCGGCATCACGTGTTTTCATCTTCAGGCACCTAAAAGCTTGATTTTTTAAAACAGCAAGCAATACCATTTTTAAGTTTGGAATTCGACCCGGAATTTCGTCCTGGCATCCGTTTTTGCATTTGGGATCAAAAAAAATTTGCCTCCCCAGGCACCAGTTTTTCTGACCCCGGCATCACGCGTTTTCTTCTTCAGGCACCAAAAAGCTTGATTTTTAAAAACAGCAAGCAATACCATTTTTAAGTTTGGAATTCGACCCCGAATTTCGTCCTGGCATCCGTTTTTGCATTTGGGATCAAAAAAAATTTGCCTCCCCAGGCACCAGTTTTTCTGACCCCGGCATCACGCATTTTCTTCTTCAGGCACCAAAAAGCTTGATTTTCAAAAACAGCAAGCAATACCATTTTTAAGTTTGGAAATCGACCCTGCATTTCGTCCTGGCATCCGTTTTTGCATTTGGGATCAAAAAAAATTTGCCTCCCCAGGCACCAGTTTTTCTGACCCCGGCATCACGCGTTTTCTTCTTCAGGCACCAAAAAGCTTGATTTTTAAAAACAGCAAGCAATACCATTTTTAAGTTTGGAATTCGACCCCGAATTTCGTCCTGGCATCCGTTTTTGCATTTGGGATCAAAAAAAATTTGCCTCCCCAGGCACCAGTATTTCTGACCCCGGCATCACGCGTTTTCTTTTTCAGGCACCAAAAAGCTTGATTTTTAAAAACAGCAAGCAATACCATTTTTAAGATTGGAATTCGACCCCAAATTTCGTCCTGCCATCCATTTTTGCATTTGGGATCAAAAAAAATTTGCCTCCCCAGGCACCAGTTTTTCTGACCCCGGCATCACGCGTTTTCTTCTTCAGGCACCAAAATGCTTGATTTTTAAAAACAGCAAGCAATACCATTTTTAACTTTGGAATTCGACCCTGCATTTCGTCCTGGCATCCGTTTTTGCCTTTGGGATCAAAAAAAATTTGCCTCCCCAGGCACCAGTTTTTCTGACCCCGGCATCACGCGTTTTCTTCTTCAGGCACCAAAACGCTTGATTTTTAAAAACAGCAAGCAATACCATTTTTAAGTTTGGAAATCGACCCTGCATTTCATCCTGGCATCCGTTTTTGCATTTGGGATCAAAAAAATTTTGCCTACCCAGGCATCATTTTTTCTGACCCCGGCATCACGCGTTTTCTTCTTCAGGCACCAAAAAGCTTGATTTTTAAAAACAGCAAGCAATACCATTTTTAAGTTTGGAAATTGACCCTGCATTTCGTCCTGGCATCCGTTTTTGCATTTGGGATAAAAAAAAATTTGCCTCCCCAGGCACCAGTTTTTCTGACCCCGGCATCACGCGTTTTCTTCTTCAGGCACCAAAAAGCTTGATTTTTAAAAACAGCAAGCAATACCATTTTTAAGTTCGGAATTCTACCCTGAATCTCATCCTGGCATCCGTTTTTGCCTTTGGGATCAAAAATTTTTTGCCTACCCAGGCATCATTTTTTCTGACCCCGGCATCACGCGTTTTCTTCTTCAGGCACAAAAAGACTGATTTTTAAAAACAGCAAGCAATACCATTTTTAAGTATGGAATTCGACCCCGAAACTCATCCTGGCATGGATTTTTGCATTTGGGATCAAAAAAAACTTGCCTCCCCAGGGGTCAGTTTTTCTGACCCCGGCATCACGCGTTTTCTTCTTCAGGCACGAAAAAGCTTGATTTTTAAAAACAGCAAGCAATACCATTTTTAAGTTTGGAATTCGACCCCGAATTTCGTCCTGGCATCCGTTTTTGCATTTGGGATCAAAAAATTTTTGCCTCCCCTGGCACCAGTTTTTCTGACCCCGGCATCACGCATTTTCTTCTTCAGGCACCAAAAAGCTTGATTTTCAAAAACAGCAAGCAATACCATTTTTAAGTTTGGAAATCGACCCTGCATTTCGTCCTGGCATCCGTTTTTGCATTTGGGATCAAAAAAAATTTGACTCCCCAGGCACCAGTTTTTCTGACCCCGGCATCACGCGTTTTCTTCTTCAGGCACCAAAAAGCTTGATTTTTAAAAACAGCAAGCAATACCATTTTTAAGTTTGGAATTCGACCCCGAATTTCGTCCTGGCATCCGTTTTTGCATTTGGGATCAAAAAAAATTTGCCTCCCCAGGCACCAGTATTTCTGACCCCGGCATCACGCGTTTTCTTCTTCAGGCACCAAAAAGCTTGATTTTTAAAAACAGCAAGCAATACCATTTTTAAGATTGGAATTCGACCCCGAATTTCGTCCTGCCATCCATTTTTGCATTTGGGATCAAAAAAAATTTGCCTCCCCAGGCACCAGTTTTTCTGACCCCGGCATCACGCGTTTTCTTCTTCAGTCACCAAAATGCTTGATTTTTAAAAACAGCAAGCAATACCATTTTTCACTTTGGAATTCGACCCTGCATTTCGTCCTGGCATCCGTTTTTGCATTTGGGATCAAAAAAAATTTGCCTCCCCAGGCACCAGTTTTTCTGACCCCGGCATCACGCATTTTCTTCTTCAGGCACCAAAAAGCTTGATTTTCAAAAACAGCAAGCAATACCATTTTTAAGTTTGGAAATCGACCCTGCCTTTCGTCCTGGCATCCGTTTTTGCATTTGGGATCAAAAAAAATTTGCCTCCCCAGGCACCAGTTTTTCTGACCCCGGCATCACGCGTTTTCTTCTTCAGGCACCAAAAAGCTTGATTTTTAAAAACAGCAAGCAATACCATTTTTAAGTTTGGAATTCGACCCCGAATTTCGTCCTGGCATCCATTTTTGCATTTGGGATCAAAAAAAATTTGCCTCCCCAGGCACCAGTATTTCTGACCCCGGCATCACGCGTTTTCTTTTTCAGGCACCAAAAAGCTTGATTTTTAAAAACAGCAAGCAATACCATTTTTAAGATTGGAATTCGACCCCAAATTTCGTCCTGCCATCCATTTTTGCATTTGGGATCAAAAAAAATTTGCCTCCCCAGGCACCAGTTTTTCTGACCCCGGCATCACGCGTTTTCTTCTTCAGGCACCAAAATGCTTGATTTTTAAAAACAGCAAGCAATACCATTTTTAACTTTGGAATTCGACCCTGCATTTCGTCCTGGCATCCGTTTTTGCCTTTGGGATCAAAAAAAATTTGCCTCCCCAGGCACCAGTTTTTCTGACCCCGGCATCACGCGTTTTCTTCTTCAGGCACCAAAACGCTTGATTTTTAAAAACAGCAAGCAATACCATTTTTAAGTTTGGAAATCGACCCTGCATTTCATCCTGGCATCCGTTTTTGCATTTGGGATCAAAAAAATTTTGCCTACCCAGGCATCATTTTTTCTGACCCCGGCATCACGCGTTTTCTTCTTCAGGCACCAAAAAGCTTGATTTTTAAAAACAGCAAGCAATACCATTTTTAAGTTTGGAAATTGACCCTGCATTTCGTCCTGGCATCCGTTTTTGCATTTGGGATAAAAAAAAATTTGCCTCCCCAGGCACCAGTTTTTCTGACCCCGGCATCACGCATTTTCTTCTTCAGGCACCAAAAAGCTTGATTTTTAAAAACAGCAAGCAATACCATTTTTAAGTTCGGAATTCTACCCTGAATCTCATCCTGGCATCCGTTTTTGCCTTTGGGATCAAAAATTTTTTGCCTACCCAGGCATCATTTTTTCTGACCCCGGCATCACGCGTTTTCTTCTTCAGGCACAAAAAGACTGATTTTTAAAAACAGCAAGCAATACCATTTTTAAGTATGGAATTCTACCCCGAAACTCATCCTGGCATGGATTTTTGCATTTGGGATCAAAAAAAATTTGCCTCCCCAGGGGTCAGTTTTTCTGACCCCGGCATCACGCGTTTTCTTCTTCAGGCACGAAAAAGCTTGATTTTTAAAAACAGCAAGCAATACCATTTTTAAGTTTGGAATTCGACCCCGAATTTCGTCCTGGCATCCGTTTTTGCATTTGGGATCAAAAAAAATTTGCCTCCCCAGGCACCAGTTTTTCTGACCCCGGCATCACGCATTTTCTTCTTCAGGCACCAAAAAGCTTGATTTTCAAAAACAGCAAGCAATACCATTTTTAAGTTTGGAAATCGACCCTGCATTTCGTCCTGGCATCCGTTTTTGCATTTGGGATCAAAAAAAATTTGCCTCCCCAGGCACCAGTTTTTCTGACCCCGGCATCACGCGTTTTCTTCTTCAGGCACCAAAAAGCTTGATTTTTAAAAACAGCAAGCAATACCATTTTTAAGTTTGGAATTCGACCCCGAATTTCGTCCTGGCATCCGTTTTTGCATTTGGGATCAAAAAAAATTTGCCTCCCCAGGCACCAGTATTTCTGACCCCGGCATCACGCGTTTTCTTCTTCAGGCACCAAAATGCTTGATTTTTAAAAACAGCAAGCAATACCATTTTTAACTTTGGAATTCGACCCTGCATTTCGTCCTGGCATCCGTTTTTGCCTTTGGGATCAAAAAAAATTTGCCTCCCCAGGCACGAGTTTTTCTGACCCCGGCATCACGCGTTTTCTTCTTCAGGCACCAAAATGCTTGATTTTTAAAAACAGCAAGCAATACCATTTTTAAGTTTGGAATTCGACCCGGAATTTCGTCCTGGCATCCGTTTTTGCATTTGGGATCAAAAAAAATTTGCCTCCCCAGGCACCAGTTTTTCAGACCCCGGCATCACGCGTTTTCTTCTTCAGGCACCAAAACGCTTGATTTTTAAAAACAGCAAGCAATACCATTTTTAAGTTTGGAAATCGACCCTGCATTTCATCCTGGCATCCGTTTTTGCATTTGGGATCAAAAAAATTTTGCCTACCCAGGCATCATTTTTTCTGACCCCGGCATCACGCGTTTTCTTCTTCAGGCACCAAAAAGCTTGATTTTTAAAAACAGCAAGCAATACCATTTTTAAGTTCGGAATTCTACCCTGAATCTCATCCTGGCATCCGTTTTTGCCTTTGGGATCAAAAATTTTTTGCCTACCCAGGCATCATTTTTTCTGACCCCGGCATCACGCGTTTTCTTCTTCAGGCACAAAAAGACTGATTTTTAAAAACAGCAAGCAATACCATTTTTAAGTATGGAATTCTACCCCGAAACTCATCCTGGCATGGATTTTTGCATTTGGGATCAAAAAAAATTTGCCTCCCCAGGGGTCAGTTTTTCTGACCCCGGCATCACGCGTTTTCTTCTTCAGGCACGAAAAAGCTTGATTTTTAAAAACAGCAAGCAATACCATTTTTAAGTTTGGAATTCGACCCCGAATTTCGTCCTGGCATCCGTTTTTGCATTTGGGATCAAAAAATTTTTGCCTCCCCTGGCACCAGTTTTTCTGACCCCGGCATCACGCGTTTTCTTTTTCAGGCACCAAAAAGCTTGATTTTTAAAAACAGCAAGCAATACCATTTTTAAGATTGGAATTCGACCCCGAATTTCGTCCTGCCATCCATTTTTGCATTTGGGATCAAAAAAAATTTGCCTCCCCAGGCACCAGTTTTTCTGACCCCGGCATCACGCGTTTTCTTCTTCAGGCACCAAAATGCTTGATTTTTAAAAACAGCAAGCAATACCATTTTTAACTTTGGAATTCGACCCTGCATTTCGTCCTGGCATCCGTTTTTGCCTTTGGGATCAAAAAAAATTTGCCTCCCCAGGCACCAGTTTTTCTGACCCCGGCATCACGCGTTTTCTTCTTCAGGCACCAAAACGCTTGATTTTTAAAAACAGCAAGCAATACCATTTTTAAGTTTGGAAATCGACCCTGCATTTCATCCTGGCATCCGTTTTTGCATTTGGGATCAAAAAAATTTTGCCTACCCAGGCATCATTTTTTCTGACCCCGGCATCACGCGTTTTCTTCTTCAGGCACCAAAAAGCTTGATTTTTAAAAACAGCAAGCAATACCATTTTTAAGTTTGGAAATTGACCCTGCATTTCGTCCTGGCATCCGTTTTTGCATTTGGGATAAAAAAAAATTTGCCTCCCCAGGCACCAGTTTTTCTGACCCCGGCATCACGCGTTTTCTTCTTCAGGCACCAAAAAGCTTGATTTTTAAAAACAGCAAGCAATACCATTTTTAAGTTCGGAATTCTACCCTGAATCTCATCCTGGCATCCGTTTTTGCCTTTGGGATCAAAAATTTTTTGCCTACCCAGGCATCATTTTTTCTGACCCCGGCATCACGCGTTTTCTTCTTCAGGCACAAAAAGACTGATTTTTAAAAACAGCAAGCAATACCATTTTTAAGTATGGAATTCTACCCCGAAACTCATCCTGGCATGGATTTTTGCATTTGGGATCAAAAAAAATTTGCCTCCCCAGGGGTCAGTTTTTCTGACCCCGGCATCACGCGTTTTCTTCTTCAGGCACGAAAAAGCTTGATTTTTAAAAACAGCAAGCAATACCATTTTTAAGTTTGGAATTCGACCCCGAATTTCGTCCTGGCATCCGTTTTTGCATTTGGGATCAAAAAAAATTTGCCTCCCCAGGCACCAGTTTTTCTGACCCCGGCATCACGCATTTTCTTCTTCAGGCACCAAAAAGCTTGATTTTCAAAAACAGCAAGCAATACCATTTTTAAGTTTGGAAATCGACCCTGCATTTCGTCCTGGCATCCGTTTTTGCATTTGGGATCAAAAAAAATTTGCCTCCCCAGGCACCAGTTTTTCTGACCCCGGCATCACGCGTTTTCTTCTTCAGGCACCAAAAAGCTTGATTTTTAAAAACAGCAAGCAATACCATTTTTAAGTTTGGAATTCGACCCCGAATTTCGTCCTGGCATCCGTTTTTGCATTTGGGATCAAAAAAAATTTGCCTCCCCAGGCACCAGTATTTCTGACCCCGGCATCACGCGTTTTCTTCTTCAGGCACCAAAAAGCTTGATTTTTAAAAACAGCAAGCAATACCATTTTTAAGATTGGAATTCGACCCCGAATTTCGTCCTGCCATCCATTTTTGCATTTGGGATCAAAAAAAATTTGCCTCCCCAGGCACCAGTTTTTCTGACCCCGGCATCACGCGTTTTCTTCTTCAGGCACCAAAATGCTTGATTTTTAAAAACAGCAAGCAATACCATTTTTAACTTTGGAATTCGACCCTGCATTTCGTCCTGGCATCCGTTTTTGCCTTTGGGATCAAAAAAAATTTGCCTCCCCAGGCACGAGTTTTTCTGACCCCGGCATCACGCGTTTTCTTCTTCAGGCACCAAAATGCTTGATTTTTAAAAACAGCAAGCAATACCATTTTTAAGTTTGGAATTCGACCCGGAATTTCGTCCTGGCATCCGTTTTTGCATTTGGGATCAAAAAAAATTTGCCTCCCCAGGCACCAGTTTTTCTGACCCCGGCATCACGCGTTTTCTTCTTCAGGCACCAAAACGCTTGATTTTTAAAAACAGCAAGCAATACCATTTTTAAGTTTGGAAATCGACCCTGCATTTCATCCTGGCATCCGTTTTTGCATTTGGGATCAAAAAAATTTTGCCTACCCAGGCATCATTTTTTCTGACCCCGGCATCACGCGTTTTCTTCTTCAGGCACCAAAAAGCTTGATTTTTAAAAACAGCAAGCAATACCATTTTTAAGTTCGGAATTCTACCCTGAATCTCATCCTGGCATCCGTTTTTGCCTTTGGGATCAAAAATTTTTTGCCTACCCAGGCATCATTTTTTCTGACCCCGGCATCACGCGTTTTCTTCTTCAGGCACAAAAAGACTGATTTTTAAAAACAGCAAGCAATACCATTTTTAAGTATGGAATTCTACCCCGAAACTCATCCTGGCATGGATTTTTGCATTTGGGATAAAAAAAAATTTGCCTCCCCAGGGGTCAGTTTTTCTGACCCCGGCATCACGCGTTTTCTTCTTCAGGCACGAAAAAGCTTGATTTTTAAAAACAGCAAGCAATACCATTTTTAAGTTTGGAATTCGACCCCGAATTTCGTCCTGGCATCCGTTTTTGCATTTGGGATCAAAAAATTTTTGCCTCCCCTGGCACCAGTTTTTCTGACCCCGGCATCACGCATTTTCTTCTTCAGGCACCAAAAAGCTTGATTTTCAAAAACAGCAAGCAATACCATTTTTAAGTTTGGAAATCGACCCTGCATTTCGTCCTGGCATCCGTTTTTGCATTTGGGATCAAAAAAAATTTGCCTCCCCAGGCACCAGTTTTTCTGACCCCGGCATCACGCGTTTTCTTCTTCAGGCACCAAAAAGCTTGATTTTTAAAAACAGCAAGCAATACCATTTTTAAGTTTGGAATTCGACCCCGAATTTCGTCCTGGCATCCGTTTTTGCATTTGGGATCAAAAAAAATTTGCCTCCCCAGGCACCAGTATTTCTGACCCCGGCATCACGCGTTTTCTTCTTCAGGCACCAAAAAGCTTGATTTTTAAAAACAGCAAGCAATACCATTTTTAAGATTGGAATTCGACCCCGAATTTCGTCCTGCCATCCATTTTTGCATTTGGGATCAAAAAAAATTTGCCTCCCCAGGCACCAGTTTTTCTGACCCCGGCATCACGCGTTTTCTTCTTCAGGCACCAAAATGCTTGATTTTTAAAAACAGCAAGCAATACCATTTTTAACTTTGGAATTCGACCCTGCATTTCGTCCTGGCATCCGTTTTTGCCTTTGGGATCAAAAAAAATTTGCCTCCCCAGGCACGAGTTTTTCTGACCCCGGCATCACGCGTTTTCTTCTTCAGGCACCAAAATGCTTGATTTTTAAAAACAGCAAGCAATACCATTTTTAAGTTTGGAATTCGACCCGGAATTTCGTCCTGGCATCCGTTTTTGCATTTGGGATCAAAAAAAATTTGCCTCCCCAGGCACCAGTTTTTCTGACCCCGGCATCACGCGTTTTCTTCTTCAGGCACCAAAACGCTTGATTTTTAAAAACAGCAAGCAATACCATTTTTAAGTTTGGAAATCGACCCTGCATTTCATCCTGGCATCCGTTTTTGCATTTGGGATCAAAAAAATTTTGCCTACCCAGGCATCATTTTTTCTGACCCCGGCATCACGCGTTTTCTTCTTCAGGCACCAAAAAGCTTGATTTTTAAAAACAGCAAGCAATACCATTTTTAAGTTCGGAATTCTACCCTGAATCTCATCCTGGCATCCGTTTTTGCCTTTGGGATCAAAAATTTTTTGCCTACCCAGGCATCATTTTTTCTGACCCCGGCATCACGCGTTTTCTTCTTCAGGCACAAAAAGACTGATTTTTAAAAACAGCAAGCAATACCATTTTTAAGTATGGAATTCTACCCCGAAACTCATCCTGGCATGGATTTTTGCATTTGGGATAAAAAAAAATTTGCCTCCCCAGGGGTCAGTTTTTCTGACCCCGGCATCACGCGTTTTCTTCTTCAGGCACGAAAAAGCTTGATTTTTAAAAACAGCAAGCAATACCATTTTTAAGTTTGGAATTCGACCCCGAATTTCGTCCTGGCATCCGTTTTTGCATTTGGGATCAAAAAATTTTTGCCTCCCCTGGCACCAGTTTTTCTGACCCCGGCATCACGCATTTTCTTCTTCAGGCACCAAAAAGCTTGATTTTCAAAAACAGCAAGCAATACCATTTTTAAGTTTGGAAATCGACCCTGCATTTCGTCCTGGCATCCGTTTTTGCATTTGGGATCAAAAAAAATTTGCCTCCCCAGGCACCAGTTTTTCTGACCCCGGCATCACGCGTTTTCTTCTTCAGGCACCAAAAAGCTTGATTTTTAAAAACAGCAAGCAATACCATTTTTAAGTTTGGAATTCGACCCCGAATTTCGTCCTGGCATCCGTTTTTGCATTTGGGATCAAAAAAAATTTGCCTCCCCAGGCACCAGTATTTCTGACCCCGGCATCACGCGTTTTCTTCTTCAGGCACCAAAAAGCTTGATTTTTAAAAACAGCAAGCAATACCATTTTTAAGATTGGAATTCGACCCCGAATTTCGTCCTGCCATCCATTTTTGCATTTGGGATCAAAAAAAATTTGCCTCCCCAGGCACCAGTTTTTCTGACCCCGGCATCACGCGTTTTCTTCTTCAGGCACCAAAATGCTTGATTTTTAAAAACAGCAAGCAATACCATTTTTCACTTTGGAATTCGACCCTGCATTTCGTCCTGGCATCCGTTTTTGCCTTTGGGATCAAAAAAAATTTGCCTCCCCAGGCACGAGTTTTTCTGACCCCGGCATCACGCGTTTCTTCTTCAGGCACCAAAAAGCTTGATTTTTAAAAACAGCAAGCAATACCATTTTTAAGTTTGGAATTCGACCCGGAATTTCGTCCTGGCATCCGTTTTTGCATTTGGGATCAAAAAAAATTTGCCTCCCCAGGCACCAGTTTTTCTGACCCCGGCATCACGCGTTTTCTTCTTCAGGCACCAAAACGCTTGATTTTTAAAAACAGCAAGCAATACCATTTTTAAGTTTGGAATTCGACCCTGCATTTCGTCCTGGCATCCGTTTTTGACTTTGGGATCAAAAAAAATTTGCCTCCCCAGGCACGAGTTTTTCTGACCCCGGCATCACGCGTTTCTTCTTCAGGCACCAAAAAGCTTGATTTTTAAAAACAGCAAGCAATACCATTTTTAAGTTCGGAATTCTACCCTGAATCTCATCCTGGCATCCGTTTTTGCCTTTGGGATCAAAATTTTTTTGCCTACCCAGGCATCATTTTTTCTGACCCCGGCATCACGCGTTTTCTTCTTCAGGCACAAAAAGACTGATTTTTAAAAACAGCAAGCAATACCATTTTTAAGTATGGAATTGTACCCCAAATCTCTTACTGGCATCTGTTTTTGCATTTGGGATCAAAAAATTTTTGCCTCCCCAGGCACCAGTTTTTCTGACCCCGGCATCACGCGTTTTCTTCTTCAGGCACCAAAATGCTTGATTTTTAAAAACAGCAAGCAATACCATTTTTAAGTTTGGAATTCGACCCGGAATTTCGTCCTGGCATCCATTTTTGCATTTGGGATCAAAAAAAATTTATCTCCCCAGGCACCAGTTTTTCTGACCCCGGCATCACGCGTTTTCTTCTTCAGGCACCAAAAAGCTTGATTTTTAAAAACAGCAAGCAATACCATTTTTAAGTTTGGAATTCGACCCGGAATTTCGTCCTGGCATCCATTTTTGCATTTGGGTCAAAAAAAATTTGCCTCCCCAGGCACCAGTTTTTCTCACCCCGGCATCACGCGTTTTCTTCTTCAGGCACCAAAATGCTTGATTTTTAAAAACAGCAAGCAATACCATTTTTAAGTTTGGAAATCGACCCTGCATTTCGTCCTGGCATCCGTTTTTGCATTTGGGATCAAAAAAAATTTGCCTACCCAGGCATCATTTTTTCTGACCCCGGCATCACGCGTTTTCTTCTTTAGGCACCAAAAAGCTTGATTTTTAAAAACAGCAACCAATACCATTTTTAAGATTGGAATTCGACCCCGAATTTCGTCCTGGCATCCGTTTTTGCATTTGGGATCAAAAAAATTTTACCTCCCCAGGCACCAGTTTTTCTGACCCCGGCATCACGTGTTTTCATCTTCAGGCACCTAAAAGCTTGATTTTTTAAAACAGCAAGCAATACCATTTTTAAGTTTGGAATTCGACCCGGAATTTCGTCCTGGCATCCGTTTTTGGATTTGGGATCAAAAAAAATTTGCCTCCCCAGGTACCAGTTTTTCTGACCCCGGCATCACGCGTTTTCTTCTTCAGGCACCAAAAAGCTTGATTTTTAAAAACAGCAAGCAATACCATTTTTAAGTTCGGAATTCTACCCTGAATCTCATCCTGGCATCCGTTTTTGCCTTTGGGATCAAAATTTTTTTGCCTACCCAGGCATCATTTTTTCTGACCCCGGCATCACGCGTTTTCTTCTTCAGGCACCAAAATGCTTGATTTTTAAAAACAGCAAGCAATACCATTTTTAAGTTTGGAAATCGACCCTGCATTTCGTCCTGGCATCCGTTTTTGCATTTGGGATCAAAAAAAATTTGCCTACCCAGGCATCATTTTTTCTGACCCCGGCATCACGCGTTTTCTTCTTTAGGCACCAAAAAGCTTGATTTTTAAAAACAGCAACCAATACCATTTTTAAGATTGGAATTCGACCCCGAATTTCGTCCTGGCATCCGTTTTTGCATTTGGGATCAAAAAAATTTTACCTCCCCAGGCACCAGTTTTTCTGACCCCGGCATCACGTGTTTTCATCTTCAGGCACCTAAAAGCTTGATTTTTTAAAACAGCAAGCAATACCATTTTTAAGTTTGGAATTCGACCCGGAATTTCGTCCTGGCATCCGTTTTTGGATTTGGGATCAAAAAAAATTTGCCTCCCCAGGCACCAGTTTTTCTGACCCCGGCATCACGCGTTTTCTTCTTCAGGCACCAAAAAGCTTGATTTTTAAAAACAGCAAGCAATACCATTTTTAAGTTCGGAATTCTACCCTGAATCTCATCCTGGCATCCGTTTTTGCCTTTGGGATCAAAATTTTTTTGCCTACCCAGGCATCATTTTTTCTGACCCCGGCATCACGCGTTTTCTTCTTCAGGCACAAAAAGACTGATTTTTAAAAACAGCAAGCAATACCATTTTTAAGTATGGAATTGTACCCCAAATCTCTTACTGGCATCTGTTTTTGCATTTGGGATCAAAAAAATTTTGCCTCCCCAGGCACCAGTTTTTCTGACCCCGGCATCACGCGTTTTCTTCTTCAGGCACCAAAATGCTTGATTTTTAAAAACAGCAAGCAATACCATTTTTAAGTTTGGAATTCGACCCGGAATTTCGTCCTGGCATCCATTTTTGCATTTGGGATCAAAAAAAATTTATCTCCCCAGGCACCAGTTTTTCTGACCCCGGCATCACGCGTTTTATTCTTCAGGCACCAAAAAGCTTGATTTTTAAAAACAGCAAGCAATACCATTTTTAAGTTTGGAATTCGACCCGGAATTTCGTCCTGGCATCCATTTTTGCATTTGGGTCAAAAAAAATTTGCCTCCCCAGGCACCAGTTTTTCTGACCCCGGCATCACGCGTTTTCTTCTTCAGGCACCAAAATGCTTGATTTTTAAAAACAGCAAGCAATACCATTTTTAAGTTTGGAAATCGACCCTGCATTTCGTCCTGGCATCCGTTTTTGCATTTGGGATCAAAAAAAATTTGCCTACCCAGGCATCATTTTTTCTGACCCCGGCATCACGCGTTTTCTTCTTTAGGCACCAAAAAGCTTGATTTTTAAAAACAGCAAGCAATACCATTTTTAAGTTTGGAAATCGACCCTGCATTTCGTCCTGGCATCCGTTTTTGCATTTGGGATCAAAAAAAATTTGCCTCCCCAGGCACCAGTTTTTCTGACCCCGGCATCACGCGTTTTCTTCTTCAGGCACCAAAAAGCTTGATTTTTAAAAACAGCAAGCAATACCATTTTTAAGTTCGGAATTCTACCCTGAATCTCATCCTGGCATCCGTTTTTGCCTTTGGGATCAAAAATTTTTTGCCTACCCAGGCATCATTTTTTCTGACCCCGGCATCACGCGTTTTCTTCTTCAGGCACAAAAAGACTGATTTTTAAAAACAGCAAGCAATACCATTTTTAAGTATGGAATTCTACCCCGAAACTCATCCTGGCATGGATTTTTGCATTTGGGATCAAAAAAAATTTGCCTCCCCAGGGGTCAGTTTTTCTGACCCCGGCATCACGCGTTTTCTTCTTCAGGCACGAAAAAGCTTGATTTTTAAAAACAGCAAGCAATACCATTTTTAAGTTTGGAATTCGACCCCGAATTTCGTCCTGGCATCCGTTTTTGCATTTGGGATCAAAAAAATTTTGCCTCCCCTGGCACCAGTTTTTCTGACCCCGGCATCACGCATTTTCTTCTTCAGGCACCAAAAAGCTTGATTTTCAAAAACAGCAAGCAATACCATTTTTAAGTTTGGAAATCGACCCTGCATTTCGTCCTGGCATCCGTTTTTGCATTTGGGATCAAAAAAAATTTGCCTCCCCAGGCACCAGTTTTTCTGACCCCGGCATCACGCGTTTTCTTCTTCAGGCACCAAAAAGCTTGATTTTTAAAAACAGCAAGCAATACCATTTTTAAGTTTGGAATTCGACCCCGAATTTCGTCCTGGCATCCGTTTTTGCATTTGGGATCAAAAAAAATTTGCCTCCCCAGGCACCAGTATTTCTGACCCCGGCATCACGCGTTTTCTTCTTCAGGCACCAAAAAGCTTGATTTTTAAAAACAGCAAGCAATACCATTTTTAAGATTGGAATTCGACCCCGAATTTCGTCCTGCCATCCATTTTTGCATTTGGGATCAAAAAAAATTTGCCTCCCCAGGCACCAGTTTTTCTGACCCCGGCATCACGCGTTTTCTTCTTCAGGCACCAAAATGCTTGATTTTTAAAAACAGCAAGCAATACCATTTTTCACTTTGGAATTCGACCCTGCATTTCGTCCTGGCATCCGTTTTTGCCTTTGGGATCAAAAAAAATTTGCCTCCCCAGGCACGAGTTTTTCTGACCCCGGCATCACGCGTTTCTTCTTCAGGCACCAAAAAGCTTGATTTTTAAAAACAGCAAGCAATACCATTTTTAAGTTTGGAATTCGACCCGGAATTTCGTCCTGGCATCCGTTTTTGCATTTGGGATCAAAAAAAATTTGCCTCCCCAGGCACCAGTTTTTCTGACCCCGGCATCACGCGTTTTCTTCTTCAGGCACCAAAACGCTTGATTTTTAAAAACAGCAAGCAATACCATTTTTAAGTTTGGAATTCGACCCTGCATTTCGTCCTGGCATCCGTTTTTGCCTTTGGGATCAAAAAAAATTTGCCTCCCCAGGCACGAGTTTTTCTGACCCCGGCATCACGCGTTTCTTCTTCAGGCACCAAAAAGCTTGATTTTTAAAAACAGCAAGCAATACCATTTTTAAGTTCGGAATTCTACCCTGAATCTCATCCTGGCATCCGTTTTTGCCTTTGGGATCAAAATTTTTTTGCCTACCCAGGCATCATTTTTTCTGACCCCGGCATCACGCGTTTTCTTCTTCAGGCACAAAAAGACTGATTTTTAAAAACAGCAAGCAATACCATTTTTAAGTATGGAATTGTACCCCAAATCTCTTACTGGCATCTGTTTTTGCATTTAGGATCAAAAAAATTTTGCCTCCCCAGGCACCAGTTTTTCTGACCCCGGCATCACGCGTTTTCTTCTTCAGGCACCAAAATGCTTGATTTTTAAAAACAGCAAGCAATACCATTTTTAAGTTTGGAATTCGACCCCGAATTTCGTCCTGGCATCCGTTTTTGCATTTGGGATCAAAAAAAATTTGCCTCCCCAGGCACCAGTATTTCTGACCCCGGCATCACGCGTTTTCTTTTTCAGGCATCAAAAAGCTTGATTTTTAAAAACAGCAAGCAATACCATTTTTAAGATTGGAATTCGACCCCGAATTTCGTCCTGCCATCCATTTTTGCATTTGGGATCAAAAAAAATTTGCCTCCCCAGGCACCAGTTTTTCTGACCCCGGCATCACGCGTTTTCTTCTTCAGGCACCAAAATGCTTGATTTTTAAAAACAGCAAGCAATACCATTTTTAACTTTGGAATTCGACCCTGCATTTCGTCCTGGCATCCGTTTTTGCCTTTGGGATCAAAAAAAATTTGCCTCCCCAGGCACCAGTTTTTCTGACCCCGGCATCACGCGTTTTCTTCTTCAGGCACCAAAACGCTTGATTTTTAAAAACAGCAAGCAATACCATTTTTAAGTTTGGAAATCGACCCTGCATTTCATCCTGGCATCCGTTTTTGCATTTGGGATCAAAAAAATTTTGCCTACCCAGGCATCATTTTTTCTGACCCCGGCATCACGCGTTTTCTTCTTCAGGCACCAAAAAGCTTGATTTTTAAAAACAGCAAGCAATACCATTTTTAAGTTTGGAAATTGACCCTGCATTTCGTCCTGGCATCCGTTTTTGCATTTGGGATAAAAAAAAATTTGCCTCCCCAGGCACCAGTTTTTCTGACCCCGGCATCACGCGTTTTCTTCTTCAGGCACGAAAAAGCTTGATTTTTAAAAACAGCAAGCAATACCATTTTTAAGTTTGGAATTCGACCCCGAATTTCGTCCTGGCATCCGTTTTTGCATTTGGGATCAAAAAAAATTTGCCTCCCCAGGCACCAGTTTTTCTGACCCCGGCATCACGCATTTTCTTCTTCAGGCACCAAAAAGCTTGATTTTCAAAAACAGCAAGCAATACCATTTTTAAGTTTGGAAATCGACCCTGCATTTCGTCCTGGCATCCGTTTTTGCATTTGGGATCAAAAAAAATTTGCCTCCCCAGGCACCAGTTTTTCTGACCCCGGCATCACGCGTTTTCTTCTTCAGGCACCAAAAAGCTTGATTTTTAAAAACAGAAAGCAATACCATTTTTAAGTTTGGAATTCGACCCCGAATTTCGTCCTGGCATCCGTTTTTGCATTTGGGATCAAAAAAAATTTGCCTCCCCAGGCACCAGTTTTTCTGACCCCGGCATCACGCGTTTTCTTCTTCAGGCACCAAAATGCTTGATTTTTAAAAACAGCAAGCAATACCATTTTTAACTTTGGAATTCGACCCTGCATTTCGTCCTGGCATCCGTTTTTGCCTTTGGGATCAAAAAAAATTTGCCTCCCCAGGCACCAGTTTTTCTGACCCCGGCATCACGCGTTTTCTTCTTCAGGCACCAAAACGCTTGATTTTTAAAAACAGCAAGCAATACCATTTTTAAGTTTGGAAATCGACCCTGCATTTCATCCAGGCATCCGTTTTTGCATTTGGGATCAAAAAAATTTTGCCTACCCAGGCATCATTTTTTCTGACCCCGGCATCACGCGTTTTCTTCTTCAGGCACCAAAAAGCTTGATTTTTAAAAACAGCAAGCAATACCATTTTTAAGTTTGGAAATTGACCCTGCATTTCGTCCTGGCATCCGTTTTTGCATTTGGGATAAAAAAAAATTTGCCTCCCCAGGCACCAGTTTTTCTGACCCCGGCATCACGCGTTTTCTTCTTCAGGCACGAAAAAGCTTGATTTTTAAAAACAGCAAGCAATACCATTTTTAAGTTTGGAATTCGACCCCGAATTTCGTCCTGGCATCCGTTTTTGCATTTGGGATCAAAAAAAATTTGCCTCCCCAGGCACCAGTTTTTCTGACCCCGGCATCACGCATTTTCTTCTTCAGGCACCAAAAAGCTTGATTTTTAAAAACAGCAAGCAATACCATTTTTAAGATTGGAATTCGACCCCGAATTTCGTCCTGCCATCCATTTTTGCATTTGGGATCAAAAAAAATTTGCCTCCCCAGGCACCAGTTTTTCTGACCCCTGCATCACCCGTTTTCTTCTTCAGGCACCAAAATGCTTGATTTTTAAAAACAGCAAGCAATACCATTTTTAACTTTGGAATTCGACCCTGCATTTCGTCCTGGCATCCGTTTTTGCATTTGGGATCAAAAAAAATTTGCCTCCCCAGGCACCAGTTTTTCTGACCCCGGCATCACGCGTTTTCTTCTTCAGGCACCAAAACGCTTGATTTTTAAAAACAGCAAGCAATACCATTTTTAAGTTAGGAAATCGACCCTGCATTTCATCCTGGCATCCGTTTTTGCATTTGGGATCAAAAAAATTTTGCCTACCCAGGCATCATTTTTTCTGACCCCGGCATCACGCGTTTTCTTCTTCAGGCACCAAAAAGCTTGATTTTTAAAAACAGCAAGCAATACCATTTTTAAGTTCGGAATTCTACCCTGAATCTCATCCTGGCATCCGTTTTTGCCTTTGGGATCAAAAATTTTTTGCCTACCCAGGCATCATTTTTTCTGACCCCGGCATCACGCGTTTTCTTCTTCAGGCACAAAAAGACTGATTTTTAAAAACAGCAAGCAATACCATTTTTAAGTATGGAATTCTACCCAGAAACTCATCCTGGCATGGATTTTTGCATTTGGGATCAAAAAAAATTTGCCTCCCCAGGGGTCAGTTTTTCTGACCCCGGCATCACGCGTTTTCTTCTTCAGGCACGAAAAAGCTTGATTTTTAAAAACAGCAAGCAATACCATTTTTAAGTTTGGAATTCGACCCCGAATTTCGTCCTGGCATCCGTTTTTGCATTTGGGATCAAAAAATTTTTGCCTCCCCTGGCACCAGTTTTTCTGACCCCGGCATCACGCATTTTCTTCTTCAGGCACCAAAAAGCTTGATTTTCAAAAACAGCAAGCAATACCATTTTTAAGTTTGGAAATCGACCCTGCATTTCGTCCTGGCATCCGTTTTTGCATTTGGGATCAAAAAAAATTTGCCTCCCCAGGCACCAGTTTTTCTGACCCCGGCATCACGCGTTTTCTTCTTCAGGCACCAAAAAGCTTGATTTTTAAAAACAGCAAGCAATACCATTTTTAAGTTTGGAATTCGACCCCGAATTTCGTCCTGGCATCCGTTTTTGCATTTGGGATCAAAAAAAATTTGCCTCCCCAGGCACCAGTATTTCTGACCCCGGCATCACGCGTTTTCTTCTTCAGGCACCAAAAAGCTTGATTTTTAAAAACAGCAAGCAATACCATTTTTAAGATTGGAATTCGACCCCGAATTTCGTCCTGCCATCCATTTTTGCATTTGGGATCAAAAAAAATTTGCCTCCCCAGGCACCAGTTTTTCTGACCCCGGCATCACGCGTTTTCTTCTTCAGGCACCAAAATGCTTGATTTTTAAAAACAGCAAGCAATACCATTTTTCACTTTGGAATTCGACCCTGCATTTCGTCCTGGCATCCGTTTTTGCCTTTGGGATCAAAAAAAATTTGCCTCCCCAGGCACGAGTTTTTCTGACCCCGGCATCACGCGTTTCTTCTTCAGGCACCAAAAAGCTTGATTTTTAAAAACAGCAAGCAATACCATTTTTAAGTTTGGAATTCGACCCGGAATTTCGTCCTGGCATCCGTTTTTGCATTTGGGATCAAAAAAAATTTGCCTCCCCAGGCACGAGTTTTTCTGACCCCGGCATCACGCGTTTCTTCTTCAGGCACCAAAAAGCTTGATTTTTAAAAACAGCAAGCAATACCATTTTTAAGTTAGGAAATCGACCCTGCATTTCATCCTGGCATCCGTTTTTGCATTTGGGATCAAAAAAATTTTGCCTACCCAGGCATCATTTTTTCTGACCCCGGCATCACGCGTTTTCTTCTTCAGGCACCAAAAAGCTTGATTTTTAAAAACAGCAAGCAATACCATTTTTAAGTTCGGAATTCTACCCTGAATCTCATCCTGGCATCCGTTTTTGCCTTTGGGATCAAAAATTTTTTGCCTACCCAGGCATCATTTTTTCTGACCCCGGCATCACGCGTTTTCTTCTTCAGGCACAAAAAGACTGATTTTTAAAAACAGCAAGCAATACCATTTTTAAGTATGGAATTCTACCCAGAAACTCATCCTGGCATGGATTTTTGCATTTGGGATCAAAAAAAATTTGCCTCCCCAGGGGTCAGTTTTTCTGACCCCGGCATCACGCGTTTTCTTCTTCAGGCACGAAAAAGCTTGATTTTTAAAAACAGCAAGCAATACCATTTTTAAGTTTGGAATTCGACCCCGAATTTCGTCCTGGCATCCGTTTTTGCATTTGGGATCAAAAAATTTTTGCCTCCCCTGGCACCAGTTTTTCTGACCCCGGCATCACGCATTTTCTTCTTCAGGCACCAAAAAGCTTGATTTTCAAAAACAGCAAGCAATACCATTTTTAAGTTTGGAAATCGACCCTGCATTTCGTCCTGGCATCCGTTTTTGCATTTGGGATCAAAAAAAATTTGCCTCCCCAGGCACCAGTTTTTCTGACCCCGGCATCACGCGTTTTCTTCTTCAGGCACCAAAAAGCTTGATTTTTAAAAACAGCAAGCAATACCATTTTTAAGTTTGGAATTCGACCCCGAATTTCGTCCTGGCATCCGTTTTTGCATTTGGGATCAAAAAAAATTTGCCTCCCCAGGCACCAGTATTTCTGACCCCGGCATCACGCGTTTTCTTCTTCAGGCACCAAAAAGCTTGATTTTTAAAAACAGCAAGCAATACCATTTTTAAGATTGGAATTCGACCCCGAATTTCGTCCTGCCATCCATTTTTGCATTTGGGATCAAAAAAAATTTGCCTCCCCAGGCACCAGTTTTTCTGACCCCGGCATCACGCGTTTTCTTCTTCAGGCACCAAAATGCTTGATTTTTAAAAACAGCAAGCAATACCATTTTTCACTTTGGAATTCGACCCTGCATTTCGTCCTGGCATCCGTTTTTGCCTTTGGGATCAAAAAAAATTTGCCTCCCCAGGCACGAGTTTTTCTGACCCCGGCATCACGCGTTTCTTCTTCAGGCACCAAAAAGCTTGATTTTTAAAAACAGCAAGCAATACCATTTTTAAGTTTGGAATTCGACCCGGAATTTCGTCCTGGCATCCGTTTTTGCATTTGGGATCAAAAAAAATTTGCCTCCCCAGGCACGAGTTTTTCTGACCCCGGCATCACGCGTTTCTTCTTCAGGCACCAAAAAGCTTGATTTTTAAAAACAGCAAGCAATACCATTTTTAAGTTCGGAATTCTACCCTGAATCTCATCCTGGCATCCGTTTTTGCCTTTGGGATCAAAATTTTTTTGCCTACCCAGGCATCATTTTTTCTGACCCTGGCATCACGCGTTTTCTTCTTCAGGCACAAAAAGACTGATTTTTAAAAACAGCAAGCAATACCATTTTTAAGTATGGAATTGTACCCCAAATCTCTTACTGGCATCTGTTTTTGCATTTGGGATCAAAAAATTTTTGCCTCCCCAGGCACCAGTTTTTCTGACCCCGGCATCACACGTTTTCTTCTTCAGGCACCAAAATGCTTGATTTTTAAAAACAGCAAGCAATACCATTTTTAAGTTTGGAATTCGACCCGGAATTTCGTCCTGGCATCCATTTTTGCATTTGGGATCAAAAAAAATTTATCTCCCCAGGCACCAGTTTTTCTGACCCCGGCATCACGCGTTTTCTTCTTCAGGCACCAAAAAGCTTGATTTTTAAAAACAGCAAGCAATACCATTTTTAACTTTGGAATTCGACCCGGAATTTCGTCCTGGCATCCGTTTTTGCATTTGGGATCAAAAAAAATTTGCCTACCCAGGCATCATTTTTTCTGACCCCGGCATCACGCGTTTTCTTCTTTAGGCACCAAAAAGCTTGATTTTTAAAAACAGCAACCAATACCATTTTTAAGATTGGAATTCGACCCCGAATTTCGTCCTGGCATCCGTTTTTGCATTTGGGATCAAAAAAATTTTACCTCCCCAGGCACCAGTTTTTCTGACCCCGGCATCACGTGTTTTCATCTTCAGGCACCTAAAAGCTTGATTTTTTAAAACAGCAAGCAATACCATTTTTAAGTTTGGAATTCGACCCGGAATTTCGTCCTGGCATCCGTTTTTGGATTTGGGATCAAAAAAAATTTGCCTCCCCAGGCACCAGTTTTTCTGACCCCGGCATCACGCGTTTTCTTCTTCAGGCACCAAAAAGCTTGATTTTTAAAAACAGCAAGCAATACCATTTTTAAGTTTGGAATTCGACCCCGAATTTCGTCCTGGCATCCGTTTTTGCATTTGGGATCAAAAAAAATTTGCCTCCCCAGGCACCAGTTTTTCTGACCCCGGCATCACGCATTTTCTTCTTCAGGCACCAAAAAGCTTGATTTTCAAAAACAGCAAGCAATACCATTTTTAAGTTTGGAAATCGACCCTGCATTTCGTCCTGGCATCCGTTTTTGCATTTGGGATCAAAAAAAATTTGCCTCCCCAGGCACCAGTTTTTCTGACCCCGGCATCACGCGTTTTCTTCTTCAGGCACCAAAAAGCTTGATTTTTAAAAACAGCAAGCAATACCATTTTTAAGTTCGGAATTCTACCCTGAATCTCATCCTGGCATCCGTTTTTGCCTTTGGGATCAAAAATTTTTTGCCTCCCCAGGCACCAGTTTTTCTGACCCCGGCATCACGCGTTTTCTTCTTCAGGCAGAAAAAGACTGATTTTTAAAAACAGCAAGCAATACCATTTTTAAGTATGGAATTCTACCCCGAAACTCATCCTGGCATGGATTTTTGCATTTGGGATCAAAAAAAATTTGCCTCCCCAGGGGTCAGTTTTTCTGACGCCGGCATCACGCGTTTTCTTCTTCAGGCACGAAAAAGCTTGATTTTTAAAAACAGCAAGCAATACTATTTTTAAGTTTGGAATTCGACCCCGAATTTCGTCCTGGCATCCGTTTTTGCATTTGGGATCAAAAAAAATTTGCCTCCCCAGGCACCAGTTTTTCTGACCCCGGCATCACGCGTTTTCTTCTTCAGGCACCAAAAAGCTTGATTTTTAAAAACAGCAAGCAATACCATTTTTAAGATTGGAATTCGACCCCGAATTTCGTCCTGCCATCCATTTTTGCATTTGGGATCAAAAAAAATTTGCCTCCCCAGGCACCAGTTTTTCTGACCCCGGCATCACGCGTTTTCTTCTTCAGGCACCAAAATGCTTGATTTTTAAAAACAGCAAGCAATACCATTTTTCACTTTGGAATTCGACCCTGCATTTCGTCCTGGCATCCGTTTTTGCCTTTGGGATCAAAAAAAATTTGCCTCCCCAGGCACGAGTTTTTCTGACCCCGGCATCACGCGTTTCTTCTTCAGGCACCAAAAAGCTTGATTTTTAAAAACAGCAAGCAATACCATTTTTAAGTTTGGAATTCGACCCGGAATTTCGTCCTGGCATCCGTTTTTGCATTTGGGATCAAAAAAAATTTGCCTCCCCAGGCACCAGTTTTTCTGACCCCGGCATCACGCGTTTTCTTCTTCAGGCACCAAAACGCTTGATTTTTAAAAACAGCAAGCAATACCATTTTTAAGTTTGGAATTCGACCCTGCATTTCGTCCTGGCATCCGTTTTTGCCTTTGGGATCAAAAAAAATTTGCCTCCCCAGGCACGAGTTTTTCTGACCCCGGCATCACGCGTTTCTTCTTCAGGCACCAAAAAGCTTGATTTTTAAAAACAGCAAGCAATACCATTTTTAAGTTCGGAATTCTACCCTGAATCTCATCCTGGCATCCGTTTTTGCCTTTGGGATCAAAATTTTTTTGCCTCCCCAGGCACCAGTTTTTCTGACCCCGGCATCACGCGTTTTCTTCTTCAGGCACAAAAAGACTGATTTTTAAAAACAGCAAGCAATACCATTTTTAAGTATGGAATTCTACCCCGAAACTCATCCTGGCATGGATTTTTGCATTTGGGATCAAAAAAAATTTGCCTCCCCAGGGGTCAGTTTTTCTGACGCCGGCATCACGCGTTTTCTTCTTCAGGCACGAAAAAGCTTGATTTTTAAAAACAGCAAGCAATACTATTTTTAAGTTTGGAATTCGACCCCGAATTTCGTCCTGGCATCCGTTTTTGCATTTGGGATCAAAAAAAATTTGCCTCCCCAGGCACCAGTTTTTCTGACCCCGGCATCACGCGTTTTCTTCTTCAGGCACCAAAAAGCTTGATTTTTAAAAACAGCAAGCAATACCATTTTTAAGATTGGAATTCGACCCCGAATTTCGTCCTGCCATCCATTTTTGCATTTGGGATCAAAAAAAATTTGCCTCCCCAGGCACCAGTTTTTCTGACCCCGGCATCACGCGTTTTCTTCTTCAGGCACCAAAATGCTTGATTTTTAAAAACAGCAAGCAATACCATTTTTCACTTTGGAATTCGACCCTGCATTTCGTCCTGGCATCCGTTTTTGCCTTTGGGATCAAAAAAAATTTGCCTCCCCAGGCACGAGTTTTTCTGACCCCGGCATCACGCGTTTCTTCTTCAGGCACCAAAAAGCTTGATTTTTAAAAACAGCAAGCAATACCATTTTTAAGTTTGGAATTCGACCCGGAATTTCGTCCTGGCATCCGTTTTTGCATTTGGGATCAAAAAAAATTTGCCTCCCCAGGCACCAGTTTTTCTGACCCCGGCATCACGCGTTTTCTTCTTCAGGCACCAAAACGCTTGATTTTTAAAAACAGCAAGCAATACCATTTTTAAGTTTGGAATTCGACCCTGCATTTCGTCCTGGCATCCGTTTTTGCCTTTGGGATCAAAAAAAATTTGCCTCCCCAGGCACGAGTTTTTCTGACCCCGGCATCACGCGTTTCTTCTTCAGGCACCAAAAAGCTTGATTTTTAAAAACAGCAAGCAATACCATTTTTAAGTTCGGAATTCTACCCTGAATCTCATCCTGGCATCCGTTTTTGCCTTTGGGATCAAAATTTTTTTGCCTACCCAGGCATCATTTTTTCTGACCCCGGCATCACGCGTTTTCTTCTTCAGGCACAAAAAGACTGATTTTTAAAAACAGCAAGCAATACCATTTTTAAGTATGGAATTGTACCCCAAATCTCTTACTGGCATCTGTTTTTGCATTTGGGATCAAAAAAATTTTGCCTCCCCAGGCACCAGTTTTTCTGACCCCGGCATCACGCGTTTTCTTCTTCAGGCACCAAAATGCTTGATTTTTAAAAACAGCAAGCAATACCATTTTTAAGTTTGGAATTCGACCCGGAATTTCGTCCTGGCATCCATTTTTGCATTTGGGATCAAAAAAAATTTATCTCCCCAGGCACCAGTTTTTCTGACCCCGGCATCACGCGTTTTCTTCTTCAGGCACCAAAAAGCTTGATTTTTAAAAACAGCAAGCAATACCATTTTTAAGTTTGGAATTCGACCCGGAATTTCGTCCTGGCATCCATTTTTGCATTTGGGATCAAAAAAAATTTGCCTCCCCAGGCACCAGTTTTTCTGACCCCGGCATCACGCGTTTTCTTCTTCAGGCACGAAAAAGCTTGATTTTTAAAAACAGCAAGCAATACCATTTTTAAGTTTGGAATTCGACCCCGAATTTCGTCCTGGCATCCGTTTTTGCATTTGGGATCAAAAAATTTTTGCCTCCCCTGGCACCAGTTTTTCTGACCCCGGCATCACGCATTTTCTTCTTCAGGCACCAAAAAGCTTGATTTTCAAAAACAGCAAGCAATACCATTTTTAAGTTTGGAAATCGACCCTGCATTTCGTCCTGGCATCCGTTTTTGCATTTGGGATCAAAAAAAATTTGCCTCCCCAGGCACCAGTTTTTCTGACCCCGGCATCACGCGTTTTCTTCTTCAGGCACCAAAAAGCTTGATTTTTAAAAACAGCAAGCAATACCATTTTTAAGTTTGGAATTCGACCCCGAATTTCGTCCTGGCATCCGTTTTTGCATTTGGGATCAAAAAAAATTTGCCTCCCCAGGCACCAGTATTTCTGACCCCGGCATCACGCGTTTTCTTCTTCAGGCACCAAAAAGCTTGATTTTTAAAAACAGCAAGCAATACCATTTTTAAGATTGGAATTCGACCCCGAATTTCGTCCTGCCATCCATTTTTGCATTTGGGATCAAAAAAAATTTGCCTCCCCAGGCACCAGTTTTTCTGACCCCGGCATCACGCGTTTTCTTCTTCAGGCACCAAAATGCTTGATTTTTAAAAACAGCAAGCAATACCATTTTTCACTTTGGAATTCGACCCTGCATTTCGTCCTGGCATCCGTTTTTGCCTTTGGGATCAAAAAAAATTTGCCTCCCCAGGCACGAGTTTTTCTGACCCCGGCATCACGCGTTTCTTCTTCAGGCACCAAAAAGCTTGATTTTTAAAAACAGCAAGCAATACCATTTTTAAGTTTGGAATTCGACCCGGAATTTCGTCCTGGCATCCGTTTTTGCATTTGGGATCAAAAAAAATTTGCCTCCCCAGGCACGAGTTTTTCTGACCCCGGCATCACGCGTTTCTTCTTCAGGCACCAAAAAGCTTGATTTTTAAAAACAGCAAGCAATACCATTTTTAAGTTCGGAATTCTACCCTGAATCTCATCCTGGCATCCGTTTTTGCCTTTGGGATCAAAATTTTTTTGCCTACCCAGGCATCATTTTTTCTGACCCTGGCATCACGCGTTTTCTTCTTCAGGCACAAAAAGACTGATTTTTAAAAACAGCAAGCAATACCATTTTTAAGTATGGAATTGTACCCCAAATCTCTTACTGGCATCTGTTTTTGCATTTGGGATCAAAAAATTTTTGCCTCCCCAGGCACCAGTTTTTCTGACCCCGGCATCACACGTTTTCTTCTTCAGGCACCAAAATGCTTGATTTTTAAAAACAGCAAGCAATACCATTTTTAAGTTTGGAATTCGACCAGGAATTTCGTCCTGGCATCCATTTTTGCATTTGGGATCAAAAAAAATTTATCTCCCCAGGCACCAGTTTTTCTGACCCCGGCATCACGCGTTTTCTTCTTCAGGCACCAAAAAGCTTGATTTTTAAAAACAGCAAGCAATACCATTTTTAACTTTGGAATTCGACCCGGAATTTCGTCCTGGCATCCGTTTTTGCATTTGGGATCAAAAAAAATTTGCCTACCCAGGCATCATTTTTTCTGACCCCGGCATCACGCGTTTTCTTCTTTAGGCACCAAAAAGCTTGATTTTTAAAAACAGCAACCAATACCATTTTTAAGATTGGAATTCGACCCCGAATTTCGTCCTGGCATCCGTTTTTGCATTTGGGATCAAAAAAATTTTACCTCCCCAGGCACCAGTTTTTCTGACCCCGGCATCACGTGTTTTCATCTTCAGGCACCTAAAAGCTTGATTTTTTAAAACAGCAAGCAATACCATTTTTAAGTTTGGAATTCGACCCGGAATTTCGTCCTGGCATCCGTTTTTGGATTTGGGATCAAAAAAAATTTGCCTCCCCAGGCACCAGTTTTTCTGACCCCGGCATCACGCGTTTTCTTCTTCAGGCACCAAAAAGCTTGATTTTTAAAAACAGCAAGCAATACCATTTTTAAGTTTGGAATTCGACCCCGAATTTCGTCCTGGCATCCGTTTTTGCCTTTGGGATCAAAAATTTTTTGCCTCCCCAGGCACCAGTTTTTCTGACCCCGGCATCACGCATTTTCTTCTTCAGGCAGAAAAAGACTGATTTTCAAAAACAGCAAGCAATACCATTTTTAAGTATGGAATTCTACCCCGAAACTCGTCCTGGCATGGATTTTTGCATTTGGGATCAAAAAAAATTTGCCTCCCCAGGGGTCAGTTTTTCTGACGCCGGCATCACGCGTTTTCTTCTTCAGGCACGAAAAAGCTTGATTTTTAAAAACAGCAAGCAATACTATTTTTAAGTTTGGAATTCGACCCCGAATTTCGTCCTGGCATCCGTTTTTGCATTTGGGATCAAAAAAAATTTGCCTCCCCAGGCACCAGTTTTTCTGACCCCGGCATCACGCGTTTTCTTCTTCAGGCACCAAAAAGCTTGATTTTTAAAAACAGCAAGCAATACCATTTTTAAGATTGGAATTCGACCCCGAATTTCGTCCTGCCATCCATTTTTGCATTTGGGATCAAAAAAAATTTGCCTCCCCAGGCACCAGTTTTTCTGACCCCGGCATCACGCGTTTTCTTCTTCAGGCACCAAAATGCTTGATTTTTAAAAACAGCAAGCAATACCATTTTTCACTTTGGAATTCGACCCTGCATTTCGTCCTGGCATCCGTTTTTGCCTTTGGGATCAAAAAAAATTTGCCTCCCCAGGCACGAGTTTTTCTGACCCCGGCATCACGCGTTTCTTCTTCAGGCACCAAAAAGCTTGATTTTTAAAAACAGCAAGCAATACCATTTTTAAGTTTGGAATTCGACCCGGAATTTCGTCCTGGCATCCGTTTTTGCATTTGGGATCAAAAAAAATTTGCCTCCCCAGGCACCAGTTTTTCTGACCCCGGCATCACGCGTTTTCTTCTTCAGGCACCAAAACGCTTGATTTTTAAAAACAGCAAGCAATACCATTTTTAAGTTTGGAATTCGACCCTGCATTTCGTCCTGGCATCCGTTTTTGCCTTTGGGATCAAAAAAAATTTGCCTCCCCAGGCACGAGTTTTTCTGACCCCGGCATCACGCGTTTCTTCTTCAGGCACCAAAAAGCTTGATTTTTAAAAACAGCAAGCAATACCATTTTTAAGTTCGGAATTCTACCCTGAATCTCATCCTGGCATCCGTTTTTGCCTTTGGGATCAAAATTTTTTTGCCTCCCCAGGCACCAGTTTTTCTGACCCCGGCATCACGCGTTTTCTTCTTCAGGCACAAAAAGACTGATTTTTAAAAACAGCAAGCAATACCATTTTTAAGTATGGAATTCTACCCCGAAACTCATCCTGGCATGGATTTTTGCATTTGGGATCAAAAAAAATTTGCCTCCCCAGGGGTCAGTTTTTCTGACGCCGGCATCACGCGTTTTCTTCTTCAGGCACGAAAAAGCTTGATTTTTAAAAACAGCAAGCAATACTATTTTTAAGTTTGGAATTCGACCCCGAATTTCGTCCTGGCATCCGTTTTTGCATTTGGGATCAAAAAAAATTTGCCTCCCCAGGCACCAGTTTTTCTGACCCCGGCATCACGCGTTTTCTTCTTCAGGCACCAAAAAGCTTGATTTTTAAAAACAGCAAGCAATACCATTTTTAAGATTGGAATTCGACCCCGAATTTCGTCCTGCCATCCATTTTTGCATTTGGGATCAAAAAAAATTTGCCTCCCCAGGCACCAGTTTTTCTGACCCCGGCATCACGCGTTTTCTTCTTCAGGCACCAAAATGCTTGATTTTTAAAAACAGCAAGCAATACCATTTTTCACTTTGGAATTCGACCCTGCATTTCGTCCTGGCATCCGTTTTTGCCTTTGGGATCAAAAAAAATTTGCCTCCCCAGGCACGAGTTTTTCTGACCCCGGCATCACGCGTTTCTTCTTCAGGCACCAAAAAGCTTGATTTTTAAAAACAGCAAGCAATACCATTTTTAAGTTTGGAATTCGACCCGGAATTTCGTCCTGGCATCCGTTTTTGCATTTGGGATCAAAAAAAATTTGCCTCCCCAGGCACCAGTTTTTCTGACCCCGGCATCACGCGTTTTCTTCTTCAGGCACCAAAACGCTTGATTTTTAAAAACAGCAAGCAATACCATTTTTAAGTTTGGAATTCGACCCTGCATTTCGTCCTGGCATCCGTTTTTGCCTTTGGGATCAAAAAAAATTTGCCTCCCCAGGCACGAGTTTTTCTGACCCCGGCATCACGCGTTTCTTCTTCAGGCACCAAAAAGCTTGATTTTTAAAAACAGCAAGCAATACCATTTTTAAGTTCGGAATTCTACCCTGAATCTCATCCTGGCATCCGTTTTTGCCTTTGGGATCAAAATTTTTTTGCCTACCCAGGCATCATTTTTTCTGACCCCGGCATCACGCGTTTTCTTCTTCAGGCACAAAAAGACTGATTTTTAAAAACAGCAAGCAATACCATTTTTAAGTATGGAATTGTACCCCAAATCTCTTACTGGCATCTGTTTTTGCATTTGGGATCAAAAAAATTTTGCCTCCCCAGGCACCAGTTTTTCTGACCCCGGCATCACGCGTTTTCTTCTTCAGGCACCAAAATGCTTGATTTTTAAAAACAGCAAGCAATACCATTTTTAAGTTTGGAATTCGACCCGGAATTTCGTCCTGGCATCCATTTTTGCATTTGGGATCAAAAAAAATTTATCTCCCCAGGCACCAGTTTTTCTGACCCCGGCATCACGCGTTTTCTTCTTCAGGCACCAAAAAGCTTGATTTTTAAAAACAGCAAGCAATACCATTTTTAAGTTTGGAATTCGACCCGGAATTTCGTCCTGGCATCCATTTTTGCATTTGGGATCAAAAAAAATTTGCCTCCCCAGGCACCAGTTTTTCTGACCCCGGCATCACGCGTTTTCTTCTTCAGGCACCAAAATGCTTGATTTTTAAAAACAGCAAGCAATACCATTTTTAAGTTTGGAAATCGACCCTGCATTTCGTCCTGGCATCCGTTTTTGCATTTGGGATCAAAAAAAATTTGCCTACCCAGACATCATTTTTTCTGACCCCGGCATCACGCGTTTTCTTCTTTAGGCACCAAAAAGCTTGATTTTTAAAAACAGCAACCAATACCATTTTTAAGATTGGAATTCGACCCCGAATTTCGTCCTGGCATCCGTTTTTGCATTTGGGATCAAAAAAATTTTACCTCCCCAGGCACCAGTTTTTCTGACCCCGGCATCACGTGTTTTCATCTTCAGGCACCTAAAAGCTTGATTTTTTAAAACAGCAAGCAATACCATTTTTAAGTTTGGAATTCGACCCGGAATTTCGTCCTGGCATCCGTTTTTGGATTTGGGATCAAAAAAAATTTGCCTCCCCAGGCACCAGTTTTTCTGACCCCGGCATCACGCGTTTTCTTCTTCAGGCACCAAAAAGCTTGATTTTTAAAAACAGCAAGCAATACCATTTTTAAGTTTGGAATTCGACCCCGAATTTCGTCCTGGCATCCGTTTTTGCATTTGGGATCAAAAAAAATTTGCCTCCCCAGGCACCAGTTTTTCTGACCCCGGCATCACGCATTTTCTTCTTCAGGCACCAAAAAGCTTGATTTTCAAAAACAGCAAGCAATACCATTTTTAAGTTTGGAAATCGACCCTGCATTTCGTCCTGGCATCCGTTTTTGCATTTGGGATCAAAAAAAATTTGCCTCCCCAGGCACCAGTTTTTCTGACCCCGGCATCACGCGTTTTCTTCTTCAGGCACCAAAAAGCTTGATTTTTAAAAACAGCAAGCAATACCATTTTTAAGTTTGGAATTCGACCCCGAATTTCGTCCTGGCATCCGTTTTTGCATTTGGGATCAAAAAAAATTTGCCTCCCCAGGCACCAGTATTTCTGACCCCGGCATCACGCGTTTTCTTCTTCAGGCACCAAAAAGCTTGATTTTTAAAAACAGCAAGCAATACCATTTTTAAGTATGGAATTCTACCCTGAATCTCATCCTGGCATCCGTTTTTGCCTTTGGGATCAAAAAAATTTTGCCTACCCAGGCATCATTTTTTCTGACCCCGGCATCACACCTTTTTTTATTCAGGCACCAAGAAGCTTGATTTTTGAAAACAGCAAGCAATACCATTTTTAAGTATGGAATTGTACCCCAAATCTCTTACTGGCATCTGTTTTTGCATTTGGGATCAAAAAAATTTTGCCTCCCCAGGCACCAGTTTTTCTGACCCCGGCATCACGCGTTTTCTTCTTCAGGCACCAAAAAGCTTGATTTTTAAAAACAGCAAGCAATACAATTTTTAAGTTTGGAAATCGACCCTGCATTTCGTCCTGGCATCCGTTTTTGCATTTGGGATCAAAAAAAATTTGCCTACCCAGGCATAATTTTTTCTGACCCCGGCATCACGCGTTTTCTTCTTCAGGCACCAAAAAGCTTGATTTTTAAAAACAGCAACCAATACCATTTTTAAGATTGGAATTCGACCCGGAATTTCGTCCTGGCATCCGTTTTTGCATTTGGGATCAAAAAAAATTTGCCTCCCCAGGCACCAGTTTTTCTGACCCCGGCATCACGCGTTTTCTTCTTCAGGCACCAAAAAGCTTGATTTTTAAAAACAGCAAGCAATACAATTTTTAAGTTTGGAAATCGACCCTGCATTTCGTCCTGGCATCCGTTTTTGCATTTGGGATCAAAAAAAATTTGCCTACCCAGGCATCATTTTTTCTGACCCCGGCATCACGCGTTTTCTTCTTCAGGCACCAAAAAGCTTGATTTTTAAAAACAGCAACCAATACCATTTTTAAGATTGGAATTCGACCCAGAATTTCGTCCTGGCATCCGTTTTTGCATTTGGGATCAAAAAAAATTTGCCTCCCCAGGCACCAGTATTTCTGACCCCGGCATCACGTGTTTTCATCTTCAGGCACCTAAAAGCTTGATTTTTTAAAACAGCAAGCAATACCATTTTTAAGTTTGGAAATCGACCCTGCATTTCGTCCTGGCATCCGTTTTTGCATTTGGGATCAAAAAAAATTTGCCTCCCCAGGCACCAGTTTTTCTGACCCCGGCATCACGCGTTTTCTTCTTCAGGCACCAAAAAACTTGATTTTTAAAAACAGCAAGCAATACCATTTTTAAGTTTGGAATTCGACCCCGAATTTCGTCCTGGCATCCGTTTTTGCCTTTGGGATCAAAAAAAATTTGCCTCCCCAGGCACCAGTATTTCTGACCCCGGCATCACGCGTTTTCTTCTTCAGGCACCAAAAAGCTTGATTTTTAAAAACAGCAAGCAATACCATTTTTAAGATTGGAATTCGACCCCGAATTTCGTCCTGCCATCCATTTTTGCATTTGGGATCAAAAAAAATTTGCCTCCCCAGGCACCAGTTTTTCTGACCCCGGCATCACGCGTTTTCTTCTTCAGGCACCAAAATGCTTGATTTTTAAAAACAGCAAGCAATACCATTTTTCACTTTGGAATTCGACCCTGCATTTCATCCTGGCATCCGTTTTTGCCTTTGGGATCAAAAAAAATTTGCCTCCCCAGGCACGAGTTTTTCTGACCCCGGCATCACGTGTTTTCATCTTCAGGCACCTAAAAGCTTGATTTTTTAAAACAGCAAGCAATACCATTTTTAAGTTTAGAATTCGACCCGGAATTTCGTCCTGGCATCCGTTTTTGCATTTGGGATAAAAAAAAATTTGCCTCCCCAGGCACCAGTTTTTCTGACCCCGGCATCACGCGTTTTCTTCTTCAGGCACCAAAATGCTTGATTTTTAAAAAAGCAAGCAATACCATTTTTAAGTTTGGAAATCGACCCTGCATTTCGTCCTGGCATCCGTTTTTGCATTTGGGATCAAAAAAAATTTGCCTACCCAGGCATCATTTTTTCTGACCCCGGCATCACGCGTTTTCTTCTTTAGGCACCAAAAAGCTTGATTTTTAAAAACAGCAACCAATACCATTTTTAAGATTGGAATTCGACCCCGAATTTCGTCCTGGCATCCGTTTTTGCATTTGGGATCAAAAAAATTTTACCTCCCCAGGCACCAGTTTTTCTGACCCCGGCATCACGTGTTTTCATCTTCAGGCACCTAAAAGCTTGATTTTTTAAAACAGCAAGCAATACCATTTTTAAGTTTGGAATTCGACCCGGAATTTCGTCCTGGCATCCGTTTTTGGATTTGGGATCAAAAAAAATTTGCCTCCCCAGGCACCAGTTTTTCTGACCCCGGCATCACGCGTTTTCTTCTTCAGGCACCAAAAAGCTTGATTTTTAAAAACAGCAAGCAATACCATTTTTAAGTTTGGAATTCGACCCCGAATTTCGTCCTGGCATCCGTTTTTGCATTTGGGATCAAAAAAAATTTGCCTCCCCAGGCACCAGTTTTTCTGACCCCGGCATCACGCATTTTCTTCTTCAGGCACCAAAAAGCTTGATTTTCAAAAACAGCAAGCAATACCATTTTTAAGTTTGGAAATCGACCCTGCATTTCGTCCTGGCATCCGTTTTTGCATTTGGGATCAAAAAAAATTTGCCTCCCCAGGCACCAGTTTTTCTGACCCCGGCATCACGCGTTTTCTTCTTCAGGCACCAAAAAGCTTGATTTTTAAAAACAGCAAGCAATACCATTTTTAAGTTTGGAATTCGACCCCGAATTTCGTCCTGGCATCCGTTTTTGCATTTGGGATCAAAAAAAATTTGCCTCCCCAGGCACCAGTATTTCTTACCCCGGCATCACGCGTTTTCTTCTTCAGGCACCAAAAAGCTTGATTTTTAAAAACAGCAAGCAATACCATTTTTAAGTATGGAATTCTACCCTGAATCTCATCCTGGCATCCGTTTTTGCCTTTGGGATCAAAAAAATTTTGCCTACCCAGGCATCATTTTTTCTGACCCCGGCATCACACCTTTTTTTATTCAGGCACCAAGAAGCTTGATTTTTGAAAACAGCAAGCAATACCATTTTTAAGTATGGAATTGTACCCCAAATCTCTTACTGGCATCTGTTTTTGCATTTGGGATCAAAAAAATTTTGCCTCCCCAGGCACCAGTTTTTCTGACCCCGGCATCACGCGTTTTCTTCTTCAGGCACCAAAATGCTTGATTTTTAAAAACAGCAACCAATACCATTTTTAAGATTGGAATTCGATCCGGAATTTCGTCCTGGCATCCGTTTTTGCATTTGGGATCAAAAAAATTTTACCTCCCCAGGCACCAGTTTTTCTGACCCCGGCATCACGTGTTTTCATCTTCAGGCACCTAAAAGCTTGATTTTTTAAAACAGCAAGCAATACCATTTTTAAGTTTAGAATTCGACCCGGAATTTCGTCCTGGCATCAGTTTTTGCATTTGGGATCAAAAAAAATTTGCCTCCCCAGGCACCAGTTTTTCTGACCCCGGCATCACGCGTTTTCTTCTTCAGGCACCAAAAAGCTTGATTTTTAAAAACAGCAAGCAATACAATTTTTAAGTTTGGAAATCGACCCTGCATTTCGTCCTGGCATCCGTTTTTGCATTTGGGATCAAAAAAATTTTACCTCCCCAGGCACCAGTTTTTCTGACCCCGGCATCACGTGTTTTCATCTTCAGGCACCTAAAAGCTTGATTTTTTAAAACAGCAAGCAATACCATTTTTAAGTTTGGAATTCGACCCGGAATTTCGTCCTGGCATCCGTTTTTGGATTTGGGATCAAAAAAAATTTGCCTCCCCAGGCACCAGTTTTTCTGACCCCGGCATCACGCGTTTTCTTCTTCAGGCACCAAAAAGCTTGATTTTTAAAAACAGCAAGCAATACCATTTTTAAGTTTGGAATTCGACCCCGAATTTCGTCCTGGCATCCGTTTTTGCATTTGGGATCAAAAAAAATTTGCCTCCCCAGGCACCAGTTTTTCTGACCCCGGCATCACGCATTTTCTTCTTCAGGCACCAAAAAGCTTGATTTTCAAAAACAGCAAGCAATACCATTTTTAAGTTTGGAAATCGACCCTGCATTTCGTCCTGGCATCCGTTTTTGCATTTGGGATCAAAAAAAATTTGCCTCCCCAGGCACCAGTTTTTCTGACCCCGGCATCACGCGTTTTCTTCTTCAGGCACCAAAAAGCTTGATTTTTAAAAACAGCAAGCAATACCATTTTTAAGTTTGGAATTCGACCCCGAATTTCGTCCTGGCATCCGTTTTTGCATTTGGGATCAAAAAAAATTTGCCTCCCCAGGCACCAGTATTTCTGACCCCGGCATCACGCGTTTTCTTCTTCAGGCACCAAAAAGCTTGATTTTTAAAAACAGCAAGCAATACCATTTTTAAGTATGGAATTCTACCCTGAATCTCATCCTGGCATCCGTTTTTGCCTTTGGGATCAAAAAAATTTTGCCTACCCAGGCATCATTTTTTCTGACCCCGGCATCACACCTTTTTTTATTCAGGCACCAAGAAGCTTGATTTTTGAAAACAGCAAGCAATACCATTTTTAAGTATGGAATTGTACCCCAAATCTCTTACTGGCATCTGTTTTTGCATTTGGGATCAAAAAAATTTTGCCTCCCCAGGCACCAGTTTTTCTGACCCCGGCATCACGCGTTTTCTTCTTCAGGCACCAAAAAGCTTGATTTTTAAAAACAGCAAGCAATACAATTTTTAAGTTTGGAAATCGACCCTGCATTTCGTCCTGGCATCCGTTTTTGCATTTGGGATCAAAAAAAATTTGCCTACCCAGGCATAATTTTTTCTGACCCCGGCATCACGCGTTTTCTTCTTCAGGCACCAAAAAGCTTGATTTTTAAAAACAGCAACCAATACCATTTTTAAGATTGGAATTCGACCCGGAATTTCGTCCTGGCATCCGTTTTTGCATTTGGGATCAAAAAAAATTTGCCTCCCCAGGCACCAGTATTTCTGACCCCGGCATCACGTGTTTTCATCTTCAGGCACCTAAAAGCTTGATTTTTTAAAACAGCAAGCAATACCATTTTTAAGTTTAGAATTCGACCCGGAATTTCGTCCTGGCATCCGTTTTTGCATTTGGGATAAAAAAAAATTTGCCTCCCCAGGCACCAGTTTTTCTGACCCCGGCATCACGCGTTTTCTTCTTCAGGCACCAAAAATCTTGATTTTCAAAAACAGCAAGCAATACCATTTTTAAGTTTGGAAATCGACCCTGCATTTCGTCCTGGCATTCGTTTTTGCATTTGGGATCAAAAAAAATTTGCCTCCCCAGGCACCAGTTTTTCTGACCCCGGCATCACGCATTTTCTTCTTCAGGCACCAAAAAGCTTGATTTTTGAAAACAGCAAGCAATACCATTTTTAAGTTTGGAATTCGACCCGGAATTTCGTCCTGGCATCCGTTTTTGCATTTGGGATCAAAAAAAATTTGCCTCCCAGGAACCAGTTTTTCTGACCCCGGCATCACGCGTTTTCTTATTCAGGCACCAAAAAGCTTGATTTTTAAAAACAGCAAGCAATACCATTTTTAAGTTTGGAATTCGACCCCGAATTTCGTCCTGGCATTCGTTTTTGCATTTGGGATCAAAAAAAATTTGCCTACCCAGGCATCATTTTTTCTGACCCCGGCATCACACCTTTTTTTATTCAGGCACCAAGAAGCTTGATTTTTAAAAACAGCAAGCAATACCATTTTTAAGTATGGAATTCTACCCTGAATCTCATCCTGGCATCCGTTTTTGCCTTTGGGATCAAAAAAATTTTGCCTACCCAGGCATCATTTTTTCTGACCCCGGCATCACACCTTTTTTTATTCAGGCACCAAGAAGCTTGATTTTTGAAAACAGCAAGCAATACCATTTTTAAGTATGGAATTGTACCCCAAATCTCTTACTGGCATCTGTTTTTGCATTTGGGATCAAAAAAATTTTGCCTCCCCAGGCACCAGTTTTTCTGACCCCGGCATCACGCGTTTTCTTCTTCAGGCACCAAAATGCTTGATTTTTAAAAACAGCAAGCAATACCATTTTTAAGTTTGGAATTCGACCCGGAATTTCGTCCTGGCATCCGTTTTTGCATTTGGGATCAAAAAAAAATTATCTCCCCAGGCACCAGTTTTTCTGACCCCGGCATCACGCGTTTTCTTCTTCAGGCACCAAAAAGCTTGATTTTTAAAAACAGCAAGCAATACCATTTTTAAGTTTGGAATTCGACCCGGAATTTCGTCCTGGCATCCGTTTTTTTATTTGGGATCAGAAAAAATTTGCCTCCCCAGGCACCAGTTTTTCTGACCCCGGCATCACGCGTTTTCTTCTTCAGGCACCAAAATGCTTGATTTTTAAAAACAGCAAGCAATACCATTTTTAAGTTTGGAAATCGATCCTGCATTTCGTCCTGGCATCCGTTTTTGCATTTGGGATCAAAAAAAATTTGCCTACCCAGGCATCATTTTTTCTGACCCCGGCATCACGCGTTTTCTTCTTTAGGCACCAAAAAGCTTGATTTTTAAAAACAGCAACCTATACCATTTTTAAGATTGGAATTCGACCCCAAATTTCGTCCTGGCATCCGTTTTTGCATTTGGGATCAAAAAAATTTTACCTCCCCAGACACCAGTTTTTCTGACCCCGGCATCACGTGTTTTCATCTTCAGGCACCTAAAAGCTTGATTTTTTAAAACAGCAAGCAATACCATTTTTAAGTTTGGAATTCGACCCGGAATTTCGTCCTGGCATCCGTTTTTGCATTTGGGATCAAAAAAAATTTGCCTCCCCAGGCACCAGTTTTTCTGACCCCGGCATCACGCGTTTTCTTCTTCAGGCACCAAAAAGCTTGATTTTTAAAAACAGCAAGCAATACCATTTTTAAGTTTGGAATTCGACCCCGAATTTCGTCCTGGCATCCGTTTTTGCATTTGGGATCAAAAAAAATTTGCCTCCCCAGGCACCAGTTTTTCTGACCCCGGCATCACGCATTTTCTTCTTCAGGCACCAAAAAGCTTGATTTTCAAAAACAGCAAGCAATACCATTTTTAAGTTTGGAAATCGACCCTGCATTTCGTCCTGGCATCCGTTTTTGCATTTGGGATCAAAAAAAATTTGCCTCCCCAGGCACCAGTTTTTCTGACCCCGGCATCACGCATTTTCTTCTTCAGGCACCAAAAAGCTTGATTTTTAAAAACAGCAAGCAATACCATTTTTAAGTTTGGAATTCGACCCGGAATTTCGTCCTGGCATCCGTTTTTGCATTTGGGATCAAAAAAAATTTGCCTCCCAGGAACCAGTTTTTCTGACCCCGGCATCACGCGTTTTCTTATTCAGGCACCAAAAAGCTTGATTTTTAAAAACAGCAAGCAATACCATTTTTAAGTTTGGAATTCGACCCCGAATTTCGTCCTGGCATCCGTTTTTGCATTTGGGATCAAAAAAAATTTGCCTACCCAGGCATCATTTTTTCTGACCCCGGCATCACACCTTTTTTTATTCAGGCACCAAGAAGCTTGATTTTTAAAAACAGCAAGCAATACCATTTTTAAGTTTGGAATTCGACCCGGAATTTCGTCCTGGCATCCGTTTTTTTATTTGGGATCAGAAAAAATTTGCCTCCCCAGGCACCAGTTTTTCTGACCCCGGCATCACGCGTTTTCTTATTCAGGCACCAAAAAGCTTGATTTTTAAAAACAGCAAGCAATACCATTTTTAAGTTTGGAATTCGACCCGGAATTTCGTCCTGGCATCCGTTTTTTTATTTGGGATCAGAAAAAATTTGCCTCCCCAGGCACCAGTTTTTCTGACCCCGGCATCACGCGTTTTCTTCTTCAGGCACCAAAATGCTTGATTTTTAAAAACAGCAAGCAATACCATTTTTAAGTTTGGAAATCGATCCTGCATTTCGTCCTGGCATCCGTTTTTGCATTTGGGATCAAAAAAATTTTGCCTACCCAGGCATCATTTTTTCTGACCCCGGCATCACGCGTTTTCTTCTTCAGGCACCAAAAAGCTTGATTTTTAAAAACAGCAAGCAATACCATTTTTAAGTTTGGAAATCGACCCTGCATTTCGTCCTGGCATTCGTTTTTGCATTTGGGATCAAAAAAAATTTGCCTCCCCAGGCACCAGTTTTTCTGACCCCGGCATCACGCGTTTTCTTCTTCAGGCACCAAAAAGCTTGATTTTTAAAAACAGCAAGCAATACCATTTTTAAGTTCGGAATTCTACCCTGAATCTCATCCTGGCATCCGTTTTTGCCTTTGGGATCAAAAATTTTTTGCCTACCCAGGCATCATTTTTTCTGACCCCGGCATCACGCGTTTTCTTCTTCAGGCACAAAAAGACTGATTTTTAAAAACAGCAAGCAATACCATTTTTAAGTATGGAATTCTACCCCGAAACTCATCCTGGCATGGATTTTTGCATTTGGGATCAAAAAAAATTTGCCTCCCCAGGGGTCAGTTTTTCTGACCCCGGCATCAAGCGTTTTCTTCTTCAGGCACGAAAAAGCTTCATTTTTAAAAAAAGCAAGCAATACCATTTTTAAGGATGGAATTCGACCCGGAATTTCGTCCTGGCATCCGTTTTTGCATTTGGGATCAAAAAAAATTTGCCTCCCCAGGCACCAGTTTTTCTGACCCCGGCATCACGCGTTTTCTTCTTCAGGCACCAAAATGCTTGATTTTTAAAAACAGCAAGCAATACCATTTTTAAGTTTGGAAATCGACCCTGCATTTCGTCCTTGCATCCGTTTTTGCATTTGGGATCAAAAAAAATTTGCCTACCCAGGCATCATTTTTTCTGACCCCGGCATCACGCGTTTTCTTCTTTAGGCACCAAAAAGCTTGATTTTTAAAAACAGCAACCAATACCATTTTTAAGATTGGAATTCGACCCCGAATTTCGTCCTGGCATCCGTTTTTGCATTTGGGATCAAAAAAATTTTACCTCCCCAGGCACCAGTTTTTCTGACCCCGGCATCACGTGTTTTCATCTTCAGGCACCTAAAAGCTTGATTTTTTAAAACAGCAAGCAATACCATTTTTAAGTTTGGAATTCGACCCGGAATTTCGTCCTGGCATCTGTTTTTGCATTTGGGATCAAAAAAAATTTGCCTCCCCAGGCACCAGTTTTTCTGACCCCGGCATCACGCGTTTTCTTCTTCAGGCACCAAAAAGCTTGATTTTTAAAAACAGCAAGCAATACCATTTTTAAGTTTGGAATTCGACCCCGAATTTCGTCCTGGCATCCGTTTTTGCATTTGGGATCAAAAAAAATTTGCCTCCCCAGGCACCAGTATTTCTGACCCCGGCATCATGCGTTTTCTTTTTCAGGCACCAAAAAGCTTGATTTTTAAAAACAGCAAGCAATACCATTTTTAAGATTGGAATTCGACCCCGAATTTCGTCCTGCCATCCATTTTTGCATTTGGGATCAAAAAAAATTTGCCTCCCCAGGCACCAGTTTTTCTGACCCCGGCATCACGCGTTTTCTTCTTCAGGCACCAAAATGCTTGATTTTTAAAAACAGCAAGCAATACCATTTTTAACTTTGGAATTCGACCCTGCATTTCGTCCTGGCATCCCTTTTTGCCTTTGGGATCAAAAAAAATTTGCCTCCCCAGGCACCAGTTTTTCTGACCCCGGCATCACGCGTTTTCTTCTTCAGGCACCAAAACGCTTGATTTTTAAAAACAGCAAGCAATACCATTTTTAACTTTGGAATTCGACCCTGCATTTCGTCCTGGCATCCGTTTTTGCCTTTGGGATCAAAAAAAATTTGCCTCCCCAGGCACCAGTTTTTCTGACCCCGGCATCACGCGTTTCTTCTTCAGGCACCAAAAAGCTTGATTTTTAAAAACAGCAAGCAATACCATTTTTAAGTTTGGAATTCGACCCGGAATTTCGTCCTGGCATCCGTTTTTGCATTTGGGATCAAAAAAAATTTGCCTCCCCAGGCACCAGTTTTTCTGACCCCGGCATCACGCGTTTTCTTCTTCAGGCACCAAAACGCTTGATTTTTAAAAACAGCAAGCAATACCATTTTTAAGTTTGGAAATCGACCCTGCATTTCATCCTGGCATCCATTTTTGCATTTGGGATCAAAAAATTTTTGCCTACCCAGGCACCAGTTTTTCTGACCCCGGCATCACGCGTTTTCTTCTTCAGGCACCAAAAAGCTTGATTTTTAAAAACAGCAAGCAATACCATTTTTAAGTTCGGAATTCTACCCTGAATCTCATCCTGGCATCCGTTTTTGCCTTTGGGATCAAAATTTTTTTGCCTACCCAGGCATCATTTTTTCTGACCCCGGCATCACGCGTTTTCTTCTTCAGGCACAAAAAGACTGATTTTTAAAAACAGCAAGCAATACCATTTTTAAGTATGGAATTCTACCCCGAAACTCATCCTGGCATGGATTTTTGCATTTGGGATCAAAAAAAATTTGCCTCCCCAGGGGTCAGTTTTTCTGACCCCGGCATCACGCGTTTTCTTCTTCAGGCACGAAAAAGCTTCATTTTTTAAAAAAGCAAGCAATACCATTTTTAAGGATGGAATTCGACCCGGAATTTCGTCCTGGCATCCGTTTTTGCATTTGGGATCAAAAAAAATTTGCCTACCCAGGCATCATTTTTTCTGACCCCGGCATCACACCTTTTTTTATTCAGGCACCAAGAAGCTTGATTTTTAAAAACAGCAAGCAATACCATTTTTAAGTATGGAATTCTACCCTGAATCTCATCCTGGCATCCGTTTTTGCCTTTGGGATCAAAAAAATTTTGCCTACCCAGGCATCATTTTTTCTGACCCCGGCATCACACCTTTTTTTATTCAGGCACCAAGAAGCTTGATTTTTGAAAACAGCAAGCAATACCATTTTTAAGTATGGAATTGTACCCCAAATCTCTTACTGGCATCTGTTTTTGCATTTGGGATCAAAAAAATTTTGCCTCCCCAGGCACCAGTTTTTCTGACCCCGGCATCACGCGTTTTCTTCTTCAGGCACCAAAATGCTTGATTTTTAAAAACAGCAAGCAATACCATTTTTAAGTTTGGAATTCGACCCGGAATTTCGTCCTGGCATCCGTTTTTGCATTTGGGATCAAAAAAAAATTATCTCCCCAGGCACCAGTTTTTCTGACCCCGGCATCACGCGTTTTCTTCTTCAGGCACCAAAAAGCTTGATTTTTAAAAACAGCAAGCAATACCATTTTTAAGTTTGGAATTCGACCCGGAATTTCGTCCTGGCATCCGTTTTTTTATTTGGGATCAGAAAAAATTTGCCTCCCCAGGCACCAGTTTTTCTGACCCCGGCATCACGCGTTTTCTTCTTCAGGCACCAAAATGCTTGATTTTTAAAAACAGCAAGCAATACCATTTTTAAGTTTGGAAATCGATCCTGCATTTCGTCCTGGCATCCGTTTTTGCATTTGGGATCAAAAAAAATTTGCCTACCCAGGCATCATTTTTTCTGACCCCGGCATCACGCGTTTTCTTCTTTAGGCACCAAAAAGCTTGATTTTTAAAAACAGCAACCTATACCATTTTTAAGATTGGAATTCGACCCCAAATTTCGTCCTGGCATCCGTTTTTGCATTTGGGATCAAAAAAATTTTACCTCCCCAGGCACCAGTTTTTCTGACCCCGGCATCACGTGTTTTCATCTTCAGGCACCTAAAAGCTTGATTTTTTAAAACAGCAAGCAATACCATTTTTAAGTTTGGAATTCGACCCGGAATTTCGTCCTGGCATCCGTTTTTGCATTTGGGATCAAAAAAAATTTGCCTCCCCAGGCACCAGTTTTTCTGACCCCGGCATCACGCGTTTTCTTCTTCAGGCACCAAAAAGCTTGATTTTTAAAAACAGCAAGCAATACCATTTTTAAGTTTGGAATTCGACCCCGAATTTCGTCCTGGCATCCGTTTTTGCATTTGGGATCAAAAAAAATTTGCCTCCCCAGGAACCAGTTTTTCTGACCCCGGCATCACGCATTTTCTTCTTCAGGCACCAAAAAGCTTGATTTTCAAAAACAGCAAGCAATACCATTTTTAAGTTTGGAAATCGACCCTGCATTTCGTCCTGGCATCCGTTTTTGCATTTGGGATCAAAAAAAATTTGCCTCCCCAGGCACCAGTTTTTCTGACCCCGGCATCACGCGTTTTCTTCTTCAGGCACCAAAAAGCTTGATTTTCAAAAACAGCAAGCAATACCATTTTTAAGTTTGGAAATCGACCCTGCATTTCGTCCTGGCATTCGTTTTTGCATTTGGGATCAAAAAAAATTTGCCTCCCCAGGCACCAGTTTTTCTGACCCCGGCATCACGCATTTTCTTCTTCAGGCACCAAAAAGCTTCATTTTTAAAAACAGCAAGCAATACCATTTTTAAGTTTGGAATTCGACCCGGAATTTCGTCCTGGCATCCGTTTTTGCATTTGGGATCAAAAAAAATTTGCCTCCCAGGAACCAGTTTTTCTGACCCCGGCATCACGCGTTTTCTTATTCAGGCACCAAAAAGCTTGATTTTTAAAAACAGCAAGCAATACCATTTTTAAGTTTGGAATTCGACCCCGAATTTCGTCCTGGCATCCGTTATTGCATTTGGGATCAAAAAAAATTTGCCTACCCAGGCATCATTTTTTCTGACCCCGGCATCACACCTTTTTTTATTCAGGCACCAAGAAGCTTGATTTTTGAAAACAGCAAGCAATACCATTTTTAAGTATGGAATTGTACCCCAAATCTCTTACTGGCATCTGTTTTTGCATTTGGGATCAAAAAAATTTTGCCTCCCCAGGCACCAGTTTTTCTGACCCCGGCATCACGCGATTTCTTCTTCAGGCACCAAAATGCTTGATTTTTAAAAACAGCAAGCAATACCATTTTTAAGTTTGGAATTCGACCCGGAATTTCGTCCTGGCATCCGTTTTTGCATTTGGGATCAAAAAAAAATTATCTCCCCAGGCACCAGTTTTTCTGACCCCGGCATCACGCGTTTTCTTCTTCAGGCACCAAAAAGCTTGATTTTTAAAAACAGCAAGCAATACCATTTTTAAGTTTGGAATTCGACCCGGAATTTCGTCCTGGCATCCGTTTTTTTATTTGGGATCAGAAAAAATTTGCCTCCCCAGGCACCAGTTTTTCTGACCCCGGCATCACGCGTTTTCTTCTTCAGGCACCAAAATGCTTGATTTTTAAAAACAGCAAGCAATACCATTTTTAAGTTTGGAAATCGATCCTGCATTTCGTCCTGGCATCCGTTTTTGCATTTGGGATCAAAAAAATTTTGCCTACCCAGGCATCATTTTTTCTGACCCCGGCATCACGCGTTTTCTTCTTCAGGCACCAAAAAGCTTGATTTTTAAAAACAGCAAGCAATACCATTTTTAAGTTTGGAAATCGACCCTGCATTTCGTCCTGGCATCCGTTTTTGCATTTGGGATCAAAAAAAATTTGCCTCCCCAGGCACCAGTTTTTCTGACCCCGGCATCACGCGTTTTCTTCTTCAGGCACCAAAAAGCTTGATTTTTAAAAACAGCAAGCAATACCATTTTTAAGTTCGGAATTCTACCCTGAATCTCATCCTGGCATCCGTTTTTGCCTTTGGGATCAAAAATTTTTTGCCTACCCAGGCATCATTTTTTCTGACCCCGGCATCACGCGTTTTCTTCTTCAGGCACAAAAAGACTGATTTTTAAAAACAGCAAGCAATACCATTTTTAAGTATGGAATTCTACCCCGAAACTCATCCTGGCATGGATTTTTGCATTTGGGATCAAAAAAAAATTGCCTCCCCAGGGGTCAGTTTTTCTGACCCCGGCATCACGCGTTTTCTTCTTCAGGCACGAAAAAGCTTCATTTTTAAAAAAAGCAAGCAATACCATTTTTAAGGATGGAATTCGACCCGGAATTTCGTCCTGGCATCCGTTTTTGCATTTGGGATCAAAAAAAATTTGCCTCCCCAGGCACCAGTTTTTCTGACCCCGGCATCACGCGTTTTCTTCTTCAGGCACCAAAATGCTTGATTTTTAAAAACAGCAAGCAATACCATTTTTAAGTTTGGAAATCGACCCTGCATTTCGTCCTTGCATCCGTTTTTGCATTTGGGATCAAAAAAAATTTGCCTACCCAGGCATCATTTTTTCTGACCCCGGCATCACGCGTTTTCTTCTTTAGGCACCAAAAAGCTTGATTTTTAAAAACAGCAACCAATACCATTTTTAAGATTGGAATTCGACCCCGAATTTCGTCCTGGCATCCGTTTTTGCATTTGGGATCAAAAAAATTTTACCTCCCCAGGCACCAGTTTTTCTGACCCCGGCATCACGTGTTTTCATCTTCAGGCACCTAAAAGCTTGATTTTTTAAAACAGCAAGCAATACCATTTTTAAGTTTGGAATTCGACCCGGAATTTCGTCCTGGCATCTGTTTTTGCATTTGGGATCAAAAAAAATTTGCCTCCCCAGGCACCAGTTTTTCTGACCCCGGCATCACGCGTTTTCTTCTTCAGGCACCAAAAAGCTTGATTTTTAAAAACAGCAAGCAATACCATTTTTAAGTTTGGAATTCGACCCCGAATTTCGTCCTGGCATCCGTTTTTGCATTTGGGATCAAAAAAAATTTGCCTCCCCAGGCACCAGTATTTCTGACCCCGGCATCATGCGTTTTCTTTTTCAGGCACCAAAAAGCTTGATTTTTAAAAACAGCAAGCAATACCATTTTTAAGATTGGAATTCGACCCCGAATTTCGTCCTGCCATCCATTTTTGCATTTGGGATCAAAAAAAATTTGCCTCCCCAGGCACCAGTTTTTCTGACCCCGGCATCACGCGTTTTCTTCTTCAGGCACCAAAATGCTTGATTTTTAAAAACAGCAAGCAATACCATTTTTAACTTTGGAATTCGACCCTGCATTTCGTCCTGGCATCCGTTTTTGCCTTTGGGATCAAAAAAAATTTGCCTCCCCAGGCACCAGTTTTTCTGACCCCGGCATCACGCGTTTTCTTCTTCAGGCACCAAAACGCTTGATTTTTAAAAACAGCAAGCAATACCATTTTTAACTTTGGAATTCAACCCTGCATTTCGTCCTGGCATCCGTTTTTGCCTTTGGGATCAAAAAAAATTTGCCTCCCCAGGCACCAGTTTTTCTGACCCCGGCATCACGCGTTTCTTCTTCAGGCACCAAAAAGCTTGATTTTTAAAAACAGCAAGCAATACCATTTTTAAGTTTGGAATTCGACCCGGAATTTCGTCCTGGCATCCGTTTTTGCATTTGGGATCAAAAAAAATTTGCCTCCCCAGGCACCAGTTTTTCTGACCCCGGCATCACGCGTTTTCTTCTTCAGGCACCAAAACGCTTGATTTTTAAAAACAGCAAGCAATACCATTTTTAAGTTTGGAAATCGACCCTGCATTTCATCCTGGCATCCATTTTTGCATTTGGGATCAAAAAAATTTTGCCTACCCAGGCACCAGTTTTTCTGACCCCGGCATCACGCGTTTTCTTCTTCAGGCACCAAAAAGCTTGATTTTTAAAAACAGCAAGCAATACCATTTTTAAGTTCGGAATTCTACCCTGAATCTCATCCTGGCATCCGTTTTTGCCTTTGGGATCAAAAATTTTTTGCCTACCCAGGCATCATTTTTTCTGACCCCGGCATCACGCGTTTTCTTCTTCAGGCACAAAAAGACTGATTTTTAAAAACAGCAAGCAATACCATTTTTAAGTATGGAATTCTACCCCGAAACTCATCCTGGCATGGATTTTTGCATTTGGGATCAAAAAAAATTTGCCTCCCCAGGGGTCAGTTTTTCTGACCCCGGCATCACGCGTTTTCTTCTTCAGGCACGAAAAAGCTTCATTTTTTAAAAAAGCAAGCAATACCATTTTTAAGGATGGAATTCGACCCGGAATTTCGTCCTGGCATCCGTTTTTGCATTTGGGATCAAAAAAAATTTGCCTCCCCAGGCACCAGTTTTTCTGACCCCGGCATCACGCGTTTTCTTCTTTAGGCACCAAAAAGCTTGATTTTTAAAAACAGCAACCAATACCATTTTTAAGATTGGAATTCGACCCCGAATTTCGTCCTGGCATCCGTTTTTGCATTTGGGATCAAAAAAATTTTACCTCCCCAGGCACCAGTTTTTCTGACCCCGGCATCACGTGTTTTCATCTTCAGGCACCTAAAAGCTTGATTTTTTAAAACAGCAAGCAATACCATTTTTAAGTTTGGAATTCGACCCGGAATTTCGTCCTGGCATCCGTTTTTGCATTTGGGATCAAAAAAAATTTGCCTCCCCAGGCACCAGTTTTTCTGACCCCGGCATCACGCGTTTTCTTCTTCAGGCACCAAAAAGCTTGATTTTTAAAAACAGCAAGCAATACCATTTTTAAGTTTGGAATTCGACCCCGAATTTCGTCCTGGCATCCGTTTTTGCATTTGGGATCAAAAAAAATTTGCCTCCCCAGGCACCAGTTTTTCTGACCCCGGCATCACGCATTTTCTTCTTCAGGCACCAAAAAGCTTGATTTTCAAAAACAGCAAGCAATACCATTTTTAAGTTTGGAATTCGACCCCGAATTTCGTCCTGGCATCCGTTTTTGCATTTGGGATCAAAAAAAATTTGCCTCCCCAGGCACCAGTATTTCTGACCCCGGCATCACGCGTTTTCTTTTTCAGGCACCAAAAAGCTTGATTTTTAAAAACAGCAAGCAATACCATTTTTAAGATTGGAATTCGACCCCGAATTTCGTCCTGCCATCCATTTTTGCATTTGGGATCAAAAAAAATTTGCCTCCCCAGGCACCAGTTTTTCTGACCCCGGCATCACGCGTTTTCTTCTTCAGGCACCAAAATGCTTGATTTTTAAAAACAGCAAGCAATACCATTTTTAACTTTGGAATTCGACCCTGCATTTCGTCCTGGCATCCGTTTTTGCCTTTGGGATCAAAAAAAATTTGCCTCCCCAGGCACCAGTTTTTCTGACCCCGGCATCACGCGTTTTCTTCTTCAGGCACCAAAACGCTTGATTTTTAAAAACAGCAAGCAATACCATTTTTAAGTTTGGAAATCGACCCTGCATTTCATCCTGGCATCCGTTTTTGCATTTGGGATCAAAAAAATTTTGCCTACCCAGGCATCATTTTTTCTGACCCCGGCATCACGCGTTTTCTTCTTCAGGCACAAAAAGACTGATTTTTAAAAACAGCAAGCAATACCATTTTTAAGTATGGAATTCTACCCCGAAACTCATCCTGGCATCCGTTTTTGCATTTGGGATCAAAAAAATTTTGCCTACCCAGGCATCATTTTTTCTGACCCCGGCATCACGCGTTTTCTTCTTCAGGCACCAAAAAGCTTGATTTTTAAAAACAGCAAGCAATACCATTTTTAAGTTTGGAAATCGACCCTGCATTTCGTCCTGGCATCCGTTTTTGCATTTGGGATCAAAAAAAATTTGCCTCCCCAGGCACCAGTTTTTCTGACCCCGGCATCACGCGTTTTCTTCTTCAGGCACCAAAAAGCTTGATTTTTAAAAACAGCAAGCAATACCATTTTTAAGTTCGGAATTCTACCCTGAATCTCATCCTGGCATGGATTTTTGCATTTGGGATCAAAAAAAATTTGCCTCCCCAGGGGTCAGTTTTTCTGACCCCGGCATCACGCGTTTTCTTCTTCAGGCACGAAAAAGCTTGATTTTTAAAAACAGCAAGCAATACCATTTTTAAGTTCGGAATTCTACCCTGAATCTCATCCTGGCATCCGTTTTTGCCTTTGGGATCAAAAATTTTTTGCCTACCCAGGCATCATTTTTTCTGACCCCGGCATCACGCGTTTTCTTCTTCAGGCACAAAAAGACTGATTTTTAAAAACAGCAAGCAATACCATTTTTAAGTATGGAATTCTACCCCGAAACTCATCCTGGCATGGATTTTTGCATTTGGGATCAAAAAAAATTTGCCTCCCCAGGGGTCAGTTTTTCTGACCCCGGCATCAAGCGTTTTCTTCTTCAGGCACGAAAAAGCTTCATTTTTAAAAAAAGCAAGCAATACCATTTTTAAGGATGGAATTCGACCCGGAATTTCGTCCTGGCATCCGTTTTTGCATTTGGGATCAAAAAAAATTTGCCTCCCCAGGCACCAGTTTTTCTGACCCCGGCATCACGCGTTTTCTTCTTCAGGCACCAAAATGCTTGATTTTTAAAAACAGCAAGCAATACCATTTTTAAGTTTGGAAATCGACCCTGCATTTCGTCCTTGCATCCGTTTTTGCATTTGGGATCAAAAAAAATTTGCCTACCCAGGCATCATTTTTTCTGACCCCGGCATCACGCGTTTTCTTCTTTAGGCACCAAAAAGCTTGATTTTTAAAAACAGCAACCAATACCATTTTTAAGATTGGAATTCGACCCCGAATTTCGTCCTGGCATCCGTTTTTGCATTTGGGATCAAAAAAATTTTACCTCCCCAGGCACCAGTTTTTCTGACCCCGGCATCACGTGTTTTCATCTTCAGGCACCTAAAAGCTTGATTTTTTAAAACAGCAAGCAATACCATTTTTAAGTTTGGAATTCGACCCGGAATTTCGTCCTGGCATCTGTTTTTGCATTTGGGATCAAAAAAAATTTGCCTCCCCAGGCACCAGTTTTTCTGACCCCGGCATCACGCGTTTTCTTCTTCAGGCACCAAAAAGCTTGATTTTTAAAAACAGCAAGCAATACCATTTTTAAGTTTGGAATTCGACCCCGAATTTCGTCCTGGCATCCGTTTTTGCATTTGGGATCAAAAAAAATTTGCCTCCCCAGGCACCAGTATTTCTGACCCCGGCATCATGCGTTTTCTTTTTCAGGCACCAAAAAGCTTGATTTTTAAAAACAGCAAGCAATACCATTTTTAAGATTGGAATTCGACCCCGAATTTCGTCCTGCCATCCATTTTTGCATTTGGGATCAAAAAAAATTTGCCTCCCCAGGCACCAGTTTTTCTGACCCCGGCATCACGCGTTTTCTTCTTCAGGCACCAAAATGCTTGATTTTTAAAAACAGCAAGCAATACCATTTTTAACTTTGGAATTCGACCCTGCATTTCGTCCTGGCATCCCTTTTTGCCTTTGGGATCAAAAAAAATTTGCCTCCCCAGGCACCAGTTTTTCTGACCCCGGCATCACGCGTTTTCTTCTTCAGGCACCAAAACGCTTGATTTTTAAAAACAGCAAGCAATACCATTTTTAACTTTGGAATTCGACCCTGCATTTCGTCCTGGCATCCGTTTTTGCCTTTGGGATCAAAAAAAATTTGCCTCCCCAGGCACCAGTTTTTCTGACCCCGGCATCACGCGTTTCTTCTTCAGGCACCAAAAAGCTTGATTTTTAAAAACAGCAAGCAATACCATTTTTAAGTTTGGAATTCGACCCGGAATTTCGTCCTGGCATCCGTTTTTGCATTTGGGATCAAAAAAAATTTGCCTCCCCAGGCACCAGTTTTTCTGACCCCGGCATCACGCGTTTTCTTCTTCAGGCACCAAAACGCTTGATTTTTAAAAACAGCAAGCAATACCATTTTTAAGTTTGGAAATCGACCCTGCATTTCATCCTGGCATCCATTTTTGCATTTGGGATCAAAAAATTTTTGCCTACCCAGGCACCAGTTTTTCTGACCCCGGCATCACGCGTTTTCTTCTTCAGGCACCAAAAAGCTTGATTTTTAAAAACAGCAAGCAATACCATTTTTAAGTTCGGAATTCTACCCTGAATCTCATCCTGGCATCCGTTTTTGCCTTTGGGATCAAAATTTTTTTGCCTACCCAGGCATCATTTTTTCTGACCCCGGCATCACGCGTTTTCTTCTTCAGGCACAAAAAGACTGATTTTTAAAAACAGCAAGCAATACCATTTTTAAGTATGGAATTCTACCCCGAAACTCATCCTGGCATGGATTTTTGCATTTGGGATCAAAAAAAATTTGCCTCCCCAGGGGTCAGTTTTTCTGACCCCGGCATCACGCGTTTTCTTCTTCAGGCACGAAAAAGCTTCATTTTTTAAAAAAGCAAGCAATACCATTTTTAAGGATGGAATTCGACCCGGAATTTCGTCCTGGCATCCGTTTTTGCATTTGGGATCAAAAAAAATTTGCCTACCCAGGCATCATTTTTTCTGACCCCGGCATCACACCTTTTTTTATTCAGGCACCAAGAAGCTTGATTTTTAAAAACAGCAAGCAATACCATTTTTAAGTATGGAATTCTACCCTGAATCTCATCCTGGCATCCGTTTTTGCCTTTGGGATCAAAAAAATTTTGCCTACCCAGGCATCATTTTTTCTGACCCCGGCATCACACCTTTTTTTATTCAGGCACCAAGAAGCTTGATTTTTGAAAACAGCAAGCAATACCATTTTTAAGTATGGAATTGTACCCCAAATCTCTTACTGGCATCTGTTTTTGCATTTGGGATCAAAAAAATTTTGCCTCCCCAGGCACCAGTTTTTCTGACCCCGGCATCACGCGTTTTCTTCTTCAGGCACCAAAATGCTTGATTTTTAAAAACAGCAAGCAATACCATTTTTAAGTTTGGAATTCGACCCGGAATTTCGTCCTGGCATCCGTTTTTGCATTTGGGATCAAAAAAAAATTATCTCCCCAGGCACCAGTTTTTCTGACCCCGGCATCACGCGTTTTCTTCTTCAGGCACCAAAAAGCTTGATTTTTAAAAACAGCAAGCAATACCATTTTTAAGTTTGGAATTCGACCCGGAATTTCGTCCTGGCATCCGTTTTTTTATTTGGGATCAGAAAAAATTTGCCTCCCCAGGCACCAGTTTTTCTGACCCCGGCATCACGCGTTTTCTTCTTCAGGCACCAAAATGCTTGATTTTTAAAAACAGCAAGCAATACCATTTTTAAGTTTGGAAATCGATCCTGCATTTCGTCCTGGCATCCGTTTTTGCATTTGGGATCAAAAAAAATTTGCCTACCCAGGCATCATTTTTTCTGACCCCGGCATCACGCGTTTTCTTCTTTAGGCACCAAAAAGCTTGATTTTTAAAAACAGCAACCTATACCATTTTTAAGATTGGAATTCGACCCCAAATTTCGTCCTGGCATCCGTTTTTGCATTTGGGATCAAAAAAATTTTACCTCCCCAGGCACCAGTTTTTCTGACCCCGGCATCACGTGTTTTCATCTTCAGGCACCTAAAAGCTTGATTTTTTAAAACAGCAAGCAATACCATTTTTAAGTTTGGAATTCGACCCGGAATTTCGTCCTGGCATCCGTTTTTGCATTTGGGATCAAAAAAAATTTGCCTCCCCAGGCACCAGTTTTTCTGACCCCGGCATCACGCGTTTTCTTCTTCAGGCACCAAAAAGCTTGATTTTTAAAAACAGCAAGCAATACCATTTTTAAGTTTGGAATTCGACCCCGAATTTCGTCCTGGCATCCGTTTTTGCATTTGGGATCAAAAAAAATTTGCCTCCCCAGGAACCAGTTTTTCTGACCCCGGCATCACGCATTTTCTTCTTCAGGCACCAAAAAGCTTGATTTTCAAAAACAGCAAGCAATACCATTTTTAAGTTTGGAAATCGACCCTGCATTTCGTCCTGGCATCCGTTTTTGCATTTGGGATCAAAAAAAATTTGCCTCCCCAGGCACCAGTTTTTCTGACCCCGGCATCACGCGTTTTCTTCTTCAGGCACCAAAAAGCTTGATTTTCAAAAACAGCAAGCAATACCATTTTTAAGTTTGGAAATCGACCCTGCATTTCGTCCTGGCATTCGTTTTTGCATTTGGGATCAAAAAAAATTTGCCTCCCCAGGCACCAGTTTTTCTGACCCCGGCATCACGCATTTTCTTCTTCAGGCACCAAAAAGCTTCATTTTTAAAAACAGCAAGCAATACCATTTTTAAGTTTGGAATTCGACCCGGAATTTCGTCCTGGCATCCGTTTTTGCATTTGGGATCAAAAAAAATTTGCCTCCCAGGAACCAGTTTTTCTGACCCCGGCATCACGCGTTTTCTTATTCAGGCACCAAAAAGCTTGATTTTTAAAAACAGCAAGCAATACCATTTTTAAGTTTGGAATTCGACCCCGAATTTCGTCCTGGCATCCGTTATTGCATTTGGGATCAAAAAAAATTTGCCTACCCAGGCATCATTTTTTCTGACCCTGCATCACACCTTTTTTTATTCAGGCACCAAGAAGCTTGATTTTTAAAAACAGCAAGCAATACCATTTTTAAGTATGGAATTCTACCCTGAATCTCATCCTGGCATCCGTTTTTGCCTTTGGGATCAAAAAAATTTTGCCTACCCAGGCATCATTTTTTCTGACCCCGGCATCACACCTTTTTTTATTCAGGCACCAAGAAGCTTGATTTTTGAAAACAGCAAGCAATACCATTTTTAAGTATGGAATTGTACCCCAAATCTCTTACTGGCATCTGTTTTTGCATTTGGGATCAAAAAAATTTTGCCTCCCCAGGCACCAGTTTTTCTGACCCCGGCATCACGCGATTTCTTCTTCAGGCACCAAAATGCTTGATTTTTAAAAACAGCAAGCAATACCATTTTTAAGTTTGGAATTCGACCCGGAATTTCGTCCTGGCATCCGTTTTTGCATTTGGGATCAAAAAAAAATTATCTCCCCAGGCACCAGTTTTTCTGACCCCGGCATCACGCGTTTTCTTCTTCAGGCACCAAAAAGCTTGATTTTTAAAAACAGCAAGCAATACCATTTTTAAGTTTGGAATTCGACCCGGAATTTCGTCCTGGCATCCGTTTTTTTATTTGGGATCAGAAAAAATTTGCCTCCCCAGGCACCAGTTTTTCTGACCCCGGCATCACGCGTTTTCTTCTTCAGGCACCAAAATGCTTGATTTTTAAAAACAGCAAGCAATACCATTTTTAAGTTTGGAAATCGATCCTGCATTTCGTCCTGGCATCCGTTTTTGCATTTGGGATCAAAAAAATTTTGCCTACCCAGGCATCATTTTTTCTGACCCCGGCATCACGCGTTTTCTTCTTCAGGCACCAAAAAGCTTGATTTTTAAAAACAGCAAGCAATACCATTTTTAAGTTTGGAAATCGACCCTGCATTTCGTCCTGGCATCCGTTTTTGCATTTGGGATCAAAAAAAATTTGCCTCCCCAGGCACCAGTTTTTCTGACCCCGGCATCACGCGTTTTCTTCTTCAGGCACCAAAAAGCTTGATTTTTAAAAACAGCAAGCAATACCATTTTTAAGTTCGGAATTCTACCCTGAATCTCATCCTGGCATCCGTTTTTGCCTTTGGGATCAAAAATTTTTTGCCTACCCAGGCATCATTTTTTCTGACCCCGGCATCACGCGTTTTCTTCTTCAGGCACAAAAAGACTGATTTTTAAAAACAGCAAGCAATACCATTTTTAAGTATGGAATTCTACCCCGAAACTCATCCTGGCATGGATTTTTGCATTTGGGATCAAAAAAAAATTGCCTCCCCAGGGGTCAGTTTTTCTGACCCCGGCATCACGCGTTTTCTTCTTCAGGCACGAAAAAGCTTCATTTTTAAAAAAAGCAAGCAATACCATTTTTAAGGATGGAATTCGACCCGGAATTTCGTCCTGGCATCCGTTTTTGCATTTGGGATCAAAAAAAATTTGCCTCCCCAGGCACCAGTTTTTCTGACCCCGGCATCACGCGTTTTCTTCTTCAGGCACCAAAATGCTTGATTTTTAAAAACAGCAAGCAATACCATTTTTAAGTTTGGAAATCGACCCTGCATTTCGTCCTTGCATCCGTTTTTGCATTTGGGATCAAAAAAAATTTGCCTACCCAGGCATCATTTTTTCTGACCCCGGCATCACGCGTTTTCTTCTTTAGGCACCAAAAAGCTTGATTTTTAAAAACAGCAACCAATACCATTTTTAAGATTGGAATTCGACCCCGAATTTCGTCCTGGCATCCGTTTTTGCATTTGGGATCAAAAAAATTTTACCTCCCCAGGCACCAGTTTTTCTGACCCCGGCATCACGTGTTTTCATCTTCAGGCACCTAAAAGCTTGATTTTTTAAAACAGCAAGCAATACCATTTTTAAGTTTGGAATTCGACCCGGAATTTCGTCCTGGCATCTGTTTTTGCATTTGGGATCAAAAAAAATTTGCCTCCCCAGGCACCAGTTTTTCTGACCCCGGCATCACGCGTTTTCTTCTTCAGGCACCAAAAAGCTTGATTTTTAAAAACAGCAAGCAATACCATTTTTAAGTTTGGAATTCGACCCCGAATTTCGTCCTGGCATCCGTTTTTGCATTTGGGATCAAAAAAAATTTGCCTCCCCAGGCACCAGTATTTCTGACCCCGGCATCATGCGTTTTCTTTTTCAGGCACCAAAAAGCTTGATTTTTAAAAACAGCAAGCAATACCATTTTTAAGATTGGAATTCGACCCCGAATTTCGTCCTGCCATCCATTTTTGCATTTGGGATCAAAAAAAATTTGCCTCCCCAGGCACCAGTTTTTCTGACCCCGGCATCACGCGTTTTCTTCTTCAGGCACCAAAATGCTTGATTTTTAAAAACAGCAAGCAATACCATTTTTAACTTTGGAATTCGACCCTGCATTTCGTCCTGGCATCCGTTTTTGCCTTTGGGATCAAAAAAAATTTGCCTCCCCAGGCACCAGTTTTTCTGACCCCGGCATCACGCGTTTTCTTCTTCAGGCACCAAAACGCTTGATTTTTAAAAACAGCAAGCAATACCATTTTTAACTTTGGAATTCGACCCTGCATTTCGTCCTGGCATCCGTTTTTGCCTTTGGGATCAAAAAAAATTTGCCTCCCCAGGCACCAGTTTTTCTGACCCCGGCATCACGCGTTTCTTCTTCAGGCACCAAAAAGCTTGATTTTTAAAAACAGCAAGCAATACCATTTTTAAGTTTGGAATTCGACCCGGAATTTCGTCCTGGCATCCGTTTTTGCATTTGGGATCAAAAAAAATTTGCCTCCCCAGGCACCAGTTTTTCTGACCCCGGCATCACGCGTTTTCTTCTTCAGGCACCAAAACGCTTGATTTTTAAAAACAGCAAGCAATACCATTTTTAAGTTTGGAAATCGACCCTGCATTTCATCCTGGCATCCATTTTTGCATTTGGGATCAAAAAAATTTTGCCTACCCAGGCACCAGTTTTTCTGACCCCGGCATCACGCGTTTTCTTCTTCAGGCACCAAAAAGCTTGATTTTTAAAAACAGCAAGCAATACCATTTTTAAGTTCGGAATTCTACCCTGAATCTCATCCTGGCATCCGTTTTTGCCTTTGGGATCAAAAATTTTTTGCCTACCCAGGCATCATTTTTTCTGACCCCGGCATCACGCGTTTTCTTCTTCAGGCACAAAAAGACTGATTTTTAAAAACAGCAAGCAATACCATTTTTAAGTATGGAATTCTACCCCGAAACTCATCCTGGCATGGATTTTTGCATTTGGGATCAAAAAAAATTTGCCTCCCCAGGGGTCAGTTTTTCTGACCCCGGCATCACGCGTTTTCTTCTTCAGGCACGAAAAAGCTTCATTTTTTAAAAAAGCAAGCAATACCATTTTTAAGGATGGAATTCGACCCGGAATTTCGTCCTGGCATCCGTTTTTGCATTTGGGATCAAAAAAAATTTGCCTCCCCAGGCACCAGTTTTTCTGACCCCGGCATCACGCGTTTTCTTCTTTAGGCACCAAAAAGCTTGATTTTTAAAAACAGCAACCAATACCATTTTTAAGATTGGAATTCGACCCCGAATTTCGTCCTGGCATCCGTTTTTGCATTTGGGATCAAAAAAATTTTACCTCCCCAGGCACCAGTTTTTCTGACCCCGGCATCACGTGTTTTCATCTTCAGGCACCTAAAAGCTTGATTTTTTAAAACAGCAAGCAATACCATTTTTAAGTTTGGAATTCGACCCGGAATTTCGTCCTGGCATCCGTTTTTGCATTTGGGATCAAAAAAAATTTGCCTCCCCAGGCACCAGTTTTTCTGACCCCGGCATCACGCGTTTTCTTCTTCAGGCACCAAAAAGCTTGATTTTTAAAAACAGCAAGCAATACCATTTTTAAGTTTGGAATTCGACCCCGAATTTCGTCCTGGCATCCGTTTTTGCATTTGGGATCAAAAAAAATTTGCCTCCCCAGGCACCAGTTTTTCTGACCCCGGCATCACGCATTTTCTTCTTCAGGCACCAAAAAGCTTGATTTTCAAAAACAGCAAGCAATACCATTTTTAAGTTTGGAATTCGACCCCGAATTTCGTCCTGGCATCCGTTTTTGCATTTGGGATCAAAAAAAATTTGCCTCCCCAGGCACCAGTATTTCTGACCCCGGCATCACGCGTTTTCTTTTTCAGGCACCAAAAAGCTTGATTTTTAAAAACAGCAAGCAATACCATTTTTAAGATTGGAATTCGACCCCGAATTTCGTCCTGCCATCCATTTTTGCATTTGGGATCAAAAAAAATTTGCCTCCCCAGGCACCAGTTTTTCTGACCCCGGCATCACGCGTTTTCTTCTTCAGGCACCAAAATGCTTGATTTTTAAAAACAGCAAGCAATACCATTTTTAACTTTGGAATTCGACCCTGCATTTCGTCCTGGCATCCGTTTTTGCCTTTGGGATCAAAAAAAATTTGCCTCCCCAGGCACCAGTTTTTCTGACCCCGGCATCACGCGTTTTCTTCTTCAGGCACCAAAACGCTTGATTTTTAAAAACAGCAAGCAATACCATTTTTAAGTTTGGAAATCGACCCTGCATTTCATCCTGGCATCCGTTTTTGCCTTTGGGATCAAAAAAAATTTGCCTCCCCAGGCACCAGTTTTTCTGACCCCGGCATCACGCGTTTTCTTCTTCAGGCACCAAAATGCTTGATTTTTAAAAACAGCAAGCAATACCATTTTTAACTTTGGAATTCGACCCTGCATTTCGTCCTGGCATCCGTTTTTGCCTTTGGGATCAAAAAAAATTTGCCTCCCCAGGCACCAGTTTTTCTGACCCCGGCATCACGCGTTTTCTTCTTCAGGCACAAAAAGACTGATTTTTAAAAACAGCAAGCAATACCATTTTTAAGTATGGAATTCTACCCCGAAACTCATCCTGGCATCCGTTTTTGCATTTGGGATCAAAAAAATTTTGCCTACCCAGGCATCATTTTTTCTGACCCCGGCATCACGCGTTTTCTTCTTCAGGCACCAAAAAGCTTGATTTTTAAAAACAGCAAGCAATACCATTTTTAAGTTTGGAAATCGACCCTGCATTTCGTCCTGGCATCCGTTTTTGCATTTGGGATCAAAAAAAATTTGCCTCCCCAGGCACCAGTTTTTCTGACCCCGGCATCACGCGTTTTCTTCTTCAGGCACCAAAAAGCTTGATTTTTAAAAACAGCAAGCAATACCATTTTTAAGTTCGGAATTCTACCCTGAATCTCATCCTGGCATGGATTTTTGCATTTGGGATCAAAAAAAATTTGCCTCCCCAGGGGTCAGTTTTTCTGACCCCGGCATCACGCGTTTTCTTCTTCAGGCACGAAAAAGCTTGATTTTTAAAAACAGCAAGCAATACCATTTTTAAGTTTGGAATTCAACCCCGAATTTCGTCCTGGCATCCGTTTTTGCATTTGGGATCAAAAAAAATTTGCCTCCCCAGGCACCAGTTTTTCTGACCCCGGCATCACGCATTTTCTTCTTCAGGCACCAAAAAGCTTGATTTTCAAAAACAGCAAGCAATACCATTTTTAAGTTTGGAATTCGACCCTGCATTTCGTCCTGGCATCCGTTTTTGCCTTTGGGATCAAAAAAAATTTGCCTCCCCAGGCACCAGTTTTTCTGACCCCGGCATCACGCGTTTCTTCTTCAGGCACCAAAAAGCTTGATTTTTAAAAACAGCAAGCAATACCATTTTTAAGTTTGGAATTCGACCCGGAATTTCGTCCTGGCATCCGTTTTTGCATTTGGGATCAAAAAAAATTTGCCTCCCCAGGCACCAGTTTTTCTGACCCCGGCATCACGCGTTTTCTTCTTCAGGCACCAAAACGCTTGATTTTTAAAAACAGCAAGCAATACCATTTTTAAGTTTGGAAATCGACCCTGCATTTCATCCTGGCATCCATTTTTGCATTTGGGATCAAAAAAATTTTGCCTACCCAGGCACCAGTTTTTCTGACCCCGGCATCACGCGTTTTCTTCTTCAGGCACCAAAAAGCTTGATTTTTAAAAACAGCAAGCAATACCATTTTTAAGTTCGGAATTCTACCCTGAATCTCATCCTGGCATCCGTTTTTGCCTTTGGGATCAAAAATTTTTTGCCTACCCAGGCATCATTTTTTCTGACCCCGGCATCACGCGTTTTCTTCTTCAGGCACAAAAAGACTGATTTTTAAAAACAGCAAGCAATACCATTTTTAAGTATGGAATTCTACCCCGAAACTCATCCTGGCATGGATTTTTGCATTTGGGATCAAAAAAAATTTGCCTCCCCAGGGGTCAGTTTTTCTGACCCCGGCATCACGCGTTTTCTTCTTCAGGCACGAAAAAGCTTCATTTTTTAAAAAAGCAAGCAATACCATTTTTAAGGATGGAATTCGACCCGGAATTTCGTCCTGGCATCCGTTTTTGCATTTGGGATCAAAAAAAATTTACCTCCCCAGGCACCAGTTTTTCTGACCCCGGCATCACGCGTTTTCTTCTTCAGGCACCAAAATGCTTGATTTTTAAAAACAGCAAGCAATACCATTTTTAAGTTTGGAAATCGACCCTGCATTTCGTCCTTGCATCCGTTTTTGCATTTGGGATCAAAAAAAATTTGCCTACCCAGGCATCATTTTTTCTGACTCCGGCATCACGCGTTTTCTTCTTTAGGCACCAAAAAGCTTGATTTTTAAAAACAGCAACCAATACCATTTTTAAGATTGGAATTCGACCCGGAATTTCGTCCTGGCATCCGTTTTTGCATTTGGGATCAAAAAAAATTTGCCTCCCCAGGCACCAGTTTTTCTGTCCCCGGCATCACGCGTTTTCTTCTTCAGGCACCAAAAAGCTTGATTTTCAAAAACAGCAAGCAATACCATTTTTAAGTTTGGAATTCGACCCCGAATTTCGTCCTGGCATCCGTTTTTGCATTTGGGATCAAAAAAAATTTGCCTCCCCAGGCACCAGTTTTTCTGTCCCCGGCATCACGCGTTTTCTTCTTTAGGCACCAAAAAGCTTGATTTTTAAAAACAGCAAGCAATACCATTTTTAAGTTTGGAATTCGACCCCGAATTTCGTCCTGGCATCCGTTTTTGCATTTGGGATCAAAAAAAATTTGCCTCCCCAGGCACCAGTTTTTCTGACCCCGGCATCACGCATTTTCTTCTTCAGGCACCAAAAAGCTTGATTTTCAAAAACAGCAAGCAATACCATTTTTAAGTTTGGAATTTGACCCCGAATTTCGTCCTGGCATCCGTTTTTGCATTTGGGATCAAAAAAAATTTGCCTCCCCAGGCACCAGTATTTCTGACCCCGGCATCACGCGTTTTCTTTTTCAGGCACCAAAAAGCTTGATTTTTAAAAACAGCAAGCAATACCATTTTTAAGATTGGAATTCGACCCCGAATTTCGTCCTGCCATCCATTTTTGCATTTGGGATCAAAAAAAATTTGCCTCCCCAGGCACCAGTTTTTCTGACCCCGGCATCACGCGTTTTCTTCTTCAGGCACCAAAATGCTTGATTTTTAAAAACAGCAAGCAATACCATTTTTAACTTTGGAATTCGACCCTGCATTTCGTCCTGGCATCCGTTTTTGCCTTTGGGATCAAAAAAAATTTGCCTCCCCAGGCACCAGTTTTTCTGACCCCGGCATCACGCGTTTTCTTCTTCAGGCACCAAAACGCTTGATTTTTAAAAACAGCAAGCAATACCATTTTTAAGTTTGGAAATCGACCCTGCATTTCATCCTGGCATCCGTTTTTGCATTTGGGATCAAAAAATTTTTGCCTACCCAGGCATCATTTTTTCTGACCCCGGCATCACGCGTTTTCTTCTTCAGGCACCAAAAAGCTTGATTTTTAAAAACAGCAAGCAATACCATTTTTAAGTTTGGAAATCGACCCTGCATTTCGTCCTGGCATCCGTTTTTGCATTTGGGATCAAAAAAAATTTGCCTCCCCAGGCACCAGTTTTTCTGACCCCGGCATCACGCGTTTTCTTCTTCACGCACCAAAAAGCTTGATTTTTAAAAACAGCAAGCAATACCATTTTTAAGTTCGGAATTCTACCCTGAATCTCATCCTGGCATCCGTTTTTGCCTTTGGGATCAAAAATTTTTTGCCTACCCAGGCATCATTTTTTCTGACCCCGGCATCACGCGTTTTCTTCTTCAGGCACAAAAAGACTGATTTTTAAAAACAGCAAGCAATACCATTTTTAAGTATGGAATTCTACCCCGAAACTCATCCTGGCATGGATTTTTGCATTTGGGATCAAAAAAAATTTGCCTCCCCAGGGGTCAGTTTTTCTGACCCCGGCATCACGCGTTTTCTTCTTCAGGCACGAAAAAGCTTCATTTTTTAAAAAAGCAAGCAATACCATTTTTAAGGATGGAATTCGACCCGGAATTTCGTCCTGGCATCCGTTTTTGCATTTGGGATCAAAAAAAATTTGCCTCCCCAGGCACCAGTTTTTCTGACCCCGGCATCACGCGTTTTCTTCTTCAGGCACCAAAATGCTTGATTTTTAAAAACAGCAAGCAATACCATTTTTAAGTTTGGAAATCGACCCTGCATTTCGTCCTTGCATCCGTTTTTGCATTTGGGATCAAAAAAAATTTGCCTACCCAGGCATCATTTTTTCTGACCCCGGCATCACGCGTTTTCTTCTTTAGGCACCAAAAAGCTTGATTTTTAAAAACAGCAACCAATACCATTTTTAAGATTGGAATTCGACCCGGAATTTCGTCCTGGCATCCGTTTTTGCATTTGGGATCAAAAAAAATTTGCCTCCCCAGGCACCAGTTTTTCTGTCCCCGGCATCACGCGTTTTCTTCTTCAGGCACCAAAAAGCTTGATTTTCAAAAACAGCAAGCAATACCATTTTTAAGTTTGGAATTCGACCCCGAATTTCGTCCTGGCATCCGTTTTTGCATTTGGGATCAAAAAAAATTTGCCTCCCCAGGCACCAGTTTTTCTGTCCCCGGCATCACGCGTTTTCTTCTTTAGGCACCAAAAAGCTTGATTTTTAAAAACAGCAAGCAATACCATTTTTAAGTTTGGAATTCGACCCCGAATTTCGTCCTGGCATCCGTTTTTGCATTTGGGATCAAAAAAAATTTGCCTCCCCAGGCACCAGTTTTTCTGACCCCGGCATCACGCATTTTCTTCTTCAGGCACCAAAAAGCTTGATTTTCAAAAACAGCAAGCAATACCATTTTTCAGTTTGGAATTTGACCCCGAATTTCGTCCTGGCATCCGTTTTTGCATTTGGGATCAAAAAAAATTTGCCTCCCCAGGCACCAGTATTTCTGACCCCGGCATCACGCGTTTTCTTTTTCAGGCACCAAAAAGCTTGATTTTTAAAAACAGCAAGCAATACCATTTTTAAGATTGGAATTCGACCCCGAATTTCGTCCTGCCATCCATTTTTGCATTTGGGATCAAAAAAAATTTGCCTCCCCAGGCACCAGTTTTTCTGACCCCGGCATCACGCGTTTTCTTCTTCAGGCACCAAAATGCTTGATTTTTAAAAACAGCAAGCAATACCATTTTTAACTTTGGAATTCGACCCTGCATTTCGTCCTGGCATCCGTTTTTGCCTTTGGGATCAAAAAAAATTTGCCTCCCCAGGCACCAGTTTTTCTGACCCCGGCATCACGCGTTTTCTTCTTCAGGCACCAAAACGCTTGATTTTTAAAAACAGCAAGCAATACCATTTTTAAGTTTGGAAATCGACCCTGCATTTCATCCTGGCATCCGTTTTTGCATTTGGGATCAAAAAATTTTTGCCTACCCAGGCATCATTTTTTCTGACCCCGGCATCACGCGTTTTCTTCTTCAGGCACCAAAAAGCTTGATTTTTAAAAACAGCAAGCAATACCATTTTTAAGTTTGGAAATCGACCCTGCATTTCGTCCTGGCATCCGTTTTTGCATTTGGGATCAAAAAAAATTTGCCTCCCCAGGCACCAGTTTTTCTGACCCCAGCATCACGCGTTTTCTTCTTCACGCACCAAAAAGCTTGATTTTTAAAAACAGCAAGCAATACCATTTTTAAGTTCGGAATTCTACCCTGAATCTCATCCTGGCATCCGTTTTTGCCTTTGGGATCAAAAATTTTTTGCCTACCCAGGCATCATTTTTTCTGACCCCGGCATCACGCGTTTTCTTCTTCAGGCACAAAAAGACTGATTTTTAAAAACAGCAAGCAATACCATTTTTAAGTATGGAATTCTACCCCGAAACTCATCCTGGCATGGATTTTTGCATTTGGGATCAAAAAAAATTTGCCTCCCCAGGGGTCAGTTTTTCTGACCCCGGCATCACGCGTTTTCTTCTTCAGGCACGAAAAAGCTTGATTTTTAAAAACAGCAAGCAATACCATTTTTAAGTTTGGAATTCAACCCCGAATTTCGTCCTGGCATCCGTTTTTGCATTTGGGATCAAAAAAAATTTGCCTCCCCAGGCACCAGTTTTTCTGACCCCGGCATCACGCATTTTCTTCTTCAGGCACCAAAAAGCTTGATTTTCAAAAACAGCAAGCAATACCATTTTTAAGTTTGGAATTCGACCCTGCATTTCGTCCTGGCATCCGTTTTTGCCTTTGGGATCAAAAAAAATTTGCCTCCCCAGGCACCAGTATTTCTGACCCCGGCATCACGCGTTTTCTTTTTCAGGCACCAAAAAGCTTGATTTTTAAAAACAGCAAGCAATACCATTTTTAAGATTGGAATTCGACCCCGAATTTCGTCCTGCCATCAATTTTTGCATTTGGGATCAAAAAAAATTTGCCTCCCCAGGCACCAGTTTTTCTGACCCCGGCATCACGCGTTTTCTTCTTCAGGCACCAAAATGCTTGATTTTTAAAAACAGCAAGCAATACCATTTTTAACTTTGGAATTCGACCCTGCATTTCGTCCTGGCATCCGTTTTTGCCTTTGGGATCAAAAAAAATTTGCCTCCCCAGGCACCAGTTTTTCTGACCCCGGCATCACGCGTTTTCTTCTTCAGGCACCAAAACGCTTGATTTTTAAAAACAGCAAGCAATACCATTTTTAAGTTTGGAAATCGACCCTGCATTTCATCCTGGCATCCGTTTTTGCATTTGGGATCAAAAAAATTTTGCCTACCCAGGCATCATTTTTTCTGACCCCGGCATCACGCGTTTTCTTCTTCAGGCACCAAAAAGCTTGATTTTTAAAAACAGCAAGCAATACCATTTTTAAGTTTGGAAATCGACCCTGCATTTCGTCCTGGCATCCGTTTTTGCATTTGGGATCAAAAAAAATTTGCCTCCCCAGGCACCAGTTTTTCTGACCCCGGCTTCACGCGTTTTCTTCTTCAGGCACCAAAAAGCTTGATTTTTAAAAACAGCAAGCAATACCATTTTTAAGTTCGGAATTCTACCCTGAATCTCATCCTGGCATCCGTTTTTGCCTTTGGGATCAAAAATTTTTTGCCTACCCAGGCATCATTTTTTCTGACCCCGGCATCACGCGTTTTCTTCTTCAGGCACAAAAAGACTGATTTTTAAAAACAGCAAGCAATACCATTTTTAAGTATGGAATTCTACCTCGAAACTCATCCTGGCATGGATTTTTGCATTTGGGATCAAAAAAAATTTGCCTCCCCAGGGGTCAGTTTTTCTGACCCCGGCATCACGCGTTTTCTTCTTCAGGCACGAAAAAGCTTGATTTTTAAAAACAGCAAGCAATACCATTTTTAAGTTTGGAATTCAACCCCGAATTTCGTCCTGGCATCCGTTTTTGCATTTGGGATCAAAAAAAATTTGCCTCCCCAGGCACCAGTTTTTCTGACCCCGGCATCACGCATTTTCTTCTTCAGGCACCAAAAAGCTTGATTTTCAAAAACAGCAAGCAATACCATTTTTAAGTTTGGAAATCGACCCTGCATTTCGTCCTGGCATCCGTTTTTGCATTTGGGATCAAAAAAAATTTGCCTCCCCAGGCACCAGTTTTTCTGACCCCGGCATCACGCGTTTTCTTCTTCAGGCACCAAAAAGCTTGATTTTTAAAAACAGCAAGCAATACCATTTTTAAGTTTGGAATTCGACCCCGAATTTCGTCCTGGCATCCGTTTTTGCATTTGGGATCAAAAAAAATTTGCCTCCCCAGGCACCAGTATTTCTGACCCCGGCATCACGCGTTTTCTTCTTCAGGCACCAAAAAGCATGATTTTTAAAAACAGCAAGCAATACCATTTTTAAGATTGGAATTCGACCCCGAATTTCATCCTGGCATCCGTTTTTGCATTTGGGATCAAAAAAATTTTGCCTACCCAGGCATCATTTTTTCTGACCCCGGCATCACGCGTTTTCTTCTTCAGGCACGAAAAAGCTTGATTTTTAAAAACAGCAAGCAATACCATTTTTAAGTTTGGAAATCGACCCTGCATTTCGTCCTGGCATCCGTTTTTGCATTTGGGATCAAAAAAAATTTGCCTCCCCAGGCACCAGTTTTTCTGACCCCGGCATCACGCGTTTTCTTCTTCAGGCACCAAAAAGCTTGATTTTTAAAAACAGCAAGCAATACCATTTTTAAGTTCGGAATTCTACCCTGAATCTCATCCTGGCATCCGTTTTTGCCTTTGGGATCAAAAATTTTTTGCCTACCCAGGCATCATTTTTTCTGACCCCGGCATCACGCATTTTCTTCTTCAGGCACAAAAAGACTGATTTTTAAAAACAGCAAGCAATACCAATTTTAAGTATGGAATTCTACCCCGAAACTCATCCTGGCATGAATTTTTGCATTTGGGATCAAAAAAAATTTGCCTCCCCAGGGGTCAGTTTTTCTGACCCCGGCATCACGCGTTTTCTTCTTCAGGCACGAAAAAGCTTGATTTTTAAAACAGCAAGCAATACCATTTTTAAGTTTGGAATTCGACCCCGAATTTCGTCCTGGCATCCGTTTTTGCCTTTGGGATCAAAAAATTTTTGCCTACCCAGGCATCATTTTTTCTGACCCCGGCATCACACCTTTTTTTATTCAGGCACCAAGAAGCTTGATTTTTGAAAACAGCAAGCAATACCATTTTTAAGTATGGAATTGTACCCCAAATCTCTTACTGGCATCTGTTTTTGCATTTGGGATCAAAAAAAATTTGCCTCCCCAGGCACCAGTTTTTCTGACCCCGGCATCACGCGTTTTCTTCTTCAGGCACCAAAACGCTTGATTTTTAAAAACAGCAAGCAATACCATTTTTAACTTTGGAATTCGACCCTGCATTTCGTCCTGGCATCCGTTTTTGCCTTTGGGATCAAAAAAAATTTGCCTCCCCAGGCACCAGTTTTTCTGACCCCGGCATCACGCGTTTTCTTCTTCAGGCACCAAAAAGCTTGATTTTTAAAAACAGCAAGCAATACCATTTTTAAGTTTGGAATTCGACCCGGAATTTCGTCCTGGCATCCGTTTTTGCATTTGGGATCAAAAAAATTTTGCCTACCCAGGCATCATTTTTTCTGACCCCGGCATCACGCGTTTTCTTCTTCAGGCACCAAAAAGCTTGATTTTTAAAAACAGCAAGCAATACCATTTTTAAGTTTGGAAATCGACCCTGCATTTCGTCCTGGCATCCGTTTTTGCATTTGGGATCAAAAAAAATTTGCCTCCCCAGGCACCAGTTTTTCTGACCCCGGCATCACGCGTTTTCTTCTTCAGGCACCAAAAAGCTTGATTTTTAAAAACAGCAAGCAATACCATTTTTAAGTTCGGAATTCTACCCTGAATCTCATCCTGGCATCCGTTTTTGCCTTTGGGATCAAAAATTTTTTGCCTACCCAGGCATCATTTTTTCTGACCCCGGCATCACGCGTTTTCTTCTTCAGGCACAAAAAGACTGATTTTTAAAAACAGCAAGCAATACCATTTTTAAGTATGGAATTCTACCCCGAAACTCATCCTGGCATGGATTTTTGCATTTGGGATCAAAAAAAATTTGCCTCCCCAGGGGTCAGTTTTTCTGACCCCGGCATCACGCGTTTTCTTCTTCAGGCACGAAAAAGCTTCATTTTTTAAAAAAGCAAGCAATACCATTTTTAAGGATGGAAATCGACCCTGCATTTCGTCCTGGCATCCGTTTTTGCATTTGGGATCAAAAAAAAATTGCCTCCCCAGGCACCAGTTTTTCTGACCCCGGCATCACGCGTTTTCTTCTTCAGGCACCAAAATGCTTGATTTTTAAAAACAGCAAGCAATACCATTTTTAAGTTTGGAAATCGACCCTGCATTTCGTCCTTGCATCCGTTTTTGCATTTGGGATCAAAAAAAATTTGCCTACCCAGGCATCATTTTTTCTGACTCCGGCATCACGCGTTTTCTTCTTTAGGCACCAAAAAGCTTGATTTTTAAAAACAGCAACCAATACCATTTTTAAGATTGGAATTCGACCCCGAATTTCGTCCTGGCATCCGTTTTTGCATTTGGGATCAAAAAAATTTTACCTCCCCAGGCACCAGTTTTTCTGACCCCGGCATCACGTGTTTTCATCTTCAGGCACCTAAAAGCTTGATTTTTTAAAACAGCAAGCAATACCATTTTTAAGTTTGGAATTCGACCCGGAATTTCGTCCTGGCATCCGTTTTTGCATTTGGGATCAAAAAAAATTTGCCTCCCCAGGCACCAGTTTTTTTGACCCCGGCATCACGCGTTTTCTTCTTCAGGCACCAAAAAGCTTGATTTTTAAAAACAGCAAGCAATACCATTTTTAAGTTTGGAATTCGACCCCGAATTTCGTCCTGGCATCCGTTTTTGCATTTGGGATCAAAAAAAATTTGCCTCCCCAGGCACCAGTTTTTCTGACCCCGGCATCACGCATTTTCTTCTTCAGGCACCAAAAAGCTTGATTTTCAAAAACAGCAAGCAATACCATTTTTAAGTTTGGAATTCGACCCCGAATTTCGTCCTGGCATCCGTTTTTGCATTTGGGATCAAAAAAAATTTGCCTCCCCAGGCACCAGTATTTCTGACCCCGGCATCACGCGTTTTCTTTTTCAGGCACCAAAAAGCTTGATTTTTAAAAACAGCAAGCAATACCATTTTTAAGATTGGAATTCGACCCCGAATTTCGTCCTGCCATCCATTTTTGCATTTGGGATCAAAAAAAATTTGCCTCCCCAGGCACCAGTTTTTCTGACCCCGGCATCACGCGTTTTCTTCTTCAGGCACCAAAATGCTTGATTTTTAAAAACAGCAAGCAATACCATTTTTAACTTTGGAATTCGACCCTGCATTTCGTCCTGGCATCCGTTTTTGCCTTTGGGATCAAAAAAAATTTGCCTCCCCAGGCACCAGTTTTTCTGACCCCGGCATCACGCGTTTTCTTCTTCAGGCACCAAAATGCTTGATTTTTAAAAACAGCAAGCAATACCATTTTTAAGTTTGGAAATCGACCCTGCATTTCATCCTGGCATCCGTTTTTGCATTTGGGATCAAAAAAATTTTGCCTACCCAGGCATCATTTTTTCTGACCCCGGCATCACGCGTTTTCTTCTTCAGGCACCAAAAAGCTTGATTTTTAAAAACAGCAAGCAATACCATTTTTAAGTTTGGAAATCGACCCTGCATTTCGTCCTGGCATCCGTTTTTGCATTTGGGATCAAAAAAAATTTGCCTCCCCAGGCACCAGTTTTTCTGACCCCGGCATCACGCGTTTTCTTCTTCAGGCACCAAAAAGCTTGATTTTTAAAAACAGCAAGCAATACCATTTTTAAGTTCGGAATTCTACCCTGAATCTCATCCTGGCATCCGTTTTTGCCTTTGGGATCAAAAATTTTTTGCCTACCCAGGCATCATTTTTTCTGACCCCGGCATCACGCGTTTTCTTCTTCAGGCACAAAAAGACTGATTTTTAAAAACAGCAAGCAATACCATTTTTAAGTATGGAATTCTACCCCGAAACTCATCCTGGCATGGATTTTTGCATTTGGGATCAAAAAAAATTTGCCTCCCCAGGGGTCAGTTTTTCTGACCCCGGCATCACGCGTTTTCTTCTTCAGGCACGAAAAAGCTTGATTTTTAAAAACAGCAAGCAATACCATTTTTAAGTTTGGAATTCGACCCCGAATTTCGTCCTGGCATCCGTTTTTGCATTTGGGATAAAAAAAAATTTGCCTCCCCAGGCACCAGTTTTTCTGACCCCGGCATCACGCATTTTCTTCTTCAGGCACCAAAAAGCTTGATTTTCAAAAACAGCAAGCAATACCATTTTTAAGTTTGGAAATCGACCCTGCATTTCGTCCTGGCATCCGTTTTTGCATTTGGGATCAAAAAAAATTTGCCTCCCCAGGCACCAGTTTTTCTGACCCCGGCATCACGCGTTTTCTTCTTCAGGCACCAAAAAGCTTGATTTTTAAAAACAGCAAGCAATACCATTTTTAAGTTTGGAATTCGACCCCGAATTTCGTCCTGGCATCCGTTTTTGCATTTGGGATAAAAAAAAATTTGCCTCCCCAGGCACCAGTTTTTCTGACCCCGGCATCACGCGTTTTCTTCTTCAGGCACCAAAAAGCTTGATTTTCAAAAACAGCAAGCAATACCATTTTTAAGTTTGGAAATCGACCCTGCATTTCGTCCTGGCATCCGTTTTTGCATTTGGGATCAAAAAAAATTTGCCTCCCCAGGCACCAGTTTTTCTGACCCCGGCATCACGCGTTTTCTTCTTCAGGCACCAAAAAGCTTGATTTTTAAAAACAGCAAGCAATACCATTTTTAAGTTTGGAATTCGACCCCGAATTTCGTCCTGGCATCCGTTTTTGCATTTGGGATCAAAAAAAATTTGCCTCCCCAGGCACCAGTATTTCTGACCCCGGCATCACGCGTTTTCTTCTTCAGGCACCAAAAAGCTTGATTTTTAAAAACAGCAAGCAATACCATTTTTAAGATTGGAATTCGACCCCGAATTTCGTCCTGCCATCCATTTTTGCATTTGGGATCAAAAAAAATTTGCCTCCCCAGGCACCAATTTTTCTGACCCCGGCATCACGCGTTTTCTTCTTCAGGCACCAAAATGCTTGATTTTTAAAAACAGCAAGCAATACCATTTTTAACTTTGGAATTCGACCCTGCATTTCGTCCTGGCATCCGTTTTTGCCTTTGGGATCAAAAAAAATTTGCCTCCCCAGGCACCAGTTTTTCTGACCCCGGCATCACGCGTTTTCTTCTTCAGGCACCAAAACGCTTGATTTTTAAAAACAGCAAGCAATACCATTTTTAAGTTTTTAAATCGACCCTGCATTTCATCCTGGCATCCGTTTTTGCATTTGGGATCAAAAAAATTTTGCCTATCCAGGCATCATTTTTTCTGACCCCGGCATCACGCGTTTTCTTCTTCAGGCACCAAAAAGCTTGATTTTTAAAAACAGCAAGCAATACCATTTTTAAGTTTGGAAATCGACCCTGCATTTCGTCCTGGCATCCGTTTTTGCATTTGGGATCAAAAAAAATTTGCCTCCCCAGGCACCAGTTTTTCTGACCCCGGCATCACGCATTTTCTTCTTCAGGCACCAAAAAGCTTGATTTTCAAAAACAGCAAGCAATACCATTTTTAAGTTCGGAAATCGACCCTGCATTTCGTCCTGGCATCCGTTTTTGCATTTGGGATCAAAAAAAATTTGCCTCCCCAGGCACCAGTTTTTCTGACCCCGGCATCACGCGTTTTCTTCTTCAGGCACCAAAAAGCTTGATTTTTAAAAACAGCAAGCAATACCATTTTTAAGTTTGGAATTCGACCCCGAATTTCGTCCTGGCATCCGTTTTTGCATTTGGGATAAAAAAAAATTTGCCTCCCCAGGCACCAGTTTTTCTGACCCCGGCATCACGCGTTTTCTTCTTCAGGCACCAAAAAGCTTGATTTTCAAAAACAGCAAGCAATACCATTTTTAAGTTTGGAAATCGACCCTGCATTTCGTCCTGGCATCCGTTTTTGCATTTGGGATCAAAAAAAATTTGCCTCCCCAGGCACCAGTTTTTCTGACCCCGGCATCACGCGTTTTCTTCTTCAGGCACCAAAAAGCTTGATTTTTAAAAACAGCAAGCAATACCATTTTTAAGTTTGGAATTCGACCCCGAATTTCGTCCTGGCATCCGTTTTTGCATTTGGGATCAAAAAAAATTTGCCTCCCCAGGCACCAGTATTTCTGACCCCGGCATCACGCGTTTTCTTCTTCAGGCACCAAAAAGCTTGATTTTTAAAAACAGCAAGCAATACCATTTTTAAGATTGGAATTCGACCCCGAATTTCGTCCTGCCATCCATTTTTGCATTTGGGATCAAAAAAAATTTGCCTCCCCAGGCACCAATTTTTCTGACCCCGGCATCACGCGTTTTCTTCTTCAGGCACCAAAATGCTTGATTTTTAAAAACAGCAAGCAATACCATTTTTAACTTTGGAATTCGACCCTGCATTTCGTCCTGGCATCCGTTTTTGCCTTTGGGATCAAAAAAAATTTGCCTCCCCAGGCACCAGTTTTTCTGACCCCGGCATCACGCGTTTTCTTCTTCAGGCACCAAAACGCTTGATTTTTAAAAACAGCAAGCAATACCATTTTTAAGTTTTTAAATCGACCCTGCATTTCATCCTGGCATCCGTTTTTGCATTTGGGATCAAAAAAATTTTGCCTATCCAGGCATCATTTTTTCTGACCCCGGCATCACGCGTTTTCTTCTTCAGGCACCAAAAAGCTTGATTTTTAAAAACAGCAAGCAATACCATTTTTAAGTTTGGAAATCGACCCTGCATTTCGTCCTGGCATCCGTTTTTGCATTTGGGATCAAAAAAAATTTGCCTCCCCAGGCACCAGTTTTTCTGACCCCGGCATCACGCGTTTTCTTCTTCAGGCACCAAAAAGCTTGATTTTTAAAAACAGCAAGCAATACCATTTTTAAGTTCGGAATTCTACCCTGAATCTCATCCTGGCATCCGTTTTTGCCTTTGGGATCAAAAATTTTTTGCCTACCCAGGCATCATTTTTTCTGACCCCGGCATCACGCGTTTTCTTCTTCAGGCACAAAAAGACTGATTTTTAAAAACAGCAAGCAATACCATTTTTAAGTATGGAATTCTACCCCGAAACTCATCCTGGCATGAATTTTTGCATTTGGGATCAAAAAAAATTTGCCTCCCCAGGGGTCAGTTTTTCTGACCCCGGCATCACGCGTTTTCTTCTTCAGGCACGAAAAAGCTTGATTTTTAAAAACAGCAAGCAATACCATTTTTAAGTTTGGAATTCGACCCCGAATTTCGTCCTGGCATCCATTTTTGCATTTGGGATCAAAAAAAATTTGCCTCCCCAGGCACCAGTTTTTCTGACCCCGGCATCACGCATTTTCTTCTTCAGGCACCAAAAAGCTTGATTTTCAAAAACAGCAAGCAATACCATTTTTAAGTTTGGAAATCGACCCTGCATTTCGTCCTGGCATCCGTTTTTGCATTTGGGATCAAAAAAAATTTGCCTCCCCAGGCACCAGTTTTTCTGACCCCGGCATCACGCGTTTTCTTCTTCAGGCACCAAAAAGCTTGATTTTTAAAAACAGCAAGCAATACCATTTTTAAGTTTGGAATTCGACCCCGAATTTCGTCCTGGCATCCGTTTTTGCATTTGGGATCAAAAAAAATTTGCCTCCCCAGGCACCAGTATTTCTGACCCCGGCATCACGCGTTTTCTTCTTCAGGCACCAAAAAGCTTGATTTTTAAAAACAGCAAGCAATACCATTTTTAAGATTGGAATTCGACCCCGAATTTCGTCCTGCCATCCGTTTTTGCATTTGGGATCAAAAAAAATTTGCCTCCCCAGGCACCAGTTTTTCTGACCCCGGCATCACGAGTTTTCTTCTTCAGGCACCAAAATGCTTGATTTTTAAAAACAGCAAGCAATACCATTTTTAACTTTGGAATTCGACCCTGCATTTCGTCCTGGCATCCGTTTTTGCCTTTGGGATCAAAAAAAATTTGCCTCCCCAGGCACGAGTTTTTCTGACCCCGGCATCACGCGTTTCTTCTTCAGGCACCAAAAAGCTTGATTTTTAAAAACAGCAAGCAATACCATTTTTAAGTTTGGAATTCGACCCGGAATTTCGTCCTGGCATCCGTTTTTGCATTTGGGATCAAAAAAAATTTGCCTCCCCAGGCACCAGTTTTTCTCACGCGTTTTCTTCTTCAGGCACCAAAAAGCTTGATTTTTAAAAACAGCAAGCAATACCATTTTTAAGTTCGGAATTCTACCCTGAATCTCATCCTGGCATCCGTTTTTGCCTTTGGGATCAAAAATTTTTTGCCTACCCAGGCATCATTTTTTCTGACCCCGGCATCACGCGTTTTCTTCTTCACGCACAAAAAGACTGATTTTTAAAAACAGCAAGCAATACCATTTTTAAGTATGGAATTCTACCCCGAAACTCATCCTGGCATGAATTTTTGCATTTGGGATCAAAAAAAATTTGCCTCCCCAGGGGTCAGTTTTTCTGACCCCGGCATCACGCGTTTTCTTCTTCAGGCACGAAAAAGCTTGATTTTTAAAAACAGCAAGCAATACCATTTTTAAGTTTGGAATTCGACCCCGAATTTCGTCCTGGCATCCATTTTTGCATTTGGGATCAAAAAAAATTTGCCTCCCCAGGCACCAGTTTTTCTGACCCCGGCATCACGCATTTTCTTCTTCAGGCACCAAAAAGCTTGATTTTCAAAAACAGCAAGCAATACCATTTTTAAGTTTGGAAATCGACCCTGCATTTCGTCCTGGCATCCGTTTTTGCATTTGGGATCAAAAAAAATTTGCCTCCCCAGGCACCAGTTTTTCTGACCCCGGCATCACGCGTTTTCTTCTTCAGGCACCAAAAAGCTTGATTTTTAAAAACAGCAAGCAATACCATTTTTAAGTTTGGAATTCGACCCCGAATTTCGTCCTGGCATCCGTTTTTGCATTTGGGATCAAAAAAAATTTGCCTCCCCAGGCACCAGTATTTCTGACCCCGGCATCACGCGTTTTCTTCTTCAGGCACCAAAAAGCTTGATTTTTAAAAACAGCAAGCAATACCATTTTTAAGATTGGAATTCGACCCCGAATTTCGTCCTGCCATCCGTTTTTGCATTTGGGATCAAAAAAAATTTGCCTCCCCAGGCACCAGTATTTCTGACCCCGGCATCACGCGTTTTCTTCTTCAGGCACCAAAATGCTTGATTTTTAAAAACAGCAAGCAATACCATTTTTAACTTTGGAATTCGACCCTGAATCTCATCCTGGCATCCGTTTTTGCCTTTGGGATCAAAAAAAATTTGCCTACCCAGGCATCATTTTTTCTGACCCCGGCATCACACCTTTTTTTATTCAGGCACCAAGAAGCTTGATTTTTGAAAACAGCAAGCAATACCATTTTTAAGTATGGAATTGTACCCCAAATCTCTTACTGGCATCTGTTTTTGCATTTGGGATCAAAAAAATTTTGCCTCCCCAGGCACCAGTTTTTCTGACCCCGGCATCACGCGTTTTCTTCTTCAGGCACCAAAATGCTTGATTTTTAAAAACAGCAAGCAATACCATTTTTAAGTTTGGAATTCGACCCGGAATTTCGTCCTGGCATCCGTTTTTGCATTTGGGATCAAAAAAAAATTATCTCCCCAGGCACCAGTTTTTCTGACCCCGGCATCACGCGTTTTCTTCTTCAGGCACCAAAAAGCTTGATTTTTAAAAACAGCAAGCAATACCATTTTTAAGTTTGGAATTCGACCCGGAATTTCGTCCTGGCATCCGTTTTTTTATTTGGGATCAGAAAAAATTTGCCTCCCCAGGCACCAGTTTTTCTGACCCCGGCATCACGCGTTTTCTTCTTCAGGCACCAAAATGCTTGATTTTTAAAAACAGCAAGCAATACCATTTTTAAGTTTGGAAATCGATCCTGCATTTCGTCCTGGCATCCGTTTTTGCATTTGGGATCAAAAAAAATTTGCCTACCCAGGCATCATTTTTTCTGACCCCGGCATCACGCGTTTTCTTCTTTAGGCACCAAAAAGCTTGATTTTTAAAAACAGCAACCTATACCATTTTTAAGATTGGAATTCGACCCCAAATTTCGTCCTGGCATCCGTTTTTGCATTTGGGATCAAAAAAATTTTACCTCCCCAGACACCAGTTTTTCTGACCCCGGCATCACGTGTTTTCATCTTCAGGCACCTAAAAGCTTGATTTTTTAAAACAGCAAGCAATACCATTTTTAAGTTTGGAATTCGACCCGGAATTTCGTCCTGGCATCCGTTTTTGCATTTGGGATCAAAAAAAATTTGCCTCCCCAGGCACCAGTTTTTCTGACCCCGGCATCACGCGTTTTCTTCTTCAGGCACCAAAAAGCTTGATTTTTAAAAACAGCAAGCAATACCATTTTTAAGTTTGGAATTCGACCCCGAATTTCGTCCTGGCATCCGTTTTTGCATTTGGGATCAAAAAAAATTTGCCTCCCCAGGCACCAGTTTTTCTGACCCCGGCATCACGCATTTTCTTCTTCAGGCACCAAAAAGCTTGATTTTCAAAAACAGCAAGCAATACCATTTTTAAGTTTGGAAATCGACCCTGCATTTCGTCCTGGCATCCGTTTTTGCATTTGGGATCAAAAAAAATTTGCCTCCCCAGGCACCAGTTTTTCTGACCCCGGCATCACGCGTTTTCTTCTTCAGGCACCAAAAAGCTTGATTTTCAAAAACAGCAAGCAATACCATTTTTAAGTTTGGAAATCGACCCTGCATTTCGTCCTGGCATTCGTTTTTGCATTTGGGATCAAAAAAAATTTGCCTCCCCAGGCACCAGTTTTTCTGACCCCGGCATCACGCATTTTCTTCTTCAGGCACCAAAAAGCTTGATTTTTAAAAACAGCAAGCAATACCATTTTTAAGTTTGGAATTCGACCCGGAATTTCGTCCTGGCATCCGTTTTTGCATTTGGGATCAAAAAAAATTTGCCTCCCAGGAACCAGTTTTTCTGACCCCGGCATCACGCGTTTTCTTATTCAGGCACCAAAAAGCTTGATTTTTAAAAACAGCAAGCAATACCATTTTTAAGTTTGGAATTCGACCCCGAATTTCGTCCTGGCATCCGTTTTTGCATTTGGGATCAAAAAAAATTTGCCTACCCAGGCATCATTTTTTCTGACCCCGGCATCACACCTTTTTTTATTCAGGCACCAAGAAGCTTGATTTTTAAAAACAGCAAGCAATACCATTTTTAAGTATGGAATTGTACCCCAAATCTCTTACTGGCATCTGTTTTTGCATTTGGGATCAAAAAATTTTTGCCTCCCCAGGCACCAGTTTTTCTGACCCCGGCATCACGCGATTTCTTCTTCAGGCACCAAAATGCTTGATTTTTAAAAACAGCAAGCAATACCATTTTTAAGTTTGGAATTCGACCCGGAATTTCGTCCTGGCATCCGTTTTTGCATTTGGGATCAAAAAAAAATTATCTCCCCAGGCACCAGTTTTTCTGACCCCGGCATCACGCGTTTTCTTCTTCAGGCACCAAAAAGCTTGATTTTTAAAAACAGCAAGCAATACCATTTTTAAGTTTGGAATTCGACCCGGAATTTCGTCCTGGCATCCGTTTTTTTATTTGGGATCAGAAAAAATTTGCCTCCCCAGGCACCAGTTTTTCTGACCCCGGCATCACGCGTTTTCTTCTTCAGGCACCAAAATGCTTGATTTTTAAAAACAGCAAGCAATACCATTTTTAAGTTTGGAAATCGATCCTGCATTTCGTCCTGGCATCCGTTTTTGCATTTGGGATCAAAAAAATTTTGCCTACCCAGGCATCATTTTTTCTGACCCCGGCATCACGCGTTTTCTTCTTCAGGCACCAAAAAGCTTGATTTTTAAAAACAGCAAGCAATACCATTTTTAAGTTTGGAAATCGACCCTGCATTTCGTCCTGGCATCCGTTTTTGCATTTGGGATCAAAAAAAATTTGCCTCCCCAGGCACCAGTTTTTCTGACCCCGGCATCACGCGTTTTCTTCTTCAGGCACCAAAAAGCTTGATTTTTAAAAACAGCAAGCAATACCATTTTTAAGTTTGGAATTCTACCCTGAATCTCATCCTGGAATCCGTTTTTGCCTTTGGGATCAAAAATTTTTTGCCTACCCAGGCATCATTTTTTCTGACCCCGGCATCACGCGTTTTCTTCTTCAGGCACAAAAAGACTGATTTTTAAAAACAGCAAGCAATACCATTTTTAAGTATGGAATTCTACCCCGAAACTCATCCTGGCATGGATTTTTGCATTTGGGATCAAAAAAAATTTGCCTCCCAAGGGGTCAGTTTTTCTGACCCCGGCATCAAGCGTTTTCTTCTTCAGGCACGAAAAAGCTTCATTTTTAAAAAAAGCAAGCAATACCATTTTTAAGGATGGAATTCGACCCGGAATTTCGTCCTGGCATCCGTTTTTGCATTTGGGATCAAAAAAAATTTGCCTCCCCAGGCACCAGTTTTTCTGACCCCGGCATCACGCGTTTTCTTCTTCAGGCACCAAAATGCTTGATTTTTAAAAACAGCAAGCAATACCATTTTTAAGTTTGGAAATCGACCCTGCATTTCGTCCTTGCATCCGTTTTTGCATTTGGGATCAAAAAAAATTTGCCTACCCAGGCATCATTTTTTCTGACCCCGGCATCACGCGTTTTCTTCTTTAGGCACCAAAAAGCTTGATTTTTAAAAACAGCAACCAATACCATTTTTAAGATTGGAATTCGACCCCGAATTTCGTCCTGGCATCCGTTTTTGCATTTGGGATCAAAAAAATTTTACCTCCCCAGGCACCAGTTTTTCTGACCCCGGCATCACGTGTTTTCATCTTCAGGCACCTAAAAGCTTGATTTTTTAAAACAGCAAGCAATACCATTTTTAAGTTTGGAATTCGACCCGGAATTTCGTCCTGGCATCTGTTTTTGCATTTGGGATCAAAAAAAATTTGCCTCCCCAGGCACCAGTTTTTCTGACCCCGGCATCACGCGTTTTCTTCTTCAGGCACCAAAAAGCTTGATTTTTAAAAACAGCAAGCAATACCATTTTTAAGTTTGGAATTCGACCCCGAATTTCGTCCTGGCATCCGTTTTTGCATTTGGGATCAAAAAAAATTTGCCTCCCCAGGCACCAGTATTTCTGACCCCGGCATCATGCGTTTTCTTTTTCAGGCACCAAAAAGCTTGATTTTTAAAAACAGCAAGCAATACCATTTTTAAGATTGGAATTCGACCCCGAATTTCGTCCTGCCATCCATTTTTGCATTTGGGATCAAAAAAAATTTGCCTCCCCAGGCACCAGTTTTTCTGACCCCGGCATCACGCGTTTTCTTCTTCAGGCACCAAAATGCTTGATTTTTAAAAACAGCAAGCAATACCATTTTTAACTTTGGAATTCGACCCTGCATTTCGTCCTGGCATCCCTTTTTGCCTTTGGGATCAAAAAAAATTTGCCTCCCCAGGCACCAGTTTTTCTGACCCCGGCATCACGCGTTTTCTTCTTCAGGCACCAAAACGCTTGATTTTTAAAAACAGCAAGCAATACCATTTTTAACTTTGGAATTCGACCCTGCATTTCGTCCTGGCATCCGTTTTTGCCTTTGGGATCAAAAAAAATTTGCCTCCCCAGGCACCAGTTTTTCTGACCCCGGCATCACGCGTTTCTTCTTCAGGCACCAAAAAGCTTGATTTTTAAAAACAGCAAGCAATACCATTTTTAAGTTTGGAATTCGACCCGGAATTTCGTCCTGGCATCCGTTTTTGCATTTGGGATCAAAAAAAATTTGCCTCCCCAGGCACCAGTTTTTCTGACCCCGGCATCACGCGTTTTCTTCTTCAGGCACCAAAACGCTTGATTTTTAAAAACAGCAAGCAATACCATTTTTAAGTTTGGAAATCGACCCTGCATTTCATCCTGGCATCCATTTTTGCATTTGGGATCAAAAAATTTTTGCCTACCCAGGCACCAGTTTTTCTGACCCCGGCATCACGCGTTTTCTTCTTCAGGCACCAAAAAGCTTGATTTTTAAAAACAGCAAGCAATACCATTTTTAAGTTCGGAATTCTACCCTGAATCTCATCCTGGCATCCGTTTTTGCCTTTGGGATCAAAATTTTTTTGCCTACCCAGGCATCATTTTTTCTGACCCCGGCATCACGCGTTTTCTTCTTCAGGCACAAAAAGACTGATTTTTAAAAACAGCAAGCAATACCATTTTTAAGTATGGAATTCTACCCCGAAACTCATCCTGGCATGGATTTTTGCATTTGGGATCAAAAAAAATTTGCCTCCCCAGGGGTCAGTTTTTCTGACCCCGGCATCACGCGTTTTCTTCTTCAGGCACGAAAAAGCTTCATTTTTTAAAAAAGCAAGCAATACCATTTTTAAGGATGGAATTCGACCCGGAATTTCGTCCTGGCATCCGTTTTTGCATTTGGGATCAAAAAAAATTTGCCTACCCAGGCATCATTTTTTCTGACCCCGGCATCACACCTTTTTTTATTCAGGCACCAAGAAGCTTGATTTTTAAAAACAGCAAGCAATACCATTTTTAAGTATGGAATTCTACCCTGAATCTCATCCTGGCATCCGTTTTTGCCTTTGGGATCAAAAAAATTTTGCCTACCCAGGCATCATTTTTTCTGACCCCGGCATCACACCTTTTTTTATTCAGGCACCAAGAAGCTTGATTTTTGAAAACAGCAAGCAATACCATTTTTAAGTATGGAATTGTACCCCAAATCTCTTACTGGCATCTGTTTTTGCATTTGGGATCAAAAAAATTTTGCCTCCCCAGGCACCAGTTTTTCTGACCCCGGCATCACGCGTTTTCTTCTTCAGGCACCAAAATGCTTGATTTTTAAAAACAGCAAGCAATACCATTTTTAAGTTTGGAATTCGACCCGGAATTTCGTCCTGGCATCCGTTTTTGCATTTGGGATCAAAAAAAAATTATCTCCCCAGGCACCAGTTTTTCTGACCCCGGCATCACGCGTTTTCTTCTTCAGGCACCAAAAAGCTTGATTTTTAAAAACAGCAAGCAATACCATTTTTAAGTTTGGAATTCGACCCGGAATTTCGTCCTGGCATCCGTTTTTTTATTTGGGATCAGAAAAAATTTGCCTCCCCAGGCACCAGTTTTTCTGACCCCGGCATCACGCGTTTTCTTCTTCAGGCACCAAAATGCTTGATTTTTAAAAACAGCAAGCAATACCATTTTTAAGTTTGGAAATCGATCCTGCATTTCGTCCTGGCATCCGTTTTTGCATTTGGGATCAAAAAAAATTTGCCTACCCAGGCATCATTTTTTCTGACCCCGGCATCACGCGTTTTCTTCTTTAGGCACCAAAAAGCTTGATTTTTAAAAACAGCAACCTATACCATTTTTAAGATTGGAATTCGACCCCAAATTTCGTCCTGGCATCCGTTTTTGCATTTGGGATCAAAAAAATTTTACCTCCCCAGGCACCAGTTTTTCTGACCCCGGCATCACGTGTTTTCATCTTCAGGCACCTAAAAGCTTGATTTTTTAAAACAGCAAGCAATACCATTTTTAAGTTTGGAATTCGACCCGGAATTTCGTCCTGGCATCCGTTTTTGCATTTGGGATCAAAAAAAATTTGCCTCCCCAGGCACCAGTTTTTCTGACCCCGGCATCACGCGTTTTCTTCTTCAGGCACCAAAAAGCTTGATTTTTAAAAACAGCAAGCAATACCATTTTTAAGTTTGGAATTCGACCCCGAATTTCGTCCTGGCATCCGTTTTTGCATTTGGGATCAAAAAAAATTTGCCTCCCCAGGAACCAGTTTTTCTGACCCCGGCATCACGCATTTTCTTCTTCAGGCACCAAAAAGCTTGATTTTCAAAAACAGCAAGCAATACCATTTTTAAGTTTGGAAATCGACCCTGCATTTCGTCCTGGCATCCGTTTTTGCATTTGGGATCAAAAAAAATTTGCCTCCCCAGGCACCAGTTTTTCTGACCCCGGCATCACGCGTTTTCTTCTTCAGGCACCAAAAAGCTTGATTTTCAAAAACAGCAAGCAATACCATTTTTAAGTTTGGAAATCGACCCTGCATTTCGTCCTGGCATTCGTTTTTGCATTTGGGATCAAAAAAAATTTGCCTCCCCAGGCACCAGTTTTTCTGACCCCGGCATCACGCATTTTCTTCTTCAGGCACCAAAAAGCTTCATTTTTAAAAACAGCAAGCAATACCATTTTTAAGTTTGGAATTCGACCCGGAATTTCGTCCTGGCATCCGTTTTTGCATTTGGGATCAAAAAAAATTTGCCTCCCAGGAACCAGTTTTTCTGACCCCGGCATCACGCGTTTTCTTATTCAGGCACCAAAAAGCTTGATTTTTAAAAACAGCAAGCAATACCATTTTTAAGTTTGGAATTCGACCCCGAATTTCGTCCTGGCATCCGTTATTGCATTTGGGATCAAAAAAAATTTGCCTACCCAGGCATCATTTTTTCTGACCCCGGCATCACACCTTTTTTTATTCAGGCACCAAGAAGCTTGATTTTTAAAAACAGCAAGCAATACCATTTTTAAGTATGGAATTCTACCCTGAATCTCATCCTGGCATCCGTTTTTGCCTTTGGGATCAAAAAAATTTTGCCTACCCAGGCATCATTTTTTCTGACCCCGGCATCACACCTTTTTTTATTCAGGCACCAAGAAGCTTGATTTTTGAAAACAGCAAGCAATACCATTTTTAAGTATGGAATTGTACCCCAAATCTCTTACTGGCATCTGTTTTTGCATTTGGGATCAAAAAAATTTTGCCTCCCCAGGCACCAGTTTTTCTGACCCCGGCATCACGCGATTTCTTCTTCAGGCACCAAAATGCTTGATTTTTAAAAACAGCAAGCAATACCATTTTTAAGTTTGGAATTCGACCCGGAATTTCGTCCTGGCATCCGTTTTTGCATTTGGGATCAAAAAAAAATTATCTCCCCAGGCACCAGTTTTTCTGACCCCGGCATCACGCGTTTTCTTCTTCAGGAACCAAAAAGCTTGATTTTTAAAAACAGCAAGCAATACCATTTTTAAGTTTGGAATTCGACCCGGAATTTCGTCCTGGCATCCGTTTTTTTATTTGGGATCAGAAAAAATTTGCCTCCCCAGGCACCAGTTTTTCTGACCCCGGCATCACGCGTTTTCTTCTTCAGGCACCAAAATGCTTGATTTTTAAAAACAGCAAGCAATACCATTTTTAAGTTTGGAAATCGATCCTGCATTTCGTCCTGGCATCCGTTTTTGCATTTGGGATCAAAAAAATTTTGCCTACCCAGGCATCATTTTTTCTGACCCCGGCATCACGCGTTTTCTTCTTCAGGCACCAAAAAGCTTGATTTTTAAAAACAGCAAGCAATACCATTTTTAAGTTTGGAAATCGACCCTGCATTTCGTCCTGGCATCCGTTTTTGCATTTGGGATCAAAAAAAATTTGCCTCCCCAGGCACCAGTTTTTCTGACCCCGGCATCACGCGTTTTCTTCTTCAGGCACCAAAAAGCTTGATTTTTAAAAACAGCAAGCAATACCATTTTTAAGTTCGGAATTCTACCCTGAATCTCATCCTGGCATCCGTTTTTGCCTTTGGGATCAAAAATTTTTTGCCTACCCAGGCATCATTTTTTCTGACCCCGGCATCACGCGTTTTCTTCTTCAGGCACAAAAAGACTGATTTTTAAAAACAGCAAGCAATACCATTTTTAAGTATGGAATTCTACCCCGAAACTCATCCTGGCATGGATTTTTGCATTTGGGATCAAAAAAAAATTGCCTCCCCAGGGGTCAGTTTTTCTGACCCCGGCATCACGCGTTTTCTTCTTCAGGCACGAAAAAGCTTCATTTTTAAAAAAAGCAAGCAATACCATTTTTAAGGATGGAATTCGACCCGGAATTTCGTCCTGGCATCCGTTTTTGCATTTGGGATCAAAAAAAATTTGCCTCCCCAGGCACCAGTTTTTCTGACCCCGGCATCACGCGTTTTCTTCTTCAGGCACCAAAATGCTTGATTTTTAAAAACAGCAAGCAATACCATTTTTAAGTTTGGAAATCGACCCTGCATTTCGTCCTTGCATCCGTTTTTGCATTTGGGATCAAAAAAAATTTGCCTACCCAGGCATCATTTTTTCTGACCCCGGCATCACGCGTTTTCTTCTTTAGGCACCAAAAAGCTTGATTTTTAAAAACAGCAACCAATACCGTTTTTAAGATTGGAATTCGACCCCGAATTTCGTCCTGGCATCCGTTTTTGCATTTGGGATCAAAAAAATTTTACCTCCCCAGGCACCAGTTTTTCTGACCCCGGCATCACGTGTTTTCATCTTCAGGCACCTAAAAGCTTGATTTTTTAAAACAGCAAGCAATACCATTTTTAAGTTTGGAATTCGACCCGGAATTTCGTCCTGGCATCTGTTTTTGCATTTGGGATCAAAAAAAATTTGCCTCCCCAGGCACCAGTTTTTCTGACCCCGGCATCACGCGTTTTCTTCTTCAGGCACCAAAAAGCTTGATTTTTAAAAACAGCAAGCAATACCATTTTTAAGTTTGGAATTCGACCCCGAATTTCGTCCTGGCATCCGTTTTTGCATTTGGGATCAAAAAAAATTTGCCTCCCCAGGCACCAGTATTTCTGACCCCGGCATCATGCGTTTTCTTTTTCAGGCACCAAAAAGCTTGATTTTTAAAAACAGCAAGCAATACCATTTTTAAGATTGGAATTCGACCCCGAATTTCGTCCTGCCATCCATTTTTGCATTTGGGATCAAAAAAAATTTGCCTCCCCAGGCACCAGTTTTTCTGACCCCGGCATCACGCGTTTTCTTCTTCAGGCACCAAAATGCTTGATTTTTAAAAACAGCAAGCAATACCATTTTTAACTTTGGAATTCGACCCTGCATTTCGTCCTGGCATCCGTTTTTGCCTTTGGGATCAAAAAAAATTTGCCTCCCCAGGCACCAGTTTTTCTGACCCCGGCATCACGCGTTTTCTTCTTCAGGCACCAAAACGCTTGATTTTTAAAAACAGCAAGCAATACCATTTTTAACTTTGGAATTCGACCCTGCATTTCGTCCTGGCATCCGTTTTTGCCTTTGGGATCAAAAAAAATTTGCCTCCCCAGGCACCAGTTTTTCTGACCCCGGCATCACGCGTTTCTTCTTCAGGCACCAAAAAGCTTGATTTTTAAAAACAGCAAGCAATACCATTTTTAAGTTTGGAATTCGACCCGGAATTTCGTCCTGGCATCCGTTTTTGCATTTGGGATCAAAAAAAATTTGCCTCCCCAGGCACCAGTTTTTCTGACCCCGGCATCACGCGTTTTCTTCTTCAGGCACCAAAACGCTTGATTTTTAAAAACAGCAAGCAATACCATTTTTAAGTTTGGAAATCGACCCTGCATTTCATCCTGGCATCCATTTTTGCATTTGGGATCAAAAAAATTTTGCCTACCCAGGCACCAGTTTTTCTGACCCCGGCATCACGCGTTTTCTTCTTCAGGCACCAAAAAGCTTGATTTTTAAAAACAGCAAGCAATACCATTTTTAAGTTCGGAATTCTACCCTGAATCTCATCCTGGCATCCGTTTTTGCCTTTGGGATCAAAAATTTTTTGCCTACCCAGGCATCATTTTTTCTGACCCCGGCATCACGCGTTTTCTTCTTCAGGCACAAAAAGACTGATTTTTAAAAACAGCAAGCAATACCATTTTTAAGTATGGAATTCTACCCCGAAACTCATCCTGGCATGGATTTTTGCATTTGGGATCAAAAAAAATTTGCCTCCCCAGGGGTCAGTTTTTCTGACCCCGGCATCACGCGTTTTCTTCTTCAGGCACGAAAAAGCTTCATTTTTTAAAAAAGCAAGCAATACCATTTTTAAGGATGGAATTCGACCCGGAATTTCGTCCTGGCATCCGTTTTTGCATTTGGGATCAAAAAAAATTTGCCTCCCCAGGCACCAGTTTTTCTGACCCCGGCATCACGCGTTTTCTTCTTCAGGCACCAAAAAGCTTGATTTTTAAAAACAGCAAGCAATACCATTTTTAAGTTTGGAATTCGACCCCGAATTTCGTCCTGGCATCCGTTTTTGCATTTGGGATCAAAAAAAATTTGCCTCCCCAGGCACCAGTTTTTCTGACCCCGGCATCACGCATTTTCTTCTTCAGGCACCAAAAAGCTTGATTTTCAAAAACAGCAAGCAATACCATTTTTAAGTTTGGAATTCGACCCCGAATTTCGTCCTGGCATCCGTTTTTGCATTTGGGATCAAAAAAAATTTGCCTCCCCAGGCACCAGTATTTCTGACCCCGGCATCACGCGTTTTCTTTTTCAGGCACCAAAAAGCTTGATTTTTAAAAACAGCAAGCAATACCATTTTTAAGATTGGAATTCGACCCCGAATTTCGTCCTGCCATCCATTTTTGCATTTGGGATCAAAAAAAATTTGCCTCCCCAGGCACCAGTTTTTCTGACCCCGGCATCACGCGTTTTCTTCTTCAGGCACCAAAATGCTTGATTTTTAAAAACAGCAAGCAATACCATTTTTAACTTTGGAATTCGACCCTGCATTTCGTCCTGGCATCCGTTTTTGCCTTTGGGATCAAAAAAAATTTGCCTCCCCAGGCACCAGTTTTTCTGACCCCGGCATCACGCGTTTTCTTCTTCAGGCACCAAAACGCTTGATTTTTAAAAACAGCAAGCAATACCATTTTTAAGTTTGGAAATCGACCCTGCATTTCATCCTGGCATCCGTTTTTGCATTTGGGATCAAAAAAATTTTGCCTACCCAGGCATCATTTTTTCTGACCCCGGCATCACGCGTTTTCTTCTTCAGGCACAAAAAGACTGATTTTTAAAAACAGCAAGCAATACCATTTTTAAGTATGGAATTCTACCCCGAAACTCATCCTGGCATCCGTTTTTGCATTTGGGATCAAAAAAATTTTGCCTACCCAGGCATCATTTTTTCTGACCCCGGCATCACGCGTTTTCTTCTTCAGGCACCAAAAAGCTTGATTTTTAAAAACAGCAAGCAATACCATTTTTAAGTTTGGAAATCGACCCTGCATTTCGTCCTGGCATCCGTTTTTGCATTTGGGATCAAAAAAAATTTGCCTCCCCAGGCACCAGTTTTTCTGACCCCGGCATCACGCGTTTTCTTCTTCAGGCACCAAAAAGCTTGATTTTTAAAAACAGCAAGCAATACCATTTTTAAGTTCGGAATTCTACCCTGAATCTCATCCTGGCATGGATTTTTGCATTTGGGATCAAAAAAAATTTGCCTCCCCAGGGGTCAGTTTTTCTGACCCCGGCATCACGCGTTTTCTTCTTCAGGCACGAAAAAGCTTGATTTTTAAAAACAGCAAGCAATACCATTTTTAAGTTCGGAATTCTACCCTGAATCTCATCCTGGCATCCGTTTTTGCCTTTGGGATCAAAAATTTTTTGCCTACCCAGGCATCATTTTTTCTGACCCCGGCATCACGCGTTTTCTTCTTCAGGCACAAAAAGACTGATTTTTAAAAACAGCAAGCAATACCATTTTTAAGTATGGAATTCTACCCCGAAACTCATCCTGGCATGGATTTTTGCATTTGGGATCAAAAAAAATTTGCCTCCCCAGGGGTCAGTTTTTCTGACCCCGGCATCAAGCGTTTTCTTCTTCAGGCACGAAAAAGCTTCATTTTTAAAAAAAGCAAGCAATACCATTTTTAAGGATGGAATTCGACCCGGAATTTCGTCCTGGCATCCGTTTTTGCATTTGGGATCAAAAAAAATTTGCCTCCCCAGGCACCAGTTTTTCTGACCCCGGCATCACGCGTTTTCTTCTTCAGGCACCAAAATGCTTGATTTTTAAAAACAGCAAGCAATACCATTTTTAAGTTTGGAAATCGACCCTGCATTTCGTCCTTGCATCCGTTTTTGCATTTGGGATCAAAAAAAATTTGCCTACCCAGGCATCATTTTTTCTGACCCCGGCATCACGCGTTTTCTTCTTTAGGCACCAAAAAGCTTGATTTTTAAAAACAGCAACCAATACCATTTTTAAGATTGGAATTCGACCCCGAATTTCGTCCTGGCATCCGTTTTTGCATTTGGGATCAAAAAAATTTTACCTCCCCAGGCACCAGTTTTTCTGACCCCGGCATCACGTGTTTTCATCTTCAGGCACCTAAAAGCTTGATTTTTTAAAACAGCAAGCAATACCATTTTTAAGGATGGAATTCGACCCGGAATTTCGTCCTGGCATCCGTTTTTGCATTTGGGATCAAAAAAAATTTGCCTACCCAGGCATCATTTTTTCTGACCCCGGCATCACACCTTTTTTTATTCAGGCACCAAGAAGCTTGATTTTTAAAAACAGCAAGCAATACCATTTTTAAGTATGGAATTCTACCCTGAATCTCATCCTGGCATCCGTTTTTGCCTTTGGGATCAAAAAAATTTTGCCTACCCAGGCATCATTTTTTCTGACCCCGGCATCACACCTTTTTTTATTCAGGCACCAAGAAGCTTGATTTTTGAAAACAGCAAGCAATACCATTTTTAAGTATGGAATTGTACCCCAAATCTCTTACTGGCATCTGTTTTTGCATTTGGGATCAAAAAAATTTTGCCTCCCCAGGCACCAGTTTTTCTGACCCCGGCATCACGCGTTTTCTTCTTCAGGCACCAAAATGCTTGATTTTTAAAAACAGCAAGCAATACCATTTTTAAGTTTGGAATTCGACCCGGAATTTCGTCCTGGCATCCGTTTTTGCATTTGGGATCAAAAAAAAATTATCTCCCCAGGCACCAGTTTTTCTGACCCCGGCATCACGCGTTTTCTTCTTCAGGCACCAAAAAGCTTGATTTTTAAAAACAGCAAGCAATACCATTTTTAAGTTTGGAATTCGACCCGGAATTTCGTCCTGGCATCCGTTTTTTTATTTGGGATCAGAAAAAATTTGCCTCCCCAGGCACCAGTTTTTCTGACCCCGGCATCACGCGTTTTCTTCTTCAGGCACCAAAATGCTTGATTTTTAAAAACAGCAAGCAATACCATTTTTAAGTTTGGAAATCGATCCTGCATTTCGTCCTGGCATCCGTTTTTGCATTTGGGATCAAAAAAAATTTGCCTACCCAGGCATCATTTTTTCTGACCCCGGCATCACGCGTTTTCTTCTTTAGGCACCAAAAAGCTTGATTTTTAAAAACAGCAACCTATACCATTTTTAAGATTGGAATTCGACCCCAAATTTCGTCCTGGCATCCGTTTTTGCATTTGGGATCAAAAAAATTTTACCTCCCCAGGCACCAGTTTTTCTGACCCCGGCATCACGTGTTTTCATCTTCAGGCACCTAAAAGCTTGATTTTTTAAAACAGCAAGCAATACCATTTTTAAGTTTGGAATTCGACCCCGAATTTCGTCCTGGCATCCGTTTTTGCATTTGGGATCAAAAAAAATTTGCCTCCCCAGGCACCAGTTTTTCTGACCCCGGCATCACGCGTTTTCTTCTTCAGGCACCAAAAAGCTTGATTTTTAAAAACAGCAAGCAATACCATTTTTAAGTTTGGAATTCGACCCCGAATTTCGTCCTGGCATCCGTTTTTGCATTTGGGATCAAAAAAAATTTGCCTCCCCAGGAACCAGTTTTTCTGACCCCGGCATCACGCATTTTCTTCTTCAGGCACCAAAAAGCTTGATTTTCAAAAACAGCAAGCAATACCATTTTTAAGTTTGGAAATCGACCCTGCATTTCGTCCTGGCATCCGTTTTTGCATTTGGGATCAAAAAAAATTTGCCTCCCCAGGCACCAGTTTTTCTGACCCCGGCATCACGCGTTTTCTTCTTCAGGCACCAAAAAGCTTGATTTTCAAAAACAGCAAGCAATACCATTTTTAAGTTTGGAAATCGACCCTGCATTTCGTCCTGGCATTCGTTTTTGCATTTGGGATCAAAAAAAATTTGCCTCCCCAGGCACCAGTTTTTCTGACCCCGGCATCACGCATTTTCTTCTTCAGGCACCAAAAAGCTTCATTTTTAAAAACAGCAAGCAATACCATTTTTAAGTTTGGAATTCGACCCGGAATTTCGTCCTGGCATCCGTTTTTGCATTTGGGATCAAAAAAAATTTGCCTCCCAGGAACCAGTTTTTCTGACCCCGGCATCACGCGTTTTCTTATTCAGGCACCAAAAAGCTTGATTTTTAAAAACAGCAAGCAATACCATTTTTAAGTTTGGAATTCGACCCCGAATTTCGTCCTGGCATCCGTTATTGCATTTGGGATCAAAAAAAATTTGCCTACCCAGGCATCATTTTTTCTGACCCCGGCATCACACCTTTTTTTATTCAGGCACCAAGAAGCTTGATTTTTAAAAACAGCAAGCAATACCATTTTTAAGTATGGAATTCTACCCTGAATCTCATCCTGGCATCCGTTTTTGCCTTTGGGATCAAAAAAATTTTGCCTACCCAGGCATCATTTTTTCTGACCCCGGCATCACACCTTTTTTTATTCAGGCACCAAGAAGCTTGATTTTTGAAAACAGCAAGCAATACCATTTTTAAGTATGGAATTGTACCCCAAATCTCTTACTGGCATCTGTTTTTGCATTTGGGATCAAAAAAATTTTGCCTCCCCAGGCACCAGTTTTTCTGACCCCGGCATCACGCGATTTCTTCTTCAGGCACCAAAATGCTTGATTTTTAAAAACAGCAAGCAATACCATTTTTAAGTTTGGAATTCGACCCGGAATTTCGTCCTGGCATCCGTTTTTGCATTTGGGATCAAAAAAAAATTATCTCCCCAGGCACCAGTTTTTCTGACCCCGGCATCACGCGTTTTCTTCTTCAGGCACCAAAAAGCTTGATTTTTAAAAACAGCAAGCAATACCATTTTTAAGTTTGGAATTCGACCCGGAATTTCGTCCTGGCATCCGTTTTTTTATTTGGGATCAGAAAAAATTTGCCTCCCCAGGCACCAGTTTTTCTGACCCCGGCATCACGCGTTTTCTTCTTCAGGCACCAAAATGCTTGATTTTTAAAAACAGCAAGCAATACCATTTTTAAGTTTGGAAATCGATCCTGCATTTCGTCCTGGCATCCGTTTTTGCATTTGGGATCAAAAAAATTTTGCCTACCCAGGCATCATTTTTTCTGACCCCGGCATCACGCGTTTTCTTCTTCAGGCACCAAAAAGCTTGATTTTTAAAAACAGCAAGCAATACCATTTTTAAGTTTGGAAATCGACCCTGCATTTCGTCCTGGCATCCGTTTTTGCATTTGGGATCAAAAAAAATTTGCCTCCCCAGGCACCAGTTTTTCTGACCCCGGCATCACGCGTTTTCTTCTTCAGGCACCAAAAAGCTTGATTTTTAAAAACAGCAAGCAATACCATTTTTAAGTTCGGAATTCTACCCTGAATCTCATCCTGGCATCCGTTTTTGCCTTTGGGATCAAAAATTTTTTGCCTACCCAGGCATCATTTTTTCTGACCCCGGCATCACGCGTTTTCTTCTTCAGGCACAAAAAGACTGATTTTTAAAAACAGCAAGCAATACCATTTTTAAGTATGGAATTCTACCCCGAAACTCATCCTGGCATGGATTTTTGCATTTGGGATCAAAAAAAAATTGCCTCCCCAGGGGTCAGTTTTTCTGACCCCGGCATCACGCGTTTTCTTCTTCAGGCACGAAAAAGCTTCATTTTTAAAAAAAGCAAGCAATACCATTTTTAAGGATGGAATTCGACCCGGAATTTCGTCCTGGCATCCGTTTTTGCATTTGGGATCAAAAAAAATTTGCCTCCCCAGGCACCAGTTTTTCTGACCCCGGCATCACGCGTTTTCTTCTTCAGGCACCAAAATGCTTGATTTTTAAAAACAGCAAGCAATACCATTTTTAAGTTTGGAAATCGACCCTGCATTTCGTCCTTGCATCCGTTTTTGCATTTGGGATCAAAAAAAATTTGCCTACCCAGGCATCATTTTTTCTGACCCCGGCATCACGCGTTTTCTTCTTTAGGCACCAAAAAGCTTGATTTTTAAAAACAGCAACCAATACCATTTTTAAGATTGGAATTCGACCCCGAATTTCGTCCTGGCATCCGTTTTTGCATTTGGGATCAAAAAAATTTTACCTCCCCAGGCACCAGTTTTTCTGACCCCGGCATCACGTGTTTTCATCTTCAGGCACCTAAAAGCTTGATTTTTTAAAACAGCAAGCAATACCATTTTTAAGTTTGGAATTCGACCCGGAATTTCGTCCTGGCATCTGTTTTTGCATTTGGGATCAAAAAAAATTTGCCTCCCCAGGCACCAGTTTTTCTGACCCCGGCATCACGCGTTTTCTTCTTCAGGCACCAAAAAGCTTGATTTTTAAAAACAGCAAGCAATACCATTTTTAAGTTTGGAATTCGACCCCGAATTTCGTCCTGGCATCCGTTTTTGCATTTGGGATCAAAAAAAATTTGCCTCCCCAGGCACCAGTATTTCTGACCCCGGCATCATGCGTTTTCTTTTTCAGGCACCAAAAAGCTTGATTTTTAAAAACAGCAAGCAATACCATTTTTAAGATTGGAATTCGACCCCGAATTTCGTCCTGCCATCCATTTTTGCATTTGGGATCAAAAAAAATTTGCCTCCCCAGGCACCAGTTTTTCTGACCCCGGCATCACGCATTTTCTTCTTCAGGCACCAAAATGCTTGATTTTTAAAAACAGCAAGCAATACCATTTTTAACTTTGGAATTCGACCCTGCATTTCGTCCTGGCATCCGTTTTTGCCTTTGGGATCAAAAAAAATTTGCCTCCCCAGGCACCAGTTTTTCTGACCCCGGCATCACGCGTTTTCTTCTTCAGGCACCAAAACGCTTGATTTTTAAAAACAGCAAGCAATACCATTTTTAACTTTGGAATTCGACCCTGCATTTCGTCCTGGCATCCGTTTTTGCCTTTGGGATCAAAAAAAATTTGCCTCCCCAGGCACCAGTTTTTCTGACCCCGGCATCACGCGTTTCTTCTTCAGGCACCAAAAAGCTTGATTTTTAAAAACAGCAAGCAATACCATTTTTAAGTTTGGAATTCGACCCGGAATTTCGTCCTGGCATCCGTTTTTGCATTTGGGATCAAAAAAAATTTGCCTCCCCAGGCACCAGTTTTTCTGACCCCGGCATCACGCGTTTTCTTCTTCAGGCACCAAAACGCTTGATTTTTAAAAACAGCAAGCAATACCATTTTTAAGTTTGGAAATCGACCCTGCATTTCATCCTGGCATCCATTTTTGCATTTGGGATCAAAAAAATTTTGCCTACCCAGGCACCAGTTTTTCTGACCCCGGCATCACGCGTTTTCTTCTTCAGGCACCAAAAAGCTTGATTTTTAAAAACAGCAAGCAATACCATTTTTAAGTTCGGAATTCTACCCTGAATCTCATCCTGGCATCCGTTTTTGCCTTTGGGATCAAAAATTTTTTGCCTACCCAGGCATCATTTTTTCTGACCCCGGCATCACGCGTTTTCTTCTTCAGGCACAAAAAGACTGATTTTTAAAAACAGCAAGCAATACCATTTTTAAGTATGGAATTCTACCCCGAAACTCATCCTGGCATGGATTTTTGCATTTGGGATCAAAAAAAATTTGCCTCCCCAGGGGTCAGTTTTTCTGACCCCGGCATCACGCGTTTTCTTCTTCAGGCACGAAAAAGCTTCATTTTTTAAAAAAGCAAGCAATACCATTTTTAAGGATGGAATTCGACCCGGAATTTCGTCCTGGCATCCGTTTTTGCATTTGGGATCAAAAAAAATTTGCCTCCCCAGGCACCAGTTTTTCTGACCCCGGCATCACGCGTTTTCTTCTTTAGGCACCAAAAAGCTTGATTTTTAAAAACAGCAACCAATACCATTTTTAAGATTGGAATTCGACCCCGAATTTCGTCCTGGCATCCGTTTTTGCATTTGGGATCAAAAAAATTTTACCTCCCCAGGCACCAGTTTTTCTGACCCCGGCATCACGTGTTTTCATCTTCAGGCACCTAAAAGCTTGATTTTTTAAAACAGCAAGCAATACCATTTTTAAGTTTGGAATTCGACCCGGAATTTCGTCCTGGCATCCGTTTTTGCATTTGGGATCAAAAAAAATTTGCCTCCCCAGGCACCAGTTTTTCTGACCCCGGCATCACGCGTTTTCTTCTTCAGGCACCAAAAAGCTTGATTTTTAAAAACAGCAAGCAATACCATTTTTAAGTTTGGAATTCGACCCCGAATTTCGTCCTGGCATCCGTTTTTGCATTTGGGATCAAAAAAAATTTGCCTCCCCAGGCACCAGTTTTTCTGACCCCGGCATCACGCATTTTCTTCTTCAGGCACCAAAAAGCTTGATTTTCAAAAACAGCAAGCAATACCATTTTTAAGTTTGGAATTCGACCCCGAATTTCGTCCTGGCATCCGTTTTTGCATTTGGGATCAAAAAAAATTTGCCTCCCCAGGCACCAGTATTTCTGACCCCGGCATCACGCGTTTTCTTTTTCAGGCACCAAAAAGCTTGATTTTTAAAAACAGCAAGCAATACCATTTTTAAGATTGGAATTCGACCCCGAATTTCGTCCTGCCATCCATTTTTGCCTTTGGGATCAAAAAAAATTTGCCTCCCCAGGCACCAGTTTTTCTGACCCCGGCATCACGCGTTTTCTTCTTCAGGCACCAAAACGCTTGATTTTTAAAAACAGCAAGCAATACCATTTTTAAGTTTGGAAATCGACCCTGCATTTCATCCTGGCATCCGTTTTTGCATTTGGGATCAAAAAAATTTTGCCTACCCAGGCATCATTTTTTCTGACCCCGGCATCACGCGTTTTCTTCTTCAGGCACAAAAAGACTGATTTTTAAAAACAGCAAGCAATACCATTTTTAAGTATGGAATTCTACCCCGAAACTCATCCTGGCATCCGTTTTTGCATTTGGGATCAAAAAAATTTTGCCTACCCAGGCATCATTTTTTCTGACCCCGGCATCACGCGTTTTCTTCTTCAGGCACCAAAAAGCTTGATTTTTAAAAACAGCAAGCAATACCATTTTTAAGTTTGGAAATCGACCCTGCATTTCGTCCTGGCATCCGTTTTTGCATTTGGGATCAAAAAAAATTTGCCTCCCCAGGCACCAGTTTTTCTGACCCCGGCATCACGCGTTTTCTTCTTCAGGCACCAAAAAGCTTGATTTTTAAAAACAGCAAGCAATACCATTTTTAAGTTCGGAATTCTACCCTGAATCTCATCCTGGCATGGATTTTTGCATTTGGGATCAAAAAAAATTTGCCTCCCCAGGGGTCAGTTTTTCTGACCCCGGCATCACGCGTTTTCTTCTTCAGGCACGAAAAAGCTTGATTTTTAAAAACAGCAAGCAATACCATTTTTAAGTTTGGAATTCAACCCCGAATTTCGTCCTGGCATCCGTTTTTGCATTTGGGATCAAAAAAAATTTGCCTCCCCAGGCACCAGTTTTTCTGACCCCGGCATCACGCATTTTCTTCTTCAGGCACCAAAAAGCTTGATTTTCAAAAACAGCAAGCAATACCATTTTTAAGTTTGGAATTCGACCCTGCATTTCGTCCTGGCATCCGTTTTTGCCTTTGGGATCAAAAAAAATTTGCCTCCCCAGGCACCAGTTTTTCTGACCCCGGCATCACGCGTTTCTTCTTCAGGCACCAAAAAGCTTGATTTTTAAAAACAGCAAGCAATACCATTTTTAAGTTTGGAATTCGACCCGGAATTTCGTCCTGGCATCCGTTTTTGCATTTGGGATCAAAAAAAATTTGCCTCCCCAGGCACCAGTTTTTCTGACCCCGGCATCACGCGTTTTCTTCTTCAGGCACCAAAACGCTTGATTTTTAAAAACAGCAAGCAATACCATTTTTAAGTTTGGAAATCGACCCTGCATTTCATCCTGGCATCCATTTTTGCATTTGGGATCAAAAAAATTTTGCCTACCCAGGCACCAGTTTTTCTGACCCCGGCATCACGCGTTTTCTTCTTCAGGCACCAAAAAGCTTGATTTTTAAAAACAGCAAGCAATACCATTTTTAAGTTCGGAATTCTACCCTGAATCTCATCCTGGCATCCGTTTTTGCCTTTGGGATCAAAAATTTTTTGCCTACCCAGGCATCATTTTTTCTGACCCCGGCATCACGCGTTTTCTTCTTCAGGCACAAAAAGACTGATTTTTAAAAACAGCAAGCAATACCATTTTTAAGTATGGAATTCTACCCCGAAACTCATCCTGGCATGGATTTTTGCATTTGGGATCAAAAAAAATTTGCCTCCCCAGGGGTCAGTTTTTCTGACCCCGGCATCACGCGTTTTCTTCTTCAGGCACGAAAAAGCTTCATTTTTTAAAAAAGCAAGCAATACCATTTTTAAGGATGGAATTCGACCCGGAATTTCGTCCTGGCATCCGTTTTTGCATTTGGGATCAAAAAAAATTTGCCTCCCCAGGCACCAGTTTTTCTGACCCCGGCATCACGCGTTTTCTTCTTCAGGCACCAAAATGCTTGATTTTTAAAAACAGCAAGCAATACCATTTTTAAGTTTGGAAATCGACCCTGCATTTCGTCCTTGCATCCGTTTTTGCATTTGGGATCAAAAAAAATTTGCCTACCCAGGCATCATTTTTTCTGACTCCGGCATCACGCGTTTTCTTCTTTAGGCACCAAAAAGCTTGATTTTTAAAAACAGCAACCAATACCATTTTTAAGATTGGAATTCGACCCGGAATTTCGTCCTGGCATCCGTTTTTGCATTTGGGATCAAAAAAAATTTGCCTCCCCAGGCACCAGTTTTTCTGTCCCCGGCATCACGCGTTTTCTTCTTCAGGCACCAAAAAGCTTGATTTTCAAAAACAGCAAGCAATACCATTTTTAAGTTTGGAATTCGACCCCGAATTTCGTCCTGGCATCCGTTTTTGCATTTGGGATCAAAAAAAATTTGCCTCCCCAGGCACCAGTTTTTCTGTCCCCGGCATCACGCGTTTTCTTCTTTAGGCACCAAAAAGCTTGATTTTTAAAAACAGCAAGCAATACCATTTTTAAGTTTGGAATTCGACCCCGAATTTCGTCCTGGCATCCGTTTTTGCATTTGGGATCAAAAAAAATTTGCCTCCCCAGGCACCAGTTTTTCTGACCCCGGCATCACGCATTTTCTTCTTCAGGCACCAAAAAGCTTGATTTTCAAAAACAGCAAGCAATACCATTTTTAAGTTTGGAATTTGACCCCGAATTTCGTCCTGGCATCCGTTTTTGCATTTGGGATCAAAAAAAATTTGCCTCCCCAGGCACCAGTATTTCTGACCCCGGCATCACGCGTTTTCTTTTTCAGGCACCAAAAAGCTTGATTTTTAAAAACAGCAAGCAATACCATTTTTAAGATTGGAATTCGACCCCGAATTTCGTCCTGCCATCCATTTTTGCATTTGGGATCAAAAAAAATTTGCCTCCCCAGGCACCAGTTTTTCTGACCCCGGCATCACGCGTTTTCTTCTTCAGGCACCAAAATGCTTGATTTTTAAAAACAGCAAGCAATACCATTTTTAACTTTGGAATTCGACCCTGCATTTCGTCCTGGCATCCGTTTTTGCCTTTGGGATCAAAAAAAATTTGCCTCCCCAGGCACCAGTTTTTCTGACCCCGGCATCACGCGTTTTCTTCTTCAGGCACCAAAACGCTTGATTTTTAAAAACAGCAAGCAATACCATTTTTAAGTTTGGAAATCGACCCTGCATTTCATCCTGGCATCCGTTTTTGCATTTGGGATCAAAAAATTTTTGCCTACCCAGGCATCATTTTTTCTGACCCCGGCATCACGCGTTTTCTTCTTCAGGCACCAAAAAGCTTGATTTTTAAAAACAGCAAGCAATACCATTTTTAAGTTTGGAAATCGACCCTGCATTTCGTCCTGGCATCCGTTTTTGCATTTGGGATCAAAAAAAATTTGCCTCCCCAGGCACCAGTTTTTCTGACCCCGGCATCACGCGTTTTCTTCTTCACGCACCAAAAAGCTTGATTTTTAAAAACAGCAAGCAATACCATTTTTAAGTTCGGAATTCTACCCTGAATCTCATCCTGGCATCCGTTTTTGCCTTTGGGATCAAAAATTTTTTGCCTACCCAGGCATCATTTTTTCTGACCCCGGCATCACGCGTTTTCTTCTTCAGGCACAAAAAGACTGATTTTTAAAAACAGCAAGCAATACCATTTTTAAGTATGGAATTCTACCCCGAAACTCATCCTGGCATGGATTTTTGCATTTGGGATCAAAAAAAATTTGCCTCCCCAGGGGTCAGTTTTTCTGACCCCGGCATCACGCGTTTTCTTCTTCAGGCACGAAAAAGCTTCATTTTTTAAAAAAGCAAGCAATACCATTTTTAAGGATGGAATTCGACCCGGAATTTCGTCCTGGCATCCGTTTTTGCATTTGGGATCAAAAAAAATTTGCCTCCCCAGGCACCAGTTTTTCTGACCCCGGCATCACGCGTTTTCTTCTTCAGGCACCAAAATGCTTGATTTTTAAAAACAGCAAGCAATACCATTTTTAAGTTTGGAAATCGACCCTGCATTTCGTCCTTGCATCCGTTTTTGCATTTGGGATCAAAAAAAATTTGCCTACCCAGGCATCATTTTTTCTGACCCCGGCATCACGCGTTTTCTTCTTTAGGCACCAAAAAGCTTGATTTTTAAAAACAGCAACCAATACCATTTTTAAGATTGGAATTCGACCCGGAATTTCGTCCTGGCATCCGTTTTTGCATTTGGGATCAAAAAAAATTTGCCTCCCCAGGCACCAGTTTTTCTGTCCCCGGCATCACGCGTTTTCTTCTTCAGGCACCAAAAAGCTTGATTTTCAAAAACAGCAAGCAATACCATTTTTAAGTTTGGAATTCGACCCCGAATTTCGTCCTGGCATCCGTTTTTGCATTTGGGATCAAAAAAAATTTGCCTCCCCAGGCACCAGTTTTTCTGTCCCCGGCATCACGCGTTTTCTTCTTTAGGCACCAAAAAGCTTGATTTTTAAAAACAGCAAGCAATACCATTTTTAAGTTTGGAATTCGACCCCGAATTTCGTCCTGGCATCCGTTTTTGCATTTGGGATCAAAAAAAATTTGCCTCCCCAGGCACCAGTTTTTCTGACCCCGGCATCACGCATTTTCTTCTTCAGGCACCAAAAAGCTTGATTTTCAAAAACAGCAAGCAATACCATTTTTAAGTTTGGAATTTGACCCCGAATTTCGTCCTGGCATCCGTTTTTGCATTTGGGATCAAAAAAAATTTGCCTCCCCAGGCACCAGTATTTCTGACCCCGGCATCACGCGTTTTCTTTTTCAGGCACCAAAAAGCTTGATTTTTAAAAACAGCAAGCAATACCATTTTTAAGATTGGAATTCGACCCCGAATTTCGTCCTGCCATCCATTTTTGCATTTGGGATCAAAAAAAATTTGCCTCCCCAGGCACCAGTTTTTCTGACCCCGGCATCACGCGTTTTCTTCTTCAGGCACCAAAATGCTTGATTTTTAAAAACAGCAAGCAATACCATTTTTAACTTTGGAATTCGACCCTGCATTTCGTCCTGGCATCCGTTTTTGCCTTTGGGATCAAAAAAAATTTGCCTCCCCAGGCACCAGTTTTTCTGACCCCGGCATCACGCGTTTTCTTCTTCAGGCACCAAAACGCTTGATTTTTAAAAACAGCAAGCAATACCATTTTTAAGTTTGGAAATCGACCCTGCATTTCATCCTGGCATCCGTTTTTGCATTTGGGATCAAAAAATTTTTGCCTACCCAGGCATCATTTTTTCTGACCCCGGCATCACGCGTTTTCTTCTTCAGGCACCAAAAAGCTTGATTTTTAAAAACAGCAAGCAATACCATTTTTAAGTTTGGAAATCGACCCTGCATTTCGTCCTGGCATCCGTTTTTGCATTTGGGATCAAAAAAAATTTGCCTCCCCAGGCACCAGTTTTTCTGACCCCAGCATCACGCGTTTTCTTCTTCACGCACCAAAAAGCTTGATTTTTAAAAACAGCAAGCAATACCATTTTTAAGTTCGGAATTCTACCCTGAATCTCATCCTGGCATCCGTTTTTGCCTTTGGGATCAAAAATTTTTTGCCTACCCAGGCATCATTTTTTCTGACCCCGGCATCACGCGTTTTCTTCTTCAGGCACAAAAAGACTGATTTTTAAAAACAGCAAGCAATACCATTTTTAAGTATGGAATTCTACCCCGAAACTCATCCTGGCATGGATTTTTGCATTTGGGATCAAAAAAAATTTGCCTCCCCAGGGGTCAGTTTTTCTGACCCCGGCATCACGCGTTTTCTTCTTCAGGCACGAAAAAGCTTGATTTTTAAAAACAGCAAGCAATACCATTTTTAAGTTTGGAATTCAACCCCGAATTTCGTCCTGGCATCCGTTTTTGCATTTGGGATCAAAAAAAATTTGCCTCCCCAGGCACCAGTTTTTCTGACCCCGGCATCACGCATTTTCTTCTTCAGGCACCAAAAAGCTTGATTTTCAAAAACAGCAAGCAATACCATTTTTAAGTTTGGAATTCGACCCTGCATTTCGTCCTGGCATCCGTTTTTGCCTTTGGGATCAAAAAAAATTTGCCTCCCCAGGCACCAGTATTTCTGACCCCGGCATCACGCGTTTTCTTTTTCAGGCACCAAAAAGCTTGATTTTTAAAAACAGCAAGCAATACCATTTTTAAGATTGGAATTCGACCCCGAATTTCGTCCTGCCATCAATTTTTGCATTTGGGATCAAAAAAAATTTGCCTCCCCAGGCACCAGTTTTTCTGACCCCGGCATCACGCGTTTTCTTCTTCAGGCACCAAAATGCTTGATTTTTAAAAACAGCAAGCAATACCATTTTTAACTTTGGAATTCGACCCTGCATTTCGTCCTGGCATCCGTTTTTGCCTTTGGGATCAAAAAAAATTTGCCTCCCCAGGCACCAGTTTTTCTGACCCCGGCATCACGCGTTTTCTTCTTCAGGCACCAAAACGCTTGATTTTTAAAAACAGCAAGCAATACCATTTTTAAGTTTGGAAATCGACCCTGCATTTCATCCTGGCATCCGTTTTTGCATTTGGGATCAAAAAAATTTTGCCTACCCAGGCATCATTTTTTCTGACCCCGGCATCACGCGTTTTCTTCTTCAGGCACCAAAAAGCTTGATTTTTAAAAACAGCAAGCAATACCATTTTTAAGTTTGGAAATCGACCCTGCATTTCGTCCTGGCATCCGTTTTTGCATTTGGGATCAAAAAAAATTTGCCTCCCCAGGCACCAGTTTTTCTGACCCCGGCTTCACGCGTTTTCTTCTTCAGGCACCAAAAAGCTTGATTTTTAAAAACAGCAAGCAATACCATTTTTAAGTTCGGAATTCTACCCTGAATCTCATCCTGGCATCCGTTTTTGCCTTTGGGATCAAAAATTTTTTGCCTACCCAGGCATCATTTTTTCTGACCCCGGCATCACGCGTTTTCTTCTTCAGGCACAAAAAGACTGATTTTTAAAAACAGCAAGCAATACCATTTTTAAGTATGGAATTCTACCTCGAAACTCATCCTGGCATGGATTTTTGCATTTGGGATCAAAAAAAATTTGCCTCCCCAGGGGTCAGTTTTTCTGACCCCGGCATCACGCGTTTTCTTCTTCAGGCACGAAAAAGCTTGATTTTTAAAAACAGCAAGCAATACCATTTTTAAGTTTGGAATTCAACCCCGAATTTCGTCCTGGCATCCGTTTTTGCATTTGGGATCAAAAAAAATTTGCCTCCCCAGGCACCAGTTTTTCTGACCCCGGCATCACGCATTTTCTTCTTCAGGCACCAAAAAGCTTGATTTTCAAAAACAGCAAGCAATACCATTTTTAAGTTTGGAAATCGACCCTGCATTTCGTCCTGGCATCCGTTTTTGCATTTGGGATCAAAAAAAATTTGCCTCCCCAGGCACCAGTTTTTCTGACCCCGGCATCACGCGTTTTCTTCTTCAGGCACCAAAAAGCTTGATTTTTAAAAACAGCAAGCAATACCATTTTTAAGTTTGGAATTCGACCCCGAATTTCGTCCTGGCATCCGTTTTTGCATTTGGGATCAAAAAAAATTTGCCTCCCCAGGCACCAGTATTTCTGACCCCGGCATCACGCGTTTTCTTCTTCAGGCACCAAAAAGCATGATTTTTAAAAACAGCAAGCAATACCATTTTTAAGATTGGAATTCGACCCCGAATTTCATCCTGGCATCCGTTTTTGCATTTGGGATCAAAAAAATTTTGCCTACCCAGGCATCATTTTTTCTGACCCCGGCATCACGCGTTTTCTTCTTCAGGCACGAAAAAGCTTGATTTTTAAAAACAGCAAGCAATACCATTTTTAAGTTTGGAAATCGACCCTGCATTTCGTCCTGGCATCCGTTTTTGCATTTGGGATCAAAAAAAATTTGCCTCCCCAGGCACCAGTTTTTCTGACCCCGGCATCACGCGTTTTCTTCTTCAGGCACCAAAAAGCTTGATTTTTAAAAACAGCAAGCAATACCATTTTTAAGTTCGGAATTCTACCCTGAATCTCATCCTGGCATCCGTTTTTGCCTTTGGGATCAAAAATTTTTTGCCTACCCAGGCATCATTTTTTCTGACCCCGGCATCACGCATTTTCTTCTTCAGGCACAAAAAGACTGATTTTTAAAAACAGCAAGCAATACCAATTTTAAGTATGGAATTCTACCCCGAAACTCATCCTGGCATGAATTTTTGCATTTGGGATCAAAAAAAATTTGCCTCCCCAGGGGTCAGTTTTTCTGACCCCGGCATCACGCGTTTTCTTCTTCAGGCACGAAAAAGCTTGATTTTTAAAACAGCAAGCAATACCATTTTTAAGTTTGGAATTCGACCCCGAATTTCGTCCTGGCATCCGTTTTTGCCTTTGGGATCAAAAAATTTTTGCCTACCCAGGCATCATTTTTTCTGACCCCGGCATCACACCTTTTTTTATTCAGGCACCAAGAAGCTTGATTTTTGAAAACAGCAAGCAATACCATTTTTAAGTATGGAATTGTACCCCAAATCTCTTACTGGCATCTGTTTTTGCATTTGGGATCAAAAAAAATTTGCCTCCCCAGGCACCAGTTTTTCTGACCCCGGCATCACGCGTTTTCTTCTTCAGGCACCAAAACGCTTGATTTTTAAAAACAGCAAGCAATACCATTTTTAACTTTGGAATTCGACCCTGCATTTCGTCCTGGCATCCGTTTTTGCCTTTGGGATCAAAAAAAATTTGCCTCCCCAGGCACCAGTTTTTCTGACCCCGGCATCACGCGTTTTCTTCTTCAGGCACCAAAAAGCTTGATTTTTAAAAACAGCAAGCAATACCATTTTTAAGTTTGGAATTCGACCCGGAATTTCGTCCTGGCATCCGTTTTTGCATTTGGGATCAAAAAAAATTTGCCTCCCCAGGCACCAGTTTTTCTGACCCCGGCATCACGCGTTTTCTTCTTCAGGCACCAAAACGCTTGATTTTTAAAAACAGCAAGCAATACCATTTTTAAGTTTGGAAATCGACCCTGCATTTCATCCTGGCATCCATTTTTGCATTTGGGATCAAAAAAATTTTGCCTACCCAGGCATCATTTTTTCTGACCCCGGCATCACGCGTTTTCTTCTTCAGGCACCAAAAAGCTTGATTTTTAAAAACAGCAAGCAATACCATTTTTAAGTTTGGAAATCGACCCTGCATTTCGTCCTGGCATCCGTTTTTGCATTTGGGATCAAAAAAAATTTGCCTCCCCAGGCACCAGTTTTTCTGACCCCGGCATCACGCGTTTTCTTCTTCAGGCACCAAAAAGCTTGATTTTTAAAAACAGCAAGCAATACCATTTTTAAGTTCGGAATTCTACCCTGAATCTCATCCTGGCATCCGTTTTTGCCTTTGGGATCAAAAATTTTTTGCCTACCCAGGCATCATTTTTTCTGACCCCGGCATCACGCGTTTTCTTCTTCAGGCACAAAAAGACTGATTTTTAAAAACAGCAAGCAATACCATTTTTAAGTATGGAATTCTACCCCGAAACTCATCCTGGCATGGATTTTTGCATTTGGGATCAAAAAAAATTTGCCTCCCCAGGGGTCAGTTTTTCTGACCCCGGCATCACGCGTTTTCTTCTTCAGGCACGAAAAAGCTTCATTTTTTAAAAAAGCAAGCAATACCATTTTTAAGGATGGAAATCGACCCTGCATTTCGTCCTGGCATCCGTTTTTGCATTTGGGATCAAAAAAAATTTGCCTCCCCAGGCACCAGTTTTTCTGACCCCGGCATCACGCGTTTTCTTCTTCAGGCACCAAAATGCTTGATTTTTAAAAACAGCAAGCAATACCATTTTTAAGTTTGGAAATCGACCCTGCATTTCGTCCTTGCATCCGTTTTTGCATTTGGGATCAAAAAAAATTTGCCTACCCAGGCATCATTTTTTCTGACTCCGGCATCACGCGTTTTCTTCTTTAGGCACCAAAAAGCTTGATTTTTAAAAACAGCAACCAATACCATTTTTAAGATTGGAATTCGACCCCGAATTTCGTCCTGGCATCCGTTTTTGCATTTGGGATCAAAAAAATTTTACCTCCCCAGGCACCAGTTTTTCTGACCCCGGCATCACGTGTTTTCATCTTCAGGCACCTAAAAGCTTGATTTTTTAAAACAGCAAGCAATACCATTTTTAAGTTTGGAATTCGACCCGGAATTTCGTCCTGGCATCCGTTTTTGCATTTGGGATCAAAAAAAATTTGCCTCCCCAGGCACCAGTTTTTTTGACCCCGGCATCACGCGTTTTCTTCTTCAGGCACCAAAAAGCTTGATTTTTAAAAACAGCAAGCAATACCATTTTTAAGTTTGGAATTCGACCCCGAATTTCGTCCTGGCATCCGTTTTTGCATTTGGGATCAAAAAAAATTTGCCTCCCCAGGCACCAGTTTTTCTGACCCCGGCATCACGCATTTTCTTCTTCAGGCACCAAAAAGCTTGATTTTCAAAAACAGCAAGCAATACCATTTTTAAGTTTGGAATTCGACCCCGAATTTCGTCCTGGCATCCGTTTTTGCATTTGGGATCAAAAAAAATTTGCCTCCCCAGGCACCAGTATTTCTGACCCCGGCATCACGCGTTTTCTTTTTCAGGCACCAAAAAGCTTGATTTTTAAAAACAGCAAGCAATACCATTTTTAAGATTGGAATTCGACCCCGAATTTCGTCCTGCCATCCATTTTTGCATTTGGGATCAAAAAAAATTTGCCTCCCCAGGCACCAGTTTTTCTGACCCCGGCATCACGCGTTTTCTTCTTCAGGCACCAAAATGCTTGATTTTTAAAAACAGCAAGCAATACCATTTTTAACTTTGGAATTCGACCCTGCATTTCGTCCTGGCATCCGTTTTTGCCTTTGGGATCAAAAAAAATTTGCCTCCCCAGGCACCAGTTTTTCTGACCCCGGCATCACGCGTTTTCTTCTTCAGGCACCAAAATGCTTGATTTTTAAAAACAGCAAGCAATACCATTTTTAAGTTTGGAAATCGACCCTGCATTTCATCCTGGCATCCGTTTTTGCATTTGGGATCAAAAAAATTTTGCCTACCCAGGCATCATTTTTTCTGACCCCGGCATCACGCGTTTTCTTCTTCAGGCACCAAAAAGCTTGATTTTTAAAAACAGCAAGCAATACCATTTTTAAGTTTGGAAATCGACCCTGCATTTCGTCCTGGCATCCGTTTTTGCATTTGGGATCAAAAAAAATTTGCCTCCCCAGGCACCAGTTTTTCTGACCCCGGCATCACGCGTTTTCTTCTTCAGGCACCAAAAAGCTTGATTTTTAAAAACAGCAAGCAATACCATTTTTAAGTTCGGAATTCTACCCTGAATCTCATCCTGGCATCCGTTTTTGCCTTTGGGATCAAAAATTTTTTGCCTACCCAGGCATCATTTTTTCTGACCCCGGCATCACGCGTTTTCTTCTTCAGGCACAAAAAGACTGATTTTTAAAAACAGCAAGCAATACCATTTTTAAGTATGGAATTCTACCCCGAAACTCATCCTGGCATGGATTTTTGCATTTGGGATCAAAAAAAATTTGCCTCCCCAGGGGTCAGTTTTTCTGACCCCGGCATCACGCGTTTTCTTCTTCAGGCACGAAAAAGCTTGATTTTTAAAAACAGCAAGCAATACCATTTTTAAGTTTGGAATTCGACCCCGAATTTCGTCCTGGCATCCGTTTTTGCATTTGGGATAAAAAAAAATTTGCCTCCCCAGGCACCAGTTTTTCTGACCCCGGCATCACGCATTTTCTTCTTCAGGCACCAAAAAGCTTGATTTTCAAAAACAGCAAGCAATACCATTTTTAAGTTTGGAAATCGACCCTGCATTTCGTCCTGGCATCCGTTTTTGCATTTGGGATCAAAAAAAATTTGCCTCCCCAGGCACCAGTTTTTCTGACCCCGGCATCACGCGTTTTCTTCTTCAGGCACCAAAAAGCTTGATTTTTAAAAACAGCAAGCAATACCATTTTTAAGTTTGGAATTCGACCCCGAATTTCGTCCTGGCATCCGTTTTTGCATTTGGGATAAAAAAAAATTTGCCTCCCCAGGCACCAGTTTTTCTGACCCCGGCATCACGCGTTTTCTTCTTCAGGCACCAAAAAGCTTGATTTTCAAAAACAGCAAGCAATACCATTTTTAAGTTTGGAAATCGACCCTGCATTTCGTCCTGGCATCCGTTTTTGCATTTGGGATCAAAAAAAATTTGCCTCCCCAGGCACCAGTTTTTCTGACCCCGGCATCACGCGTTTTCTTCTTCAGGCACCAAAAAGCTTGATTTTTAAAAACAGCAAGCAATACCATTTTTAAGTTTGGAATTCGACCCCGAATTTCGTCCTGGCATCCGTTTTTGCATTTGGGATCAAAAAAAATTTGCCTCCCCAGGCACCAGTATTTCTGACCCCGGCATCACGCGTTTTCTTCTTCAGGCACCAAAAAGCTTGATTTTTAAAAACAGCAAGCAATACCATTTTTAAGATTGGAATTCGACCCCGAATTTCGTCCTGCCATCCATTTTTGCATTTGGGATCAAAAAAAATTTGCCTCCCCAGGCACCAATTTTTCTGACCCCGGCATCACGCGTTTTCTTCTTCAGGCACCAAAATGCTTGATTTTTAAAAACAGCAAGCAATACCATTTTTAACTTTGGAATTCGACCCTGCATTTCGTCCTGGCATCCGTTTTTGCCTTTGGGATCAAAAAAAATTTGCCTCCCCAGGCACCAGTTTTTCTGACCCCGGCATCACGCGTTTTCTTCTTCAGGCACCAAAACGCTTGATTTTTAAAAACAGCAAGCAATACCATTTTTAAGTTTTTAAATCGACCCTGCATTTCATCCTGGCATCCGTTTTTGCATTTGGGATCAAAAAAATTTTGCCTATCCAGGCATCATTTTTTCTGACCCCGGCATCACGCGTTTTCTTCTTCAGGCACCAAAAAGCTTGATTTTTAAAAACAGCAAGCAATACCATTTTTAAGTTTGGAAATCGACCCTGCATTTCGTCCTGGCATCCGTTTTTGCATTTGGGATCAAAAAAAATTTGCCTCCCCAGGCACCAGTTTTTCTGACCCCGGCATCACGCGTTTTCTTCTTCAGGCACCAAAAAGCTTGATTTTTAAAAACAGCAAGCAATACCATTTTTAAGTTCGGAATTCTACCCTGAATCTCATCCTGGCATCCGTTTTTGCCTTTGGGATCAAAAATTTTTTGCCTACCCAGGCATCATTTTTTCTGACCCCGGCATCACGCGTTTTCTTCTTCAGGCACAAAAAGACTGATTTTTAAAAACAGCAAGCAATACCATTTTTAAGTATGGAATTCTACCCCGAAACTCATCCTGGCATGAATTTTTGCATTTGGGATCAAAAAAAATTTGCCTCCCCAGGGGTCAGTTTTTCTGACCCCGGCATCACGCGTTTTCTTCTTCAGGCACGAAAAAGCTTGATTTTTAAAAACAGCAAGCAATACCATTTTTAAGTTTGGAATTCGACCCCGAATTTCGTCCTGGCATCCATTTTTGCATTTGGGATCAAAAAAAATTTGCCTCCCCAGGCACCAGTTTTTCTGACCCCGGCATCACGCATTTTCTTCTTCAGGCACCAAAAAGCTTGATTTTCAAAAACAGCAAGCAATACCATTTTTAAGTTTGGAAATCGACCCTGCATTTCGTCCTGGCATCCGTTTTTGCATTTGGGATCAAAAAAAATTTGCCTCCCCAGGCACCAGTTTTTCTGACCCCGGCATCACGCGTTTTCTTCTTCAGGCACCAAAAAGCTTGATTTTTAAAAACAGCAAGCAATACCATTTTTAAGTTTGGAATTCGACCCCGAATTTCGTCCTGGCATCCGTTTTTGCATTTGGGATCAAAAAAAATTTGCCTCCCCAGGCACCAGTATTTCTGACCCCGGCATCACGCGTTTTCTTCTTCAGGCACCAAAAAGCTTGATTTTTAAAAACAGCAAGCAATACCATTTTTAAGATTGGAATTCGACCCCGAATTTCGTCCTGCCATCCGTTTTTGCATTTGGGATCAAAAAAAATTTGCCTCCCCAGGCACCAGTTTTTCTGACCCCGGCATCACGAGTTTTCTTCTTCAGGCACCAAAATGCTTGATTTTTAAAAACAGCAAGCAATACCATTTTTAACTTTGGAATTCGACCCTGCATTTCGTCCTGGCATCCGTTTTTGCCTTTGGGATCAAAAAAAATTTGCCTCCCCAGGCACGAGTTTTTCTGACCCCGGCATCACGCGTTTCTTCTTCAGGCACCAAAAAGCTTGATTTTTAAAAACAGCAAGCAATACCATTTTTAAGTTTGGAATTCGACCCGGAATTTCGTCCTGGCATCCGTTTTTGCATTTGGGATCAAAAAAAATTTGCCTCCCCAGGCACCAGTTTTTCTCACGCGTTTTCTTCTTCAGGCACCAAAAAGCTTGATTTTTAAAAACAGCAAGCAATACCATTTTTAAGTTCGGAATTCTACCCTGAATCTCATCCTGGCATCCGTTTTTGCCTTTGGGATCAAAAATTTTTTGCCTACCCAGGCATCATTTTTTCTGACCCCGGCATCACGCGTTTTCTTCTTCACGCACAAAAAGACTGATTTTTAAAAACAGCAAGCAATACCATTTTTAAGTATGGAATTCTACCCCGAAACTCATCCTGGCATGAATTTTTGCATTTGGGATCAAAAAAAATTTGCCTCCCCAGGGGTCAGTTTTTCTGACCCCGGCATCACGCGTTTTCTTCTTCAGGCACGAAAAAGCTTGATTTTTAAAAACAGCAAGCAATACCATTTTTAAGTTTGGAATTCGACCCCGAATTTCGTCCTGGCATCCATTTTTGCATTTGGGATCAAAAAAAATTTGCCTCCCCAGGCACCAGTTTTTCTGACCCCGGCATCACGCATTTTCTTCTTCAGGCACCAAAAAGCTTGATTTTCAAAAACAGCAAGCAATACCATTTTTAAGTTTGGAAATCGACCCTGCATTTCGTCCTGGCATCCGTTTTTGCATTTGGGATCAAAAAAAATTTGCCTCCCCAGGCACCAGTTTTTCTGACCCCGGCATCACGCGTTTTCTTCTTCAGGCACCAAAAAGCTTGATTTTTAAAAACAGCAAGCAATACCATTTTTAAGTTTGGAATTCGACCCCGAATTTCGTCCTGGCATCCGTTTTTGCATTTGGGATCAAAAAAAATTTGCCTCCCCAGGCACCAGTATTTCTGACCCCGGCATCACGCGTTTTCTTCTTCAGGCACCAAAAAGCTTGATTTTTAAAAACAGCAAGCAATACCATTTTTAAGATTGGAATTCGACCCCGAATTTCGTCCTGCCATCCGTTTTTGCATTTGGGATCAAAAAAAATTTGCCTCCCCAGGCACCAGTTTTTCTGACCCCGGCATCACGAGTTTTCTTCTTCAGGCACCAAAATGCTTGATTTTTAAAAACAGCAAGCAATACCATTTTTAACTTTGGAATTCGACCCTGCATTTCGTCCTGGCATCCGTTTTTGCCTTTGGGATCAAAAAAAATTTGCCTCCCCAGGCACGAGTTTTTCTGACCCCGGCATCACGCGTTTCTTCTTCAGGCACCAAAAAGCTTGATTTTTAAAAACAGCAAGCAATACCATTTTTAAGTTTGGAATTCGACCCGGAATTTCGTCCTGGCATCCGTTTTTGCATTTGGGATCAAAAAAAATTTGCCTCCCCAGGCACCAGTTTTTTTGACCCCGGCATCACGCGTTTTCTTCTTCAGGCACCAAAAAGCTTGATTTTTAAAAACAGCAAGCAATACCATTTTTAAGATTGGAATTCGACCCCGAATTTCGTCCTGGCATCCGTTTTTGCATTTGGGATCAAAAAAAATTTGCCTCCCCAGGCACCAGTTTTTCTGACCCCGGCATCACGCATTTTCTTCTTCAGGCACCAAAAAGCTTGATTTTCAAAAACAGCAAGCAATACCATTTTTAAGTTTGGAATTCGACCCCGAATTTCATCCTGGCATCCGTTTTTGCATTTGGGATCAAAAAAAATTTGCCTCCCCAGGCACCAGTATTTCTGACCCCGGCATCACGCGTTTTCTTTTTCAGGCACCAAAAAGCTTGATTTTTAAAAACAGCAAGCAATACCATTTTTAAGATTGGAATTCGACCCCGAATTTCGTCCTGCCATCCATTTTTGCATTTGGGATCAAAAAAAATTTGCCTCCCCAGGCACCAGTTTTTCTGACCCCGGCATCACGCGTTTTCTTCTTCAGGCACCAAAAAGCTTGATTTTTAAAAACAGCAAGCAATACCATTTTTAAGTTTGAAAATCGACCCTGCATTTCGTCCTGGCATCCGTTTTTGCATTTGGGATCAAAAAAATTTTGCCTCCCCAGGCACCAGTTTTTCTGACCCCGGCATCACGCGTTTTCTTCTTCAGGCACCAAAAAGCTTGATTTTTAAAAACAGCAAGCAATACCATTTTTAAGTTCGGAATTCTACCCTGAATCTCATCCTGGCATCCGTTTTTGCCTTTGGGATCAAAAATTTTTTGCCTACCCAGGCATCATTTTTTCTGACCCCGGCATCACGCGTTTTCTTCTTCAGGCACAAAAAGACTGATTTTTAAAAACAGCAAGCAATACCATTTTTAAGTATGGAATTCTACCCCGAAACTCATCCTGGCATGGATTTTTTCATTTGGGATCAAAAAAAATTTGCCTCCCCAGGGGTCAGTTTTTCTGACCCCGGCATCACGCGTTTTCTTCTTCAGGCACGAAAAAGCTTGATTTTTAAAAACAGCAAGCAATACCATTTTTAAGTTTGGAATTCGACCCCGAATTTCGTCCTGGCATCCGTTTTTGCATTTGGGATCAAAAAAAATTTGCCTCCCCAGGCACCAGTTTTTCTGACCCCGGCATCACGCATTTTCTTCTTCAGGCACCAAAAAGCTTGATTTTCAAAAACAGCAAGGAATACCATTTTTAAGTTTGGAAATCGACCCTGCATTTCGTCCTGGCATCCGTTTTTGCATTTGGGATCAAAAAAAATTTGCCTCCCCAGGCACCAGTTTTTCTGACCCCGGCATCACGCGTTTTCTTCTTCAGGCACCAAAAAGCTTGATTTTTAAAAACAGCAAGCAATACCATTTTTAAGTTTGGAATTCGACCCCGAATTTCGTCCTGGCATCCGTTTTTGCATTTGGGATCAAAAAAAATTTGCCTCCCCAGGCACCAGTATTTCTGACCCCGGCATCACGCGTTTTCTTCTTCAGGAACCAAAAAGCTTGATTTTTAAAAACAGCAAGCAATACCATTTTTAAGATTGGAATTCGACCCCGAATTTCGTCCTGCCATCCGTTTTTGCATTTGGGATCAAAAAAAATTTGCCTCCCCAGGCACCAGTTTTTCTGACCCCGGCATCACGCGTTTTCTTCTTCAGGCACCAAAATGCTTGATTTTTAAAAACAGCAAGCAATACCATTTTTAACTTTGGAATTCGACCCGGAATTTCGTCCTGGCATCCGTTTTTGCATTTGGGATCAAAAAAAATTTGCCTGCCCAGGCACGAGTTTTTCTGACCCCGGCATCACGCGTTTCTTCTTCAGGCACCAAAAAGCTTGATTTTTAAAAACAGCAAGCAATACCATTTTTAAGTTTGGAATTCGACCCGGAATTTCGTCCTGGCATCCGTTTTTGCATTTGGGATCAAAAAAAATTTGCCTCCCCAGGCACCAGTTTTTCTGACCCCGGCATCACGCGTTTTCTTCTTCAGGCACAAAAAGACTGATTTTTAAAAACAGCAAGCAATACCATTTTTAAGTATGGAATTCTACCCCGAAACTCATCCTGGCATGGATTTTTGCATTTGGGATCAAAAAAAATTTGCCTCCCCAGGGGTCAGTTTTTCTGACCCCGGCATCACGCGTTTTCTTCTTCAGGCACGAAAAAGCTTCATTTTTTAAAAAAGCAAGCAATACCATTTTTAAGGATGGAATTCGACCCTGCATTTCGTCCTGGCATCCGTTTTTGCATTTGGGATCAAAAAAATTTTGCCTACCCAGGCATCATTTTTACTGACCCTGGCATCACGCGTTTTCTTCTTTAGGCACCAAAAAGCTTGATTTTTAAAAACAGCAAGCAATACCATTTTTAAGTTTGGAAATCGACCCTGCATTTCGTCCTGGCATCCGTTTTTGCATTTGGGATCAAAAAAAATTTGCCTCCCCAGGCACCAGTTTTTCTGAACCCGGCATCACGCGTTTTCTTCTTCAGGCACCAAAAAGCTTGATTTTTAAAAACAGCAAGCAATACCATTTTTAAGTTTGGAATTCGACCCCGAATTTCATCCTGGCATCCGTTTTTGCATTTGGGAACAAAAAAAATTTGCCTCCCCAGGTACCAGTTTTTCTGACCCCGGCATCACGCGTTTTCTTCTTCAGGCACCAAAATGCTTGATTTTTAAAAACAGCAAGCAATACCATTTTTAAGTTTGGAATTCGACCCGGAATTTCGTCCTGGCATCCGTTTTTGCATTTGGGATCAAAAAAAATTTGCCTCCCCAGGCACCAATTTTTCTGACCCCGGCATCACGCGATTTCTTCTTCAGGCACCAAAATGCTTGATTTTTAAAAACAGCAAGCAATACCATTTTTAAGTTTGGAATTCGACCCTGCATTTCGTCCTGGCATCCGTTTTTGCATTTGGGATCAAAAAAATTTTGCCTACCCAGGCATCATTTTTTCTGACCCCGGCATCACGCGTTTTCTTCTTCAGGCACCAAAAAGCTTGATTTTTAAAAACAGCAAGCAATACCATTTTTAAGTTTGGAATTCGACCCGGAATTTCGTCCTGGCATCCATTTTTGCATTTGGGATCAAAAAAATTTTGCCTCCCCAGGCACCAGTTTTTCTGACCCCGGCATCATGCGTTTTCTTCTTCAGGCACCAAAAAGCTTGATTTTTAAAAACAGCAAGCAATACCATTTTTAAGTTTGGAATTTGACCCCGAATTTCATCCTGGCATCCGTTTTTGCATTTGGGATCAAAAAAAATTTTCCTCCCCAGGCACCAGTATTTCTGACCCCGGCATCACGCGTTTTCTTCTTCAGGCACCAAAAAGCTTGATTTTTAAAAACAGCAAGCAATACCATTTTTAAGATTGGAATTCGACCCCGAATTTCGTCCTGCCATCCGTTTTTGCATTTGGGATCAAAAAAAATTTGCCTACCCAGGCATCATTTTTTCTGACCCCGGCATCACACCTTTTTTTATTCAGGCACCAAGAAGCTTGATTTTTGAAAACAGCAAGCAATACCATTTTTAAGTATGGAATTGTACCCCAAATCTCTTACTGGCATCTGTTTTTGCATTTGGGATCAAAAAAATTTTGCCTCCCCAGGCACCAGTTTTTCTGACCCCGGCATCACACGTTTTCTTCTTCAGGCACCAAAATGCTTGATTTTTAAAAACAGCAAGCAATACCATTTTTAAGTTTGGAATTCGACCCGGAATTTCGTCCTGGCATCCGTTTTTGCATTTGGGATCAAAAAAAATTTGCCTCCCCAGGCACCAGTTTTTCTGACCCCGGCATCACGCGTTTCTTCTTCAGGCACCAAAAAGCTTGATTTTTAAAAACAGCAAGTAATACCATTTTTAAGTTTGGAATTCGACCCCGAATTTTGTCCTGGCATCCGTTTTTGCCTTTGGGATCAAAAAAAATTTGCCTCCCCAGGCACCAGTTTTTCTGACCCCGGCATCACGCGTTTCTTCTTCAGGCACCAAAAAGCTTGATTTTTAAAAACAGCAAGCAATACCATTTTTAAGTTTGGAATTCGACCCCGAATTTTGTCCTGGCATCCGTTTTTGCATTTGGGATCAAAAAATTTTTGCCTCCCCCGGCACCAGTTTTTCTGACCCCGGCATCACGCGTTTTCTTATTCAGGCACCAAAAAGCTTGATTTTTAAAAACAGCAAGCAATACCATTTTTAAGTTTGGAATTCGACCCCGAATTTCATCCTGGCATCCGTTTTTGCATTTGGGATCAAAAAAAATTTGCCTCCCCAGGCACCAGTTTTTCTGACCCCGGCATCACGCGTTTCTTCTTCAGGCACCAAAAAGCTTGATTTTTAAAACAGCAAGCAATACCATTTTTAAGTTTGGAATTCGACCTGGAATTTCGTCCTGGCATCCGTTTTTGCATTTGGGATCAAAAAAAATTTGCCTCCCAGGCACCAGTTTTTCTGACCCCGGCATCACGCGTTTTCTTCTTCAGGCACCAAAAAGCTTGATTTTTAAAAACAGCAAGCAATACCATTTTTAAGTTTGGAATTCGACCCGGAATTTCGTCCTGGCATCCGTTTTTGCATTTGGGATCAAAAATTTTTTGCCTCCCCCGGCACCAGTTTTTCTGACCCCGGCATCATGCGTTTTCTTATTCAGGCACCAAAAAGCTTGATTTTTAAAAACAGCAAGCAATACCATTTTTAAGTTTGGAATTCGACCCCGAATTTCGTCCTGGCATCCGTTTTTGCATTTGGGATCAAAAAAAATTTGCCTCCCCAGGCACCAGTATTTCTGACCCCGGCATCACGCGTTTTCTTCTTCAGGCACCAAAAAGCTTGATTTTTAAAAACAGCAAGCAATACCATTTTTAAGTATGGAATTCTACCCTGAATCTCATCCTGGCATCCGTTTTTGCCTTTGGGATCAAAAAAATTTTGCCTACCCAGGCATCATTTTTTCTGACCCCGACATCACACCTTTTTTTATTCAGGCACCAAGAAGCTTGATTTTTGAAAACAGCAACCAATACCATTTTTAAGATTGGAATTCGACCCCGAATTTCGTCCTGGCATCCGTTTTTGCATTTGGGATCAAAAAAATTTTACCTCCCCAGGCACCAGTTTTTCTGACCCCGGCATCACGTGTTTTCATCTTCAGGCACCTAAAAGCTTGATTTTTTAAAACAGCAAGCAATACCATTTTTAAGTTTGGAATTCGACCCGGAATTTCGTCCTGGCATCCGTTTTTGCATTTGGGATCAAAAAAAATTTGCCTCCCCAGGCACCAGTTTTTCTGACCCCGGCATCACGCGTTTTCTTCTTCAGGCACCAAAAAGCTTGATTTTTAAAAACAGCAAGCAATACCATTTTTAAGTTTGGAATTCGACCCCGAATTTCGTCCTGGCATCCGTTTTTGCATTTGGGATCAAAAAAAATTTGCCTCCCCAGGCACCAGTTTTTCTGACCCCGGCATCACGCATTTTCTTCTTCAGGCACCAAAAAGCTTGATTTTCAAAAACAGCAAGCAATACCATTTTTAAGTTTGGAAATCGACCCTGCATTTCGTCCTGGCATCCGTTTTTGCATTTGGGATCAAAAAAAATTTGCCTCCCCAGGTACCAGTTTTTCTGACCCCGGCATCACGCGTTTCTTCTTCAGGCACCAAAAAGCTTGATTTTTAAAAACAGCAAGCAATACCATTTTTAAGTTTGGAATTCGACCCGGAATTTCGTCCTGGCATCCGTTTTTGCATTTGGGATCAAAAAAAATTTGCCTCCCAGGAACCAGTTTTTCTGACCCCGGCATCACGCGTTTTCTTCTTCAGGCACCAAAAAGCTTGATTTTTAAAAACAGCAAGCAATACCATTTTTAAGTTTGGAATTCGACCCCGAATTTCGTCCTGGCATCCGTTTTTGCATTTGGGATCAAAAAAAATTTGCCTCCCCAGGCACCAGTATTTCTGACCCCGGCATCACGCGTTTTCTTCTTCAGGCACCAAAAAGCTTGATTTTTAAAAACAGCAAGCAATACCATTTTTAAGTATGGAATTCTACCCTGAATCTCATCCTGGCATCCGTTTTTGCCTTTGGGATCAAAAAAATTTTGCCTACCCAAGCATCATTTTTTCTGACCCCGACATCACACCTTTTTTTATTCAGGCACCAAGAAGCTTGATTTTTGAAAACAGCAAGCAATACCATTTTTAAGTATGGAATTGTACCCCAAATCTCTTACTGGCATCTGTTTTTGCATTTGGGATCAAAAAAATTTTGCCTCCCCAGGCACCAGTTTTTCTGACCCCGGCATCACGCGTTTTCTTCTTCAGGCACCAAAATGCTTGATTTTTAAAAACAGCAAGCAATACCATTTTTAAGTTTGGAATTCGACCCGGAATTTCGTCCTGGCATCCGTTTTTGCATTTGGGATCAAAAAAAATTTGCCTCCCCAGGCACCAGTTTTTCTGACCCCGGCATCACGCGTTTCTTCTTCAGGCACCAAAAAGCTTGATTTTTAAAAACAGCAAGCAATACCATTTTTAAGTTTGGAAATCGACCCCGAATTTCGTCCTGGCATCCATTTTTGCATTTGGGATCAAAAAAAATTTGCCTCCCAGGAACCAGTTTTTCTGACCCCGGCATCACGCGTTTTCTTCTTCAGGCACCAAAAAGCTTGATTTTTAAAAACAGCAAGCAATACCATTTTTAAGTTTGGAATTCGACCCGGAATTTCGTCCTGGCATCCGTTTTTGCATTTGGGATCAAAAAATTTTTGCCTCCCCCGGCACCAGTTTTTCTGACCCCGGCATCATGCGTTTTCTTATTCAGGCACCAAAAAGCTTGATTTTTAAAAACAGCAAGCAATACCATTTTTAAGTTTGGAATTCGACCCCGAATTTCGTCCTGGCATCCGTTTTTGCATTTGGGATCAAAAAAAATTTGCCTCCCCAGGCACCAGTATTTCTGACCCCGGCATCACGCGTTTTCTTCTTCAGGCACCAAAAAGCTTGATTTTTAAAAACAGCAAGCAATACCATTTTTAAGTATGGAATTCTACCCTGAATCTCATCCTGGCATCCGTTTTTGCCTTTGGGATCAAAAAATTTTTGCCTACCCAGGCATCATTTTTTCTGACCCCGACATCACACCTTTTTTTATTCAGGCACCAAGAAGCTTGATTTTTGAAAACAGCAAGCAATACCATTTTTAAGTATGGAATTGTACCCCAAATCTCTTACTGGCATCTGTTTTTGCATTTGGGATCAAAAAAATTTTGCCTCCCCAGGCACCAGTTTTTCTGACCCCGGCATCACGCGTTTTCTTCTTCAGGCACCAAAATGCTTGATTTTTAAAAACAGCAAGCAATACCATTTTTAAGTTTGGAATTCGACCCGGAATTTCGTCCTGGCATCCGTTTTTGCATTTGGGATCAAAAAAAATTTATCTCCCCAGGCACCAGTTTTTCTGACCCCGGCATCACGCGTTTTCTTCTTCAGGCACCAAAAAGCTTGATTTTTAAAAACAGCAAGCAATACCATTTTTAAGTTTGGAATTCGACCCGGAATTTCGTCCTGGCATCCGTTTTTGCATTTGGGATCAAAAAAAATTTGCCTCCCCAGGCACCAGTTTTTCTGACCCCGGCATCACGCGTTTTCTTCTTCAGGCACCAAAATGCTTGATTTTTAAAAACAGCAAGCAATACCATTTTTAAGTTTGGAAATCGACCCTGCATTTCGTCCTGGCATCCGTTTTTGCATTTGGGATCAAAAAAAATTTGCCTACCCAGGCATCATTTTTTCTGACCCCGGCATCACGCGTTTTCTTCTTTAGGCACCAAAAAGCTTGATTTTTAAAAACAGCAACCAATACCATTTTTAAGATTGGAATTCGACCCCGAATTTCGTCCTGGCATCCGTTTTTGCATTTGGGATCAAAAAAATTTTACCTCCCCAGGCACCAGTTTTTCTGACCCCGGCATCACGTGTTTTCATCTTCAGGCACCTAAAAGCTTGATTTTTTAAAACAGCAAGCAATACCATTTTTAAGTTTGGAATTCGACCCGGAATTTCGTCCTGGCATCCGTTTTTGCATTTGGGATCAAAAAAAATTTGCCTCCCCAGGCACCAGTTTTTCTGACCCCGGCATCACGCGTTTTCTTCTTCAGGCACCAAAAAGCTTGATTTTTAAAAACAGCAAGCAATACCATTTTTAAGTTTGGAATTCGACCCCGAATTTCGTCCTGGCATCCGTTTTTGCATTTGGGATCAAAAAAAATTTGCCTACCCAGGCATCATTTTTTCTGACCCCGGCATCACGCGTTTTCTTCTTTAGGCACCAAAAAGCTTGATTTTTAAAAACAGCAACCAATACCATTTTTAAGATTGGAATTCGACCCCGAATTTCGTCCTGGCATCCGTTTTTGCATTTGGGATCAAAAAAATTTTACCTCCCCAGGCACCAGTTTTTCTGACCCCGGCATCACGTGTTTTCATCTTCAGGCACCTAAAAGCTTGATTTTTTAAAACAGCAAGCAATACCATTTTTAAGTTTGGAATTCGACCCGGAATTTCGTCCTGGCATCCGTTTTTGCATTTGAGATCAAAAAAAATTTGCCTCCCCAGGCACCAGTTTTTCTGACCCCGGCATCACGCGTTTTCTTCTTCAGGCACCAAAAAGCTTGATTTTTAAAAACAGCAAGCAATATCATTTTTAAGTTTGGAATTCGACCCCGAATTTCGTCCTGGCATCCGTTTTTGCATTTGGGATCAAAAAAAATTTGCCTCCCCAGGCACCAGTTTTTCTGACCCCGGCATCACGCGTTTCTTCTTCAGGCACCAAAAAGCTTGATTTTTAAAAACAGCAAGCAATACCATTTTTAAGTTTGGAATTCGACCCGGAATTTCGTCCTGGCATCCGTTTTTGCATTTGGGATCAAAAAATTTTTGCCTCCCCCGGCACCAGTTTTTCTGAACCCGGCATCATGCGTTTTCTTATTCAGGCACGAAAAAGCTTGATTTTTAAAAACAGCAAGCAATACCATTTTTAAGTTTGGAATTCGACCCCGAATTTCGTCCTGGCATCCGTTTTTGCATTTGGGATCAAAAAAAATTTGCCTCCCCAGGCACCAGTATTTCTGACCCCGGCATCACGCGTTTTCTTCTTCAGGCACCAAAAAGCTTGATTTTTAAAAACAGCAAGCAATACCATTTTTAAGTATGGAATTCTACCCTGAATCTCATCCTGGCATCCGTTTTTGCCTTTGGGATCAAAAAAATTTTGCCTACCCAGGCATCATTTTTTCTGACCCCGACATCACACCTTTTTTTATTCAGGCACCAAGAAGCTTGATTTTTGAAAACAGCAAGCAATACCATTTTTAAGTATGGAATTGTACCCCAAATCTCTTACTGGCATCCGTTTTTGCATTTGGGATCAAAAAAAATTTATCTCCCCAGGCACCAGTTTTTCTGACCCCGGCATCACGCGTTTTCTTCTTCAGGCACCAAAAAGCTTGATTTTTAAAAACAGCAAGCAATACCATTTTTAAGTTTGGAATTCGACCCGGAATTTCGTCCTGGCATCCGTTTTTGCATTTGGGATCAAAAAAAATTTGCCTCCCCAGGCACCAGTTTTTCTGACCCCGGCATCACGCGTTTTCTTCTTTAGGCACCAAAAAGCTTGATTTTTAAAAACAGCAACCAATACCATTTTTAAGATTGGAATTCGACCCCGAATTTCGTCCTGGCATCCGTTTTTGCATTTGGGATCAAAAAAATTTTACCTCCCCAGGCACCAGTTTTTCTGACCCCGGCATCACGTGTTTTCATCTTCAGGCACCTAAAAGCTTGATTTTTTAAAACAGCAAGCAATACCATTTTTAAGTTTGGAATTCGACCCGGAATTTCGTCCTGGCATCCGTTTTTGCATTTGGGATCAAAAAAAATTTGCCTCCCCAGGCACCAGTTTTTCTGACCCCGGCATCACGCGTTTTCTTCTTCAGGCACCAAAAAGCTTGATTTTTAAAAACAGCAAGCAATACCATTTTTAAGTTTGGAATTCGACCCCGAATTTCGTCCTGGCATCCGTTTTTGCATTTGGGATCAAAAAAAATTTGCCTCCCCAGGCACCAGTTTTTCTGACCCCGGCATCACGCATTTTCTTCTTCAGGCACCAAAAAGCTTGATTTTCAAAAACAGCAAGCAATACCATTTTTAAGTTTGGAAATCGACCCTGCATTTCGTCCTGGCATCCGTTTTTGCATTTGGGATCAAAAAAAATTTGCCTCCCAGGAACCAGTTTTTCTGACCCCGGCATCACGCGTTTTTCTTCTTCAGGCACCAAAAAGCTTGATCTTTAAAAACAGCAAGCAATACCATTTTTAAGTTTGGAATTCGACCCGGAATTTCGTCCTGGCATCCGTTTTTGCATTTGGGATCAAAAAATTTTTGCCTCCCCCGGCACCAGTTTTTCTGACCCCGGCATCATGCGTTTTCTTATTCAGGCACCAAAAAGCTTGATTTTTAAAAACAGCAAGCAATACCATTTTTAAGTTTGGAATTCGACCCCGAATTTCGTCCTGGCATCCGTTTTTGCATTTGGGATCAAAAAAAATTTGCCTCCCCAGGCACCAGTATTTCTGACCCCGGCATCACGCGTTTTCTTCTTCAGGCACCAAAAAGCTTGATTTTTAAAAACAGCAAGCAATACCATTTTTAAGTATGGAATTCTACCCTGAATCTCATCCTGGCATCCGTTTTTGCCTTTGGGATCAAAAAAATTTTGCCTACCCAGGCATCATTTTTTCTGACCCCGACATCACACCTTTTTTTATTCAGGCACCAAGAAGCTTGATTTTTGAAAACAGCAAGCAATACCATTTTTAAGTATGGAATTGTACCCCAAATCTCTTACTGGCATCTGTTTTTGCATCTGGGATCAAAAAAATTTTGCCTCCCCAGGCACCAGTTTTTCTGACCCCGGCATCACGCGTTTTCTTCTTCAGGCACCAAAATGCTTGATTTTTAAAAACAGCAAGCAATACCATTTTTAAGTTTGGAATTCGACCCGGAATTTCGTCCTGGCATCCGTTTTTGCATTTGGGATCAAAAAAAATTTGCCTCCCCAGGCACCAGTTTTTCTGACCCCGGCATCACGCGTTTCTTCTTCAGGCACCAAAAAGCTTGATTTTTAAAAACAGCAAGCAATACCATTTTTAAGTTTGGAAATCGACCCTGCATTTCGTCCTGGCATCCGTTTTTGCATTTGGGATCAAAAAAAATTTGCCTCCCAGGAACCAGTTTTTCTGACCCCGGCATCACGCGTTTTCTTCTTCAGGCACCAAAAAGCTTGATTTTTAAAAACAGCAAGCAATACCATTTTTAAGTTTGGAATTCGACCCGGAATTTCGTCCTGGCATCCGTTTTTGCATTTGGGATCAAAAAATTTTTGCCTCCCCCGGCACCAGTTTTTCTGACCCCGGCATCATGCGTTTTCTTATTCAGGCACCAAAAAGCTTGATTTTTAAAAACAGCAAGCAATACCATTTTTAAGTTTGGAATTCGACCCCGAATTTCGTCCTGGCATCCGTTTTTGCCTTTGGGATCAAAAAAAATTTGCCTCCCCAGGCACCAGTATTTCTGACCCCGGCATCACGCGTTTTCTTCTTCAGGCACCAAAAAGCTTGATTTTTAAAAACAGCAAGCAATACCATTTTTAAGTATGGAATTCTACCCTGAATCTCATCCTGGCATCCGTTTTTGCCTTTGGGATCAAAAAAATTTTGCCTACCCAGGCATCATTTTTTCTGACCCCGACATCACACCTTTTTTTATTCAGGCACCAAGAAGCTTGATTTTTGAAAACAGCAAGCAATACCATTTTTAAGTATGGAATTGTACCCCAAATCTCTTACTGGCATCTGTTTTTGCATTTGGGATCAAAAAAATTTTGCCTCCCCAGGCACCAGTTTTTCTGACCCCGGCATCACGCGTTTTCTTCTTCAGGCACCAAAATGCTTGATTTTTAAAAACAGCAAGCAATACCATTTTTAAGTTTGGAATTCGACCCGGAATTTCGTCCTGGCATCCGTTTTTGCATTTGGGATCAAAAAAAATTTATCTCCCCAGGCACCAGTTTTTCTGACCCCGGCATCACGCGTTTTCTTCTTCAGGCACCAAAAAGCTTGATTTTTAAAAACAGCAAGCAATACCATTTTTAAGTTTGGAATTCGACCCGGAATTTCGTCCTGGCATCCGTTTTTGCATTTGGGATCAAAAAAATTTTGCCTCCCCAGGCACCAGTTTTTCTGACCCCGGCATCACGCGTTTTCTTCTTCAGGCACCAAAATGCTTGATTTTTAAAAACAGCAAGCAATACCATTTTTAAGTTTGGAATTCGACCCGGAATTTCGTCCTGGCATCCGTTTTTGCATTTGGGATCAAAAAAAATTTATCTCCCCAGGCACCAGTTTTTCTGACCCCGGCATCACGCGTTTTCTTCTTCAGGCACCAAAAAGCTTGATTTTTAAAAACAGCAAGCAATACCATTTTTAAGTTTGGAATTCGACCCGGAATTTCGTCCTGGCATCCGTTTTTGCATTTGGGATCAAAAAAAATTTGCCTCCCCAGGCACCAGTTTTTGTGACCCCGGCATCACGCGTTTTCTTCTTCAGGCACCAAAATGCTTGATTTTTAAAAACAGCAAGCAATACCATTTTTAAGTTTGGAAATCGACCCTGCATTTCGTCCTGGCATCCGTTTTTGCATTTGGGATCAAAAAAAATTTGCCTACCCAGGCATCATTTTTTCTGACCCCGGCATCACGCGTTTTCTTCTTTAGGCACCAAAAAGCTTGATTTTTAAAAACAGCAACCAATACCATTTTTAAGATTGGAATTCGACCCCGAATTTCGTCCTGGCATCCGTTTTTGCATTTGGGATCAAAAAAATTTTACCTCCCCAGGCACCAGTTTTTCTGACCCCGGCATCACGTGTTTTCATCTTCAGGCACCTAAAAGCTTGATTTTTTAAAACAGCAAGCAATACCATTTTTAAGTTTGGAATTCGACCCGGAATTTCGTCCTGGCATCCGTTTTTGCATTTGGGATCAAAAAAAATTTGCCTCCCCAGGCACCAGTTTTTCTGACCCCGGCATCACGCGTTTTCTTCTTCAGGCACCAAAAAGCTTGATTTTTAAAAACAGCAAGCAATACCATTTTTAAGTTTGGAATTCGACCCCGAATTTCGTCCTGGCATCCGTTTTTGCATTTGGGATCAAAAAAAATTTGCCTCCCCAGGCACCAGTTTTTCTGACCCCGGCATCACGCATTTTCTTCTTCAGGCACCAAAAAGCTTGATTTTCAAAAACAGCAAGCAATACCATTTTTAAGTTTGGAAATCGACCCTGCATTTCGTCCTGGCATCCGTTTTTGCATTTGGGATCAAAAAAAATTTGCCTCCCCAGGCACCAGTTTTTCTGACCCCGGCATCACGCGTTTCTTCTTCAGGCACCAAAAAGCTTGATTTTTAAAAACAGCAAGCAATACCATTTTTAAGTTTGGAATTCGACCCGGAATTTCGTCCTGGCATCCGTTTTTGCATTTGGGATCAAAAAAAATTTGCCTCCCAGGAACCAGTTTTTCTGACCCCGGCATCACGCGTTTTTCTTCTTCAGGCACCAAAAAGCTTGATTTTTAAAAACAGCAAGCAATACCATTTTTAAGTTTGGAATTCGACCCGGAATTTCGTCCTGGCATCCGTTTTTGCATTTGGGATCAAAAAATTTTTGCCTCCCCCGGCACCAGTTTTTCTGACCCCGGCATCATGCGTTTTCTTATTCAGGCACCAAAAAGCTTGATTTTTAAAAACAGCAAGCAATACCATTTTTAAGTTTGGAATTCGACCCCGAATTTCGTCCTGGCATCCGTTTTTGCATTTGGGATCAAAAAAAATTTGCCTCCCCAGGCACCAGTATTTCTGACCCCGACATCACACCTTTTTTTATTCAGGCACCAAGAAGCTTGATTTTTGAAAACAGCAAGCAATACCATTTTTAAGTATGGAATTGTACCCCAAATCTCTTACTGGCATCTGTTTTTGCATCTGGGATCAAAAAAATTTTGCCTACCCAGGCATCATTTTTTCTGACCCCGACATCACACCTTTTTTTATTCAGGCACCAAGAAGCTTGATTTTTGAAAACAGCAAGCAATACCATTTTTAAGTATGGAATTGTACCCCAAATCTCTTACTGGCATCTGTTTTTGCATCTGGGATCAAAAAAATTTTGCCTCCCCAGGCAACAGTTTTTCTGACCCCGGCATCACGCGTTTTCTTCTTCAGGCACCAAAATGCTTGATTTTTAAAAACAGCAAGCAATACCATTTTTAAGTTTGGAATTCGACCCGGAATTTCGTCCTGGCATCCGTTTTTGCATTTGGGATCAAAAAAAATTTGCCTCCCCAGGCACCAGTTTTTCTGACCCCGGCATCACGCGTTTCTTCTTCAGGCACCAAAAAGCTTGATTTTTAAAAACAGCAAGCAATACCATTTTTAAGTTTGGAAATCGACCCTGCATTTCGTCCTGGCATCCGTTTTTGCATTTGGGATCAAAAAAAATTTGCCTCCCAGGAACCAGTTTTTCTGACCCCGGCATCACGCGTTTTCTTCTTCAGGCACCAAAAAGCTTGATTTTTAAAAACAGCAAGCAATACCATTTTTAAGTTTGGAATTCGACCCGGAATTTCGTCCTGGCATCCGTTTTTGCATTTGGGATCAAAAAAATTTTGCCTCCCCCGGCACCAGTTTTTCTGACCCCGGCATCATGCGTTTTCTTATTCAGGCACCAAAAAGCTTGATTTTTAAAAACAGCAAGCAATACCATTTTTAAGTTTGGAATTCGACCCCGAATTTCGTCCTGGCATCCGTTTTTGCCTTTGGGATCAAAAAAAATTTGCCTCCCCAGGCACCAGTATTTCTGACCCCGGCATCACGCGTTTTCTTCTTCAGGCACCAAAAAGCTTGATTTTTAAAAACAGCAAGCAATACCATTTTTAAGTATGGAATTCTACCCTGAATCTCATCCTGGCATCCGTTTTTGCCTTTGGGATCAAAAAAATTTTGCCTACCCAGGCATCATTTTTTCTGACCCCGACATCACACCTTTTTTTATTCAGGCACCAAGAAGCTTGATTTTTGAAAACAGCAAGCAATACCATTTTTAAGTATGGAATTGTACCCCAAATCTCTTACTGGCATCTGTTTTTGCATCTGGGATCAAAAAAATTTTGCCTCCCCAGGCAACAGTTTTTCTGACCCCGGCATCACGCGTTTTCTTCTTCAGGCACCAAAATGCTTGATTTTTAAAAACAGCAAGCAATACCATTTTTAAGTTTGGAATTCGACCCGGAATTTCGTCCTGGCATCCGTTTTTGCATTTGGGATCAAAAAAAATTTGCCTCCCCAGGCACCAGTTTTTCTGACCCCGGCATCACGCGTTTCTTCTTCAGGCACCAAAAAGCTTGATTTTTAAAAACAGCAAGCAATACCATTTTTAAGTTTGGAAATCGACCCTGCATTTCGTCCTGGCATCCGTTTTTGCATTTGGGATCAAAAAAAATTTGCCTCCCAGGAACCAGTTTTTCTGACCCCGGCATCACGCGTTTTCTTCTTCAGGCACCAAAAAGCTTGATTTTTAAAAACAGCAAGCAATACCATTTTTAAGTTTGGAATTCGACCCGGAATTTCGTCCTGGCATCCGTTTTTGCATTTGGGATCAAAAAATTTTTGCCTCCCCCGGCACCAGTTTTTCTGACCCCGGCATCATGCGTTTTCTTATTCAGGCACCAAAAAGCTTGATTTTTAAAAACAGCAAGCAATACCATTTTTAAGTTTGGAATTCGACCCCGAATTTCGTCCTGGCATCCGTTTTTGCCTTTGGGATCAAAAAAAATTTGCCTCCCCAGGCACCAGTATTTCTGACCCCGGCATCACGCGTTTTCTTCTTCAGGCACCAAAAAGCTTGATTTTTAAAAACAGCAAGCAATACCATTTTTAAGTATGGAATTCTACCCTGAATCTCATCCTGGCATCCGTTTTTGCCTTTGGGATCAAAAAAATTTTGCCTACCCAGGCATCATTTTTTCTGACCCCGACATCACACCTTTTTTTATTCAGGCACCAAGAAGCTTGATTTTTGAAAACAGCAAGCAATACCATTTTTAAGTATGGAATTGTACCCCAAATCTCTTACTGGCATCTGTTTTTGCATTTGGGATCAAAAAAATTTTGCCTCCCCAGGCACCAGTTTTTCTGACCCCGGCATCACGCGTTTTCTTCTTCAGGCACCAAAATTCTTGATTTTTAAAAACAGCAAGCAATACCATTTTTAAGTTTGGAATTCGACCCGGAATTTCGTCCTGGCATCCGTTTTTGCATTTGGGATCAAAAAAAATTTATCTCCCCAGGCACCAGTTTTTCTGACCCCGGCATCACGCGTTTTCTTCTTCAGGCACCAAAAAGCTTGATTTTTAAAAACAGCAAGCAATACCATTTTTAAGTTTGGAATTCGACCCGGAATTTCGTCCTGGCATCCGTTTTTGCATTTGGGATCAAAAAAAATTTGCCTCCCCAGGCACCAGTTTTTCTGACCCCGGCATCACGCGTTTTCTTCTTCAGGCACCAAAATGCTTGATTTTTAAAAACAGCAAGCAATACCATTTTTAAGTTTGGAAATCGACCCTGCATTTCGTCCTGGCATCCGTTTTTGCATTTGGGATCAAAAAAAATTTGCCTACCCAGGCATCATTTTTTCTGACCCCGGCATCACGCGTTTTCTTCTTTAGGCACCAAAAAGCTTGATTTTTAAAAACAGCAACCAATACCATTTTTAAGATTGGAATTCGACCCCGAATTTCGTCCTGGCATCCGTTTTTGCATTTGGGATCAAAAAAATTTTACCTCCCCAGGCACCAGTTTTTCTGACCCCGGCATCACGTGTTTTCATCTTCAGGCACCTAAAAGCTTGATTTTTTAAAACAGCAAGCAATACCATTTTTAAGTTTGGAATTCGACCCGGAATTTCGTCCTGGCATCCGTTTTTGCATTTGGGATCAAAAAAAATTTGCCTCCCCAGGCACCAGTTTTTCTGACCCCGGCATCACGCGTTTTCTTCTTCAGGCACCAAAAAGCTTGATTTTTAAAAACAGCAAGCAATACCATTTTTAAGTTTGGAATTCGACCCCGAATTTCGTCCTGGCATCCGTTTTTGCATTTGGGATCAAAAAAAATTTGCCTACCCAGGCATCATTTTTTCTGACCCCGGCATCACGCGTTTTCTTCTTTAGGCACCAAAAAGCTTGATTTTTAAAAACAGCAACCAATACCATTTTTAAGATTGGAATTCGACCCCGAATTTCGTCCTGGCATCCGTTTTTGCATTTGGGATCAAAAAAATTTTACCTCCCCAGGCACCAGTTTTTCTGACCCCGGCATCACGTGTTTTCATCTTCAGGCACCTAAAAGCTTGATTTTTTAAAACAGCAAGCAATACCATTTTTAAGTTTGGAATTCGACCCGGAATTTCGTCCTGGCATCCGTTTTTGCATTTGGGATCAAAAAAAATTTGCCTCCCCAGGCACCAGTTTTTCTGACCCCGGCATCACGCGTTTTCTTCTTCAGGCACCAAAAAGCTTGATTTTTAAAAACAGCAAGCAATACCATTTTTAAGTTTGGAATTCGACCCCAAATTTCATCCTGGCATCCGTTTTTGCATTTGGGATCAAAAAAAATTTGCCTCCCCAGGCACCAGTTTTTCTGACCCCGGCATCACGCATTTTCTTCTTCAGGCACCAAAAAGCTTGATTTTCAAAAACAGCAAGCAATACCATTTTTAAGTTTGGAAATCGACCCTGCATTTCGTCCTGGCATCCGTTTTTGCATTTGGGATCAAAAAAAATTTGCCTCCCCAGGCACCAGTTTTTCTGACCCCGGCATCACGCGTTTCTTCTTCAGGCACCAAAAAGCTTGATTTTTAAAAACAGCAAGCAATACCATTTTTAAGTTTGGAATTCGACCCAGAATTTCGTCCTGGCATCCGTTTTTGCATTTGGGATCAAAAATTTTTTGCCTCCCCCGGCACCAGTTTTTCTGAACCCGGCATCATGCGTTTTCTTATTCAGGCACCAAAAAGCTTGATTTTTAAAAACAGCAAGCAATACCATTTTTAAGTTTGGAATTCGACCCCGAATTTCGTCCTGGCATCCGTTTTTGCATTTGGGATCAAAAAAAATTTGCCTCCCCAGGCACCAGTATTTCTGACCCCGGCATCACGCGTTTTCTTCTTCAGGCACCAAAAAGCTTGATTTTTAAAAACAGCAAGCAATACCATTTTTAAGTATGGAATTCTACCCTGAATCTCATCCTGGCATCCGTTTTTGCCTTTGGGATCAAAAAATTTTTGCCTACCCAGGCATCATTTTTTCTGACCCCGACATCACACCTTTTTTTATTCAGGCACCAAGAAGCTTGATTTTTGAAAACAGCAAGCAATACCATTTTTAAGTATGGAATTGTACCCCAAATCTCTTACTGGCATCTGTTTTTGCATTTGGGATCAAAAAAATTTTGCCTCCCCAGGCACCAGTTTTTCTGACCCCGGCATCACGCGTTTTCTTCTTCAGGCACCAAAATGCTTGATTTTTAAAAACAGCAAGCAATACCATTTTTAAGTTTGGAATTCAACCCGGAATTTCGTCCTGGCATCCGTTTTTGCATTTGGGATCAAAAAAAATTTATCTCCCCAGGCACCAGTTTTTCTGACCCCGGCATCACGCGTTTTCTTCTTCAGGCACCAAAAAGCTTGATTTTTAAAAACAGCAAGCAATACCATTTTTAAGTTTGGAATTCGACCCGGAATTTCGTCCTGGCATCCGTTTTTGCATTTGGGATCAAAAAAAATTTGCCTCCCCAGGCACCAGTTTTTCTGACCCCGGCATCACGCGTTTTCTTCTTCAGGCACCAAAATGCTTGATTTTTAAAAACAGCAAGCAATACCATTTTTAAGTTTGGAAATCGACCCTGCATTTCGTCCTGGCATCCGTTTTTGCATTTGGGATCAAAAAAAATTTGCCTACCCAGGCATCATTTTTTCTGACCCCGGCATCACGCGTTTTCTTCTTTAGGCACCAAAAAGCTTGATTTTTAAAAACAGCAACCAATACCATTTTTAAGATTGGAATTCGACCCTGAATTTCGTCCTGGCATCCGTTTTTGCATTTGGGATCAAAAAAATTTTACCTCCCCAGGCACCAGTTTTTCTGACCCCGGCATCACGTGTTTTCATCTTCAGGCACCTAAAACCTTGATTTTTTAAAACAGCAAGCAATACCATTTTTAAGTTTGGAATTCGACCCGGAATTTCGTCCTGGCATCCGTTTTTGCATTTGGGATCAAAAAAAATTTGCCTCCCCAGGCACCAGTTTTTCTGACCCCGGCATCACGCGTTTTCTTCTTCAGGCACCAAAAAGCTTGATTTTTAAAAACAGCAAGCAATACCATTTTTAAGTTTGGAATTCGACCCCGAATTTCGTCCTGGCATCCGTTTTTGCATTTGGGATCAAAAAAAATTTGCCTCCCCAGGCACCAGTTTTTCTGACCCCGGCATCACGCGTTTTCTTCTTCAGGCACCAAAAAGCTTGATTTTTAAAAACAGCAACCAATACCATTTTTAAGATTGGAATTCGACCCCGAATTTCGTCCTGGCATCCGTTTTTGCATTTGGGATCAAAAAAAATTTGCCTCCCCAGGCACCAGTTTTTCTGACCCCGGCATCACGCGTTTCTTCTTCAGGCACCAAAAAGCTTGATTTTTAAAACAGCAAGCAATACCATTTTTAAGTTTGGAATTCGACCTGGAATTTCGTCCTGGCATCCGTTTTTGCATTTGGGATCAAAAAAAATTTGCCTCCCAGGCACCAGTTTTTCTGACCCCGGCATCACGCGTTTTCTTCTTCAGGCACCAAAAAGCTTGATTTTTAAAAACAGCAAGCAATACCATTTTTAAGTTTGGAATTCGACCCGGAATTTCGTCCTGGCATCCGTTTTTGCATTTGGGATCAAAAAATTTTTGCCTCCCCCGGCACCAGTTTTTCTGACCCCGGCATCATGCGTTTTCTTATTCAGGCACCAAAAAGCTTGATTTTTAAAAACAGCAAGCAATACCATTTTTAAGTTTGGAATTCGACCCCGAATTTCGTCCTGGCATCCGTTTTTGCATTTGGGATCAAAAAAAATTTGCCTCCCCAGGCACCAGTATTTCTGACCCCGGCATCACGCGTTTTCTTCTTCAGGCACCAAAAAGCTTGATTTTTAAAAACAGCAAGCAATACCATTTTTAAGTATGGAATTCTACCCTGAATCTCATCCTGGCATCCGTTTTTGCCTTTGGGATCAAAAAAATTTTGCCTACCCAGGCATCATTTTTTCTGACCCCGACATCACACCTTTTTTTATTCAGGCACCAAGAAGCTTGATTTTTGAAAACAGCAAGCAATACCATTTTTAAGTATGGAATTGTACCCCAAATCTCTTACTGGCATCTGTTTTTGCATTTGGGATCAAAAAAATTTTGCCTCCCCAGGCACCAGTTTTTCTGACCCCGGCATCACGCGTTTTCTTCTTCAGGCACCAAAAAGCTTGATTTTTAAAAACAGCAAGCAATACCATTTTTAAGTTTGGAAATCGACCCTGCATTTCGTCCTGGCATCCGTTTTTGCATTTGGGATCAAAAAAAATTTGCCTACCCAGGCATCATTTTTTCTGACCCCGGCATCACGCGTTTTCTTCTTTAGGCACCAAAAAGCTTGATTTTTAAAAACAGCAACCAATACCATTTTTAAGATTGGAATTCGACCCCGAATTTCGTCCTGGCATCCGTTTTTGCATTTGGGATCAAAAAAATTTTACCTCCCCAGGCACCAGTTTTTCTGACCCCGGCATCACGTGTTTTCATCTTCAGGCACCTAAAAGCTTGATTTTTTAAAACAGCAAGCAATACCATTTTTAAGTTTGGAATTCGACCCGGAATTTCGTCCTGGCATCCGTTTTTGCATTTGGGATCAAAAAAAATTTGCCTCCCCAGGCACCAGTTTTTCTGACCCCGGCATCACGCGTTTTCTTCTTCAGGCACCAAAAAGCTTGATTTTTAAAAACAGCAAGCAATACCATTTTTAAGTTTGGAATTCGACCCCGAATTTCGTCCTGGCATCCGTTTTTGCATTTGGGATCAAAAAAAATTTGCCTCCCCAGGCACCAGTTTTTCTGACCCCGGCATCACGCATTTTCTTCTTCAGGCACCAAAAAGCTTGATTTTCAAAAACAGCAAGCAATACCATTTTTAAGTTTGGAAATCGACCCTGCATTTCGTCCTGGCATCCGTTTTTGCATTTGGGATCAAAAAAAATTTGCCTCCCCAGGCACCAGTTTTTCTGACCCCGGCATCACGCGTTTCTTCTTCAGGCACCAAAAAGCTTGATTTTTAAAAACAGCAAGCAATACCATTTTTAAGTTTGGAATTCGACCCGGAATTTCGTCCTGGCATCCGTTTTTGCATTTGGGATCAAAAAAAATTTGCCTCCCAGGAACCAGTTTTTCTGACCCCGGCATCACGCGTTTTCTTATTCAGGCACCAAAAAGCTTGATTTTTAAAAACAGCAAGCAATACCATTTTTAAGTTTGGAATTCGACCCCGAATTTCGTCCTGGCATCCGTTTTTGCATTTGGGATCAAAAAAAATTTGCCTCCCCAGGCACCAGTATTTCTGACCCCGGCATCACGCGTTTTCTTCTTCAGGCACCAAAAAGCTTGATTTTTAAAAACAGCAAGCAATACCATTTTTAAGTATGGAATTCTACCCTGAATCTCATCCTGGCATCCGTTTTTGCCTTTGGGATCAAAAAAATTTTGCCTACCCAGGCATCATTTTTTCTGACCCCGACATCACACCTTTTTTTATTCAGGCACCAAGAAGCTTGATTTTTGAAAACAGCAAGCAATACCATTTTTAAGTATGGAATTGTACCCCAAATCTCTTACTGGCATCTGTTTTTGCATTTGGGATCAAAAAAATTTTGCCTCCCCAGGCACCAGTTTTTCTGACCCCGGCATCACGCGTTTTCTTCTTCAGGCACCAAAATACTTGATTTTTAAAAACAGCAAGCAATACCATTTTTAAGTTTGGAATTCAACCCGGAATTTCGTCCTGGCATCCGTTTTTGCATTTGGGATCAAAAAAAATTTATCTCCCCAGGCACCAGTTTTTCTGACCCCGGCATCACGCGTTTTCTTCTTCAGGCACCAAAAAGCTTGATTTTTAAAAACAGCAAGCAATACCATTTTTAAGTTTGGAATTCGACCCGGAATTTCGTCCTGGCATCCGTTTTTGCATTTGGGATCAAAAAAAATTTGCCTCCCCAGGCACCAGTTTTTCTGACCCCGGCATCACGCGTTTTCTTCTTCAGGCACCAAAATGCTTGATTTTTAAAAACAGCAAGCAATACCATTTTTAAGTTTGGAAATCGACCCTGCATTTCGTCCTGGCATCCGTTTTTGCATTTGGGATCAAAAAAAATTTGCCTACCCAGGCATCATTTTTTCTGACCCCGGCATCACGCGTTTTCTTCTTTAGGCACCAAAAAGCTTGATTTTTAAAAACAGCAACCAATACCATTTTTAAGATTGGAATTCGACCCCGAATTTCGTCCTGGCATCCGTTTTTGCATTTGGGATCAAAAAAATTTTACCTCCCCAGGCACCAGTTTTTCTGACCCCGGCATCACGTGTTTTCATCTTCAGGCACCTAAAACCTTGATTTTTTAAAACAGCAAGCAATACCATTTTTAAGTTTGGAATTCGACCCGGAATTTCGTCCTGGCATCCGTTTTTGCATTTGGGATCAAAAAAAATTTGCCTCCCCAGGCACCAGTTTTTCTGACCCCGGCATCACGCGTTTTCTTCTTCAGGCACCAAAAAGCTTGATTTTTAAAAACAGCAAGCAATACCATTTTTAAGTTTGGAATTCGACCCCGAATTTCGTCCTGGCATCCGTTTTTGCATTTGGGATCAAAAAAAATTTGCCTCCCCAGGCACCAGTTTTTCTGACCCCGGCATCACGCGTTTTCTTCTTCAGGCACCAAAAAGCTTGATTTTTAAAAACAGCAACCAATACCATTTTTAAGATTGGAATTCGACCCCGAATTTCGTCCTGGCATCCGTTTTTGCATTTGGGATCAAAAAAAATTTGCCTCCCCAGGCACCAGTTTTTCTGACCCCGGCATCACGCGTTTCTTCTTCAGGCACCAAAAAGCTTGATTTTTAAAACAGCAAGCAATACCATTTTTAAGTTTGGAATTCGACCTGGAATTTCGTCCTGGCATCCGTTTTTGCATTTGGGATCAAAAAAAATTTGCCTCCCAGGCACCAGTTTTTCTGACCCCGGCATCACGCGTTTTCTTCTTCAGGCACCAAAAAGCTTGATTTTTAAAAACAGCAAGCAATACCATTTTTAAGTTTGGAATTCGACCCGGAATTTCGTCCTGGCATCCGTTTTTGCATTTGGGATCAAAAAATTTTTGCCTCCCCCGGCACCAGTTTTTCTGACCCCGGCATCATGCGTTTTCTTATTCAGGCACCAAAAAGCTTGATTTTTAAAAACAGCAAGCAATACCATTTTTAAGTTTGGAATTCGACCCCGAATTTCGTCCTGGCATCCGTTTTTGCATTTGGGATCAAAAAAAATTTGCCTCCCCAGGCACCAGTATTTCTGACCCCGGCATCACGCGTTTTCTTCTTCAGGCACCAAAAAGCTTGATTTTTAAAAACAGCAAGCAATACCATTTTTAAGTATGGAATTCTACCCTGAATCTCATCCTGGCATCCGTTTTTGCCTTTGGGATCAAAAAAATTTTGCCTACCCAGGCATCATTTTTTCTGACCCCGACATCACACCTTTTTTTATTCAGGCACCAAGAAGCTTGATTTTTGAAAACAGCAAGCAATACCATTTTTAAGTATGGAATTGTACCCCAAATCTCTTACTGGCATCTGTTTTTGCATTTGGGATCAAAAAAATTTTGCCTCCCCAGGCACCAGTTTTTCTGACCCCGGCATCACGCGTTTTCTTCTTCAGGCACCAAAATGCTTGATTTTTAAAAACAGCAAGCAATACCATTTTTAAGTTTGGAATTCGACCCGGAATTTCGTCCTGGCATCCGTTTTTGCATTTGGGATCAAAAAAAATTTATCTCCCCAGGCACCAGTTTTTCTGACCCCGGCATCACGCGTTTTCTTCTTCAGGCACCAAAAAGCTTGATTTTTAAAAACAGCAAGCAATACCATTTTTAAGTTTGGAAATCGACCCTGCATTTCGTCCTGGCATCCGTTTTTGCATTTGGGATCAAAAAAAATTTGCCTACCCAGGCATCATTTTTTCTGACCCCGGCATCACGCGTTTTCTTCTTTAGGCACCAAAAAGCTTGATTTTTAAAAACAGCAACCAATACCATTTTTAAGATTGGAATTCGACCCCGAATTTCGTCCTGGCATCCGTTTTTGCATTTGGGATCAAAAAAATTTTACCTCCCCAGGCACCAGTTTTTCTGACCCCGGCATCACGTGTTTTCATCTTCAGGCACCTAAAAGCTTGATTTTTTAAAACAGCAAGCAATACCATTTTTAAGTTTGGAATTCGACCCGGAATTTCGTCCTGGCATCCGTTTTTGCATTTGGGATCAAAAAAAATTTGCCTCCCCAGGCACCAGTTTTTCTGACCCCGGCATCACGCGTTTTCTTCTTCAGGCACCAAAAAGCTTGATTTTTAAAAACAGCAAGCAATACCATTTTTAAGTTTGGAATTCGACCCCGAATTTCGTCCTGGCATCCGTTTTTGCATTTGGGATCAAAAAAAATTTGCCTCCCCAGGCACCAGTTTTTCTGACCCCGGCATCACGCATTTTCTTCTTCAGGCACCAAAAAGCTTGATTTTCAAAAACAGCAAGCAATACCATTTTTAAGTTTGGAAATCGACCCTGCATTTCGTCCTGGCATCCGTTTTTGCATTTGGGATCAAAAAAAATTTGCCTCCCCAGGCACCAGTTTTTCTGACCCCGGCATCACGCGTTTCTTCTTCAGGCACCAAAAAGCTTGATTTTTAAAAACAGCAAGCAATACCATTTTTAAGTTTGGAATTCGACCCGGAATTTCGTCCTGGCATCCGTTTTTGCATTTGGGATCAAAAAAAATTTGCCTCCCAGGAACCAGTTTTTCTGACCCCGGCATCACGCGTTTTCTTCTTCAGGCACCAAAAAGCTTGATTTTTAAAAACAGCAAGCAATACCATTTTTAAGTTTGGAATTCGACCCCGAATTTCGTCCTGGCATCCGTTTTTGCATTTGGGATCAAAAAAAATTTGCCTCCCCAGGCACCAGTATTTCTGACCCCGGCATCACGCGTTTTCTTCTTCAGGCACCAAAAAGCTTGATTTTTAAAAACAGCAAGCAATACCATTTTTAAGTATGGAATTCTACCCTGAATCTCATCCTGGCATCCGTTTTTGCCTTTGGGATCAAAAAATTTTTGCCTACCCAGGCATCATTTTTTCTGACCCCGACATCACACCTTTTTTTATTCAGGCACCAAGAAGCTTGATTTTTGAAAACAGCAAGCAATACCATTTTTAAGTATGGAATTGTACCCCAAATCTCTTACTGGCATCTGTTTTTGCATTTGGGATCAAAAAAATTTTGCCTCCCCAGGCACCAGTTTTTCTGACCCCGGCATCACGCGTTTTCTTCTTCAGGCACCAAAATGCTTGATTTTTAAAAACAGCAAGCAATACCATTTTTAAGTTTGGAATTCGACCCGGAATTTCGTCCTGGCATCCGTTTTTGCATTTGGGATCAAAAAAAATTTGCCTCCCCAGGCACCAGTTTTTCTGACCCCGGCATCACGCGTTTTCTTCTTCAGGCACCAAAAAGCTTGATTTTTAAAAACAGCAAGCAATACCATTTTTAAGTTTGGAATTCGACCCCGAATTTCGTCCTGGCATCCGTTTTTGCATTTGGGATCAAAAAAAATTTGCCTCCCCAGGCACCAGTTTTTCTGACCCCGGCATCACGCATTTTCTTCTTCAGGCACCAAAAAGCTTGATTTTCAAAAACAGCAAGCAATACCATTTTTAAGTTTGGAAATCGACCCTGCATTTCGTCCTGGCATCCGTTTTTGCATTTGGGATCAAAAAAAATTTGCCTCCCCAGGCACCAGTTTTTCTGACCCCGGCATCACGCGTTTCTTCTTCAGGCACCAAAAAGCTTGATTTTTAAAAACAGCAAGCAATACCATTTTTAAGTTTGGAATTCGACCCGGAATTTCGTCCTGGCATCCGTTTTTGCATTTGGGATCAAAAAAAATTTGCCTCCCAGGAACCAGTTTTTCTGACCCCGGCATCACGCGTTTTCTTCTTCAGGCACCAAAAAGCTTGATTTTTAAAAACAGCAAGCAATACCATTTTTAAGTTTGGAATTCGACCCCGAATTTCGTCCTGGCATCCGTTTTTGCATTTGGGATCAAAAAAAATTTGCCTCCCCAGGCACCAGTATTTCTGACCCCGGCATCACGCGTTTTCTTCTTCAGGCACCAAAAAGCTTGATTTTTAAAAACAGCAAGCAATACCATTTTTAAGTATGGAATTCTACCCTGAATCTCATCCTGGCATCCGTTTTTGCCTTTGGGATCAAAAAATTTTTGCCTACCCAGGCATCATTTTTTCTGACCCCGACATCACACCTTTTTTTATTCAGGCACCAAGAAGCTTGATTTTTGAAAACAGCAAGCAATACCATTTTTAAGTATGGAATTGTACCCCAAATCTCTTACTGGCATCTGTTTTTGCATTTGGGATCAAAAAAATTTTGCCTCCCCAGGCACCAGTTTTTCTGACCCCGGCATCACGCGTTTTCTTCTTCAGGCACCAAAATGCTTGATTTTTAAAAACAGCAAGCAATACCATTTTTAAGTTTGGAATTCGACCCGGAATTTCGTCCTGGCATCCGTTTTTGCATTTGGGATCAAAAAAAATTTGCCTCCCCAGGCACCAGTTTTTCTGACCCCGGCATCACGCGTTTTCTTCTTCAGGCACCAAAAAGCTTGATTTTTAAAAACAGCAAGCAATACCATTTTTAAGTATGGAATTCTACCCTGAATCTCATCCTGGCATCCATTTTTGCCTTTGGGATCAAAAAAATTTTGCCTACCCAGGCATCATTTTTTCTGACCCCGACATCACACCTTTTTTTATTCAGGCACCAAGAAGCTTGATTTTTGAAAACAGCAAGCAATACCATTTTTAAGTATGGAATTGTACCCCAAATCTCTTACTGGCATCTGTTTTTGCATTTGGGATCAAAAAAATTTTGCCTCCCCAGGCACCAGTTTTTCTGACCCCGGCATCACGCGTTTTCTTCTTCAGGCACCAAAATGCTTGATTTTTAAAAACAGCAAGCAATACCATTTTTAAGTTTGGAATTCGATCCGGAATTTCGTCCTGGCATCCGTTTTTGCATTTGGGATCAAAAAAAATTTATCTCCCCAGGCACCAGTTTTTCTGACCCCGGCATCACGCGTTTTCTTCTTCAGGCACCAAAAAGCTTGATTTTTAAAAACAGCAAGCAATACCATTTTTAAGTTTGGAAATCGACCCTGCATTTCGTCCTGGCATCCGTTTTTGCATTTGGGATCAAAAAAAATTTGCCTACCCAGGCATCATTTTTTCTGACCCCGGCATCACGCGTTTTCTTCTTTAGGCACCAAAAAGCTTGATTTTTAAAAACAGCAACCAATACCATTTTTAAGATTGGAATTCGACCCCGAATTTCGTCCTGGCATCCGTTTTTGCATTTGGGATCAAAAAAATTTTACCTCCCCAGGCACCAGTTTTTCTGACCCCGGCATCACGTGTTTTCATCTTCAGGCACCTAAAAGCTTGATTTTTTAAAACAGCAAGCAATACCATTTTTAAGTTTGGAATTCGACCCGGAATTTCGTCCTGGCATCCGTTTTTGCATTTGGGATCAAAAAAAATTTGCCTCCCCAGGCACCAGTTTTTCTGACCCCGGCATCACGCGTTTTCTTCTTCAGGCACCAAAAAGCTTGATTTTTAAAAACAGCAAGCAATACCATTTTTAAGTTTGGAATTCGACCCCGAATTTCGTCCTGGCATCCGTTTTTGCATTTGGGATCAAAAAAAATTTGCCTCCCCAGGCACCAGTTTTTCTGACCCCGGCATCACGCATTTTCTTCTTCAGGCACCAAAAAGCTTGATTTTCAAAAACAGCAAGCAATACCATTTTTAAGTTTGGAAATCGACCCTGCATTTCGTCCTGGCATCCGTTTTTGCATTTGGGATCAAAAAAAATTTGCCTCCCCAGGCACCAGTTTTTCTGACCCCGGCATCACGCGTTTCTTCTTCAGGCACCAAAAAGCTTGATTTTTAAAAACAGCAAGCAATACCATTTTTAAGTTTGGAATTCGACCCGGAATTTCGTCCTGGCATCCGTTTTTGCATTTGGGATCAAAAAAAATTTGCCTCCCAGGAACCAGTTTTTCTGACCCCGGCATCACGCGTTTTCTTCTTCAGGCACCAAAAAGCTTGATTTTTAAAAACAGCAAGCAATACCATTTTTAAGTTTGGAATTCGACCCCGAATTTCGTCCTGGCATCCGTTTTTGCATTTGGGATCAAAAAAAATTTGCCTCCCCAGGCACCAGTATTTCTGACCCCGGCATCACGCGTTTTCTTCTTCAGGCACCAAAAAGCTTGATTTTTAAAAACAGCAAGCAATACCATTTTTAAGTATGGAATTCTACCCTGAATCTCATCCTGGCATCCGTTTTTGCCTTTGGGATCAAAAAAATTTTGCCTACCCAGGCATCATTTTTTCTGACCCCGACATCACACCTTTTTTTATTCAGGCACCAAGAAGCTTGATTTTTGAAAACAGCAAGCAATACCATTTTTAAGTATGGAATTGTACCCCAAATCTCTTACTGGCATCTGTTTTTGCATTTGGGATCAAAAAAATTTTGCCTCCCCAGGCACCAGTTTTTCTGACCCCGGCATCACGCGTTTTCTTCTTCAGGCACCAAAATGCTTGATTTTTAAAAACAGCAAGCAATACCATTTTTAAGTTTGGAATTCGACCCGGAATTTCGTCCTGGCATCCGTTTTTGCATTTGGGATCAAAAAAAATTTACCTCCCCAGGCACCAGTTTTTCTGACCCCGGCATCACGCGTTTCTTCTTCAGGCACCAAAAAGCTTGATTTTTAAAAACAGCAAGCAATACCATTTTTAAGTTTGGAAATCGACCCTGCATTTCGTCCTGGCATCCATTTTTGCATTTGGAATCAAAAAAAATTTGCCTCCCAGGAACCAGTTTTTCTGACCCCGGCATCACGCGTTTTCTTCTTCAGGCACCAAAAAGCTTGATTTTTAAAAACAGCAAGCAATACCATTTTTAAGTTTGGAATTCGACCCGGAATTTCGTCCTGGCATCCGTTTTTGCATTTGGGATCAAAAAATTTTTGCCTCCCCCGGCACCAGTTTTTCTGACCCCGGCATCATGCGTTTTCTTCTTCGGGCACCAAAAAGCTTGATTTTTAAAAACAGCAAGCAATACCATTTTTAAGTATGGAATTCTACCCTGAATCTCATCCTGGCATCCGTTTTTGCCTTTGGGATCAAAAAAATTTTGCCTACCCAGGCATCATTTTTTCTGACCCCGACATCACACCTTTTTTTATTCAGGCACCAAGAAGCTTGATTTTTGAAAACAGCAAGCAATACCATTTTTAAGTATGGAATTGTACCCCAAATCTCTTACTGGCATCTGTTTTTGCATTTGGGATCAAAAAAATTTTGCCTCCCCAGGCACCAGTTTTTCTGACCCCGGCATCACGCGTTTTCTTCTTCAGGCACCAAAATGCTTGATTTTTGAAAACAGCAAGCAATACCATTTTTAAGTTTGGAATTCGACCCGGAATTTCGTCCTGGCATCCGTTTTTGCATTTGGGATCAAAAAAAATTTATCTCCCCAGGCACCAGTTTTTCTGACCCCGGCATCACGCGTTTTCTTCTTCAGGCACCAAAAAGCTTGATTTTTAAAAACAGCAAGCAATACCATTTTTAAGTTTGGAATTCGACCCGGAATTTCGTCCTGGCATCCGTTTTTGCATTTGGGATCAAAAAAAATTTGCCTCCCCAGGCACCAGTTTTTCTGACCCCGGCATCACGCGTTTTCTTCTTCAGGCACCAAAATGCTTGATTTTTAAAAACAGCAAGCAATACCATTTTTAAGTTTGGAAATCGACCCTGCATTTCGTCCTGGCATCCGTTTTTGCATTTGGGATCAAAAAAAATTTGCCTACCCAGGCATCATTTTTTCTGACCCCGGCATCACGCGTTTTCTTCTTTAGGCACCAAAAAGCTTGATTTTTAAAAACAGCAACCAATACCATTTTTAAGATTGGAATTCGACCCCGAATTTCGTCCTGGCATCCGTTTTTGCATTTGGGATCAAAAAAATTTTACCTCCCCAGGCACCAGTTTTTCTGACCCCGGCATCACGTGTTTTCGTCTTCAGGCACCTAAAAGCTTGATTTTTTAAAACAGCAAGCAATACCATTTTTAAGTTTGGAATTCGACCCGGAATTTCGTCCTGGCATCCGTTTTTGCATTTGGGATCAAAAAAAATTTGCCTCCCCAGGCACCAGTTTTTCTGACCCCGGCATCACGCGTTTTCTTCTTCAGGCACCAAAAAGCTTGATTTTTAAAAACAGCAAGCAATACCATTTTTAAGTTTGGAATTCGACCCCGAATTTCGTCCTGGCATCCGTTTTTGCATTTGGGATCAAAAAAAATTTGCCTACCCAGGCATCATTTTTTCTGACCCCGGCATCACGCGTTTTCTTCTTTAGGCACCAAAAAGCTTGATTTTTAAAAACAGCAACCAATACCATTTTTAAGATTGGAATTCGACCCCGAATTTCGTCCTGGCATCCGTTTTTGCATTTGGGATCAAAAAAATTTTACCTCCCCAGGCACCAGTTTTTCTGACCCCGGCATCACGTGTTTTCATCTTCAGGCACCTAAAAGCTTGATTTTTTAAAACAGCAAGCAATACCATTTTTAAGTTTGGAATTCGACCCGGAATTTCGTCCTGGCATCCGTTTTTGCATTTGGGATCAAAAAAAATTTGCCTCCCCAGGCACCAGTTTTTCTGACCCCGGCATCACGCATTTTCTTCTTCAGGCACCAAAAAGCTTGATTTTCAAAAACAGCAAGCAATACCATTTTTAAGTTTGGAAATCGACCCTGCATTTCGTCCTGGCATCCATTTTTGCATTTGGGATCAAAAAAAATTTGCCTCCCAGGAACCAGTTTTTCTGACCCCGGCATCACGCGTTTTCTTCTTCAGGCACCAAAAAGCTTGATTTTTAAAAACAGCAAGCAATACCATTTTTAAGTTTGGAATTCGACCCGGAATTTCGTCCTGGCATCCGTTTTTGCATTTGGGATCAAAAAATTTTTGCCTCCCCCGGCACGAGTTTTTCTGACCCCGGCATCATGCGTTTTCTTCTTCAGGCACCAAAAAGCTTGATTTTTAAAAACAGCAAGCAATACCATTTTTAAGTATGGAATTCTACCCTGAATCTCATCCTGGCATCCGTTTTTGCCTTTGGGATCAAAAAAATTTTGCCTACCCAGGCATCATTTTTTCTGACCCCGACATCACACCTTTTTTTATTCAGGCACCAAGAAGCTTGATTTTCAAAAACAGCAAGCAATACCATTTTTAAGTTTGGAAATCGACCCTGCATTTCGTCCTGGCATCCGTTTTTGCATTTGGGATCAAAAAAAATTTGCCTCCCCAGGCACCAGTTTTTCTGACCCCGGCATCACGCGTTTCTTCTTCAGGCACCAAAAAGCTTGATTTTTAAAAACAGCAAGCAATACCATTTTTAAGTTTGGAATTCGACCCGGAATTTCGTCCTGGCATCCGTTTTTGCATTTGGGATCAAAAAATTTTTGCCTCCCCCGGCACCAGTTTTTCTGAACCCGGCATCATGCGTTTTCTTATTCAGGCACCAAAAAGCTTGATTTTTAAAAACAGCAAGCAATACCATTTTTAAGTTTGGAATTCGACCCCGAATTTCGTCCTGGCATCCGTTTTTGCATTTGGGATCAAAAAAAATTTGCCTCCCCAGGCACCAGTATTTCTGACCCCGGCATCACGCGTTTTCTTCTTCAGGCACCAAAAAGCTTGATTTTTAAAAACAGCAAGCAATACCATTTTTAAGTATGGAATTCTACCCTGAATCTCATCCTGGCATCCGTTTTTGCCTTTGGGATCAAAAAAATTTTGCCTACCCAGGCATCATTTTTTCTGACCCCGACATCACACCTTTTTTTATTCAGGCACCAAGAAGCTTGATTTTTGAAAACAGCAAGCAATACCATTTTTAAGTATGGAATTGTACCCCAAATCTCTTACTGGCATCTGTTTTTGCATTTGGGATCAAAAAAATTTTGCCTCCCCAGGCACCAGTTTTTCTGACCCCGGCATCACGCGTTTTTTTCTTCAGGCACCAAAATGCTTGATTTTTAAAAACAGCAAGCAATACCATTTTTAAGTTTGGAATTCAACCCGGAATTTCGTCCTGGCATCCGTTTTTGCATTTGGGATCAAAAAAAATTTGCCTCCCCAGGCACCAGTTTTTCTGACCCCGGCATCACGCGTTTTCTTCTTCAGGCACCAAAAAGCTTGATTTTTAAAAACAGCAAGCAATATCATTTTTAAGTTTGGAATTCGACCCCGAATTTCGTCCTGGCATCCGTTTTTGCATTTGGGATCAAAAAAAATTTGCCTCCCCAGGCACCAGTTTTTCTGACCCCGGCATCACGCATTTTCTTCTTCAGGCACCAAAAAGCTTGATTTTCAAAAACAGCAAGCAATACCATTTTTAAGTTTGGAAATCGACCCTGCATTTCGTCCTGGCATCCGTTTTTGCATTTGGGATCAAAAAAAATTTGCCTCCCCAGGCACCAGTTTTTCTGACCCCGGCATCACGCGTTTCTTCTTCAGGCACCAAAAAGCTTGATTTTTAAAAACAGCAAGCAATACCATTTTTAAGTTTGGAATTCGACCCGGAATTTCGTCCTGGCATCCGTTTTTGCATTTGGGATCAAAAAATTTTTGCCTCCCCCGGCACCAGTTTTTCTGAACCCGGCATCATGCGTTTTCTTATTCAGGCACCAAAAAGCTTGATTTTTAAAAACAGCAAGCAATACCATTTTTAAGTTTGGAATTCGACCCCGAATTTCGTCCTGGCATCCGTTTTTGCATTTGGGATCAAAAAAAATTTGCCTCCCCAGGCACCAGTATTTCTGACCCCGGCATCACGCGTTTTCTTCTTCAGGCACCAAAAAGCTTGATTTTTAAAAACAGCAAGCAATACCATTTTTAAGTATGGAATGCTACCCTGAATCTCATCCTGGCATCCGTTTTTGCCTTTGGGATCAAAAAAATTTTGCCTACCCAGGCATCATTTTTTCTGACCCCGACATCACACCTTTTTTTATTCAGGCACCAAGAAGCTTGATTTTTGAAAACAGCAAGCAATACCATTTTTAAGTATGGAATTGTACCCCAAATCTCTTACTGGCATCTGTTTTTGCATTTGGGATCAAAAAAATTTTGCCTCCCCAGGCACCAGTTTTTCTGACCCCGGCATCACGCGTTTTCTTCTTCAGGCACCAAAATGCTTGATTTTTAAAAACAGCAAGCAATACCATTTTTAAGTTTGGAATTCAACCCGGAATTTCGTCCTGGCATCCGTTTTTGCATTTGGGATCAAAAAAAATTTATCTCCCCAGGCACCAGTTTTTCTGACCCCGGCATCACGTGTTTTCATCTTCAGGCACCTAAAAGCTTGTTTTTTTAAAACAGCAAGCAATACCATTTTTAAGTTTGGAATTCGACCCGGAATTTCGTCCTGGCATCCGTTTTTGCATTTGGGATCAAAAAAAATTTGCCTCCCCAGGCACCAGTTTTTCTGACCCCGGCATCACGTGTTTTCTTCTTCAGGCACCAAAAAGCTTGATTTTTAAAAACAGCAAGCAATATCATTTTTAAGTTTGGAATTCGACCCCGAATTTCGTCCTGGCATCCGTTTTTGCATTTGGGATCAAAAAAAATTTGCCTCCCCAGGCACCAGTTTTTCTGACCCCGGCATCACGCATTTTCTTCTTCAGGCACCAAAAAGCTTGATTTTTAAAACAGCAAGCAATACCATTTTTAAGTATGGAATTCTACCCTGAATCTCATCCTGGCATCCGTTTTTGCCTTTGGGATCAAAAAAATTTTGCCTACCCAGGCATCATTTTTTCTGACCCCGACATCACACCTTTTTTTATTCAGGCACCAAGAAGCTTGATTTTTGAAAACAGCAAGCAATACCATTTTTAAGTATGGAATTGTACCCCAAATCTCTTACTGGCATCTGTTTTTGCATTTGGGATCAAAAAAATTTTGCCTCCCCAGGCACCAGTTTTTCTGACCCCGGCATCACGCGTTTTCTTCTTCAGGCACCAAAATGCTTGATTTTTAAAAACAGCAAGCAATACCATTTTTAAGTTTGGAATTCGACCCGGAATTTCGTCCTGGCATCCGTTTTTGCATTTGGGATCAAAAAAAATTTATCTCCCCAGGCACCAGTTTTTCTGACCCCGGCATCACGCGTTTTCTTCTTCAGGCACCAAAAAGCTTGATTTTTAAAAACAGCAAGCAATACCATTTTTAAGTTTGGAAATCGACCCTGCATTTCGTCCTGGCATCCGTTTTTGCATTTGGGATCAAAAAAAATTTGCCTACCCAGGCATCATTTTTTCTGACCCCGGCATCACGCGTTTTCTTCTTTAGGCACCAAAAAGCTTGATTTTTAAAAACAGCAACCAATACCATTTTTAAGATTGGAATTCGACCCCGAATTTCGTCCTGGCATCCGTTTTTGCATTTGGGATCAAAAAAATTTTACCTCCCCAGGCACCAGTTTTTCTGACCCCGGCATCACGTGTTTTCATCTTCAGGCACCTAAAAGCTTGATTTTTTAAAACAGCAAGCAATACCATTTTTAAGTTTGGAATTCGACCCGGAATTTCGTCCTGGCATCCGTTTTTGCATTTGGGATCAAAAAAAATTTGCCTCCCCAGGCACCAGTTTTTCTGACCCCGGCATCACGCGTTTTCTTCTTCAGGCACCAAAAAGCTTGATTTTTAAAAACAGCAAGCAATACCATTTTTAAGTTTGGAATTCGACCCCGAATTTCGTCCTGGCATCCGTTTTTGCATTTGGGATCAAAAAAAATTTGCCTCCCCAGGCACCAGTTTTTCTGACCCCGGCATCACGCATTTTCTTCTTCAGGCACCAAAAAGCTTGATTTTCAAAAACAGCAAGCAATACCATTTTTAAGTTTGGAAATCGACCCTGCATTTCGTCCTGGCATCCGTTTTTGCATTTGGGATCAAAAAAAATTTGCCTCCCCAGGCACCAGTTTTTCTGACCCCGGCATCACGCGTTTCTTCTTCAGGCACCAAAAAGCTTGATTTTTAAAAACAGCAAGCAATACCATTTTTAAGTTTGGAATTCGACCCGGAATTTCGTCCTGGCATCCGTTTTTGCATTTGGGATCAAAAAAAATTTGCCTCCCAGGAACCAGTTTTTCTGACCCCGGCATCACGCGTTTTCTTCTTCAGGCACCAAAAAGCTTGATTTTTAAAAACAGCAAGCAATACCATTTTTAAGTTTGGAATTCGACCCCGAATTTCGTCCTGGCATCCGTTTTTGCATTTGGGATCAAAAAAAATTTGCCTCCCCAGGCACCAGTATTTCTGACCCCGGCATCACGCGTTTTCTTCTTCAGGCACCAAAAAGCTTGATTTTTAAAAACAGCAAGCAATACCATTTTTAAGTATGGAATTCTACCCTGAATCTCATCCTGGCATCCGTTTTTGCCTTTGGGATCAAAAAAATTTTGCCTACCCAGGCATCATTTTTTCTGACCCCGACATCACACCTTTTTTTATTCAGGCACCAAGAAACTTGATTTTTGAAAACAGCAAGCAATACCATTTTTAAGTATGGAATTGTACCCCAAATCTCTTACTGGCATCTGTTTTTGCATTTGGGATCAAAAAAATTTTGCCTCCCCAGGCACCAGTTTTTCTGACCCCGGCATCACGCGTTTTCTTCTTCAGGCACCAAAATGCTTGATTTTTAAAAACAGCAAGCAATACCATTTTTAAGTATGGAATTCGACCCGGAATTTCGTCCTGGCATCCGTTTTTGCATTTGGGATCAAAAAAAATTTGCCTCCCCAGGCACCAGTTTTTCTGACCCCGGCATCACGCGTTTTCTTCTTCAGGCACCAAAAAGCTTGATTTTTAAAAACAGCAAGCAATACCATTTTTAAGTATGGAATTCTACCCTGAATCTCATCCTGGCATCCATTTTTGCCTTTGGGATCAAAAAAATTTTGCCTACCCAGGCATCATTTTTTCTGACCCCGACATCACACCTTTTTTTATTCAGGCACCAAGAAGCTTGATTTTTGAAAACAGCAAGCAATACCATTTTTAAGTATGGAATTGTACCCCAAATCTCTTACTGGCATCTGTTTTTGCATTTGGGATCAAAAAAATTTTGCCTCCCCAGGCACCAGTTTTTCTGACCCCGGCATCACGCGTTTTCTTCTTCAGGCACCAAAATGCTTGATTTTTAAAAACAGCAAGCAATACCATTTTTAAGTTTGGAATTCGACCCGGAATTTCGTCCTGGCATCCGTTTTTGCATTTGGGATCAAAAAAAATTTATCTCCCCAGGCACCAGTTTTTCTGACCCCGGCATCACGCGTTTTCTTCTTCAGGCACCAAAAAGCTTGATTTTTAAAAACAGCAAGCAATACCATTTTTAAGTTTGGAAATCGACCCTGCATTTCGTCCTGGCATCCGTTTTTGCATTTGGGATCAAAAAAAATTTGCCTACCCAGGCATCATTTTTTCTGACCCCGGCATCACGCGTTTTCTTCTTTAGGCACCAAAAAGCTTGATTTTTAAAAACAGCAACCAATACCATTTTTAAGATTGGAATTCGACCCCGAATTTCGTCCTGGCATCCGTTTTTGCATTTGGGATCAAAAAAATTTTACCTCCCCAGGCACCAGTTTTTCTGACCCCGGCATCACGTGTTTTCATCTTCAGGCACCTAAAAGCTTGATTTTTTAAAACAGCAAGCAATACCATTTTTAAGTTTGGAATTCGACCCGGAATTTCGTCCTGGCATCCGTTTTTGCATTTGGGATCAAAAAAAATTTGCCTCCCCAGGCACCAGTTTTTCTGACCCCGGCATCACGCGTTTTCTTCTTCAGGCACCAAAATGCTTGATTTTTAAAAACAGCAAGCAATACCATTTTTAAGTTTGGAATTCGACCCGGAATTTCGTCCTGGCATCCGTTTTTGCATTTGGGATCAAAAAAAATTTGCCTCCCCAGGCACCAGTTTTTCTGACCCCGGCATCACGCGTTTCTTCTTCAGGCACCAAAAAGCTTGATTTTTAAAAACAGCAAGCAATACCATTTTTAAGTTTGGAAATCGACCCTGCATTTCGTCCTGGCATCCATTTTTGCATTTGGGATCAAAAAAAATTTGCCTCCCAGGAACCAGTTTTTCTGACCCCGGCATCACGCGTTTTCTTCTTCAGGCACCAAAAAGCTTGATTTTTAAAAACAGCAAGCAATACCATTTTTAAGTTTGGAATTCGACCCGGAATTTCGTCCTGGCATCCATTTTTGCATTTGGGATCAAAAAATTTTTGCCTCCCCCGGCACCAGTTTTTCTGACCCCGGCATCATGCGTTTTCTTCTTCGGGCACCAAAAAGCTTGATTTTTAAAAACAGCAAGCAATACCATTTTTAAGTATGGAATTCTACCCTGAATCTCATCCTGGCATCCGTTTTTGCCTTTGGGATCAAAAAAATTTTGCCTACCCAGGCATCATTTTTTCTGACCCCGACATCACACCTTTTTTTATTCAGGCACCAAGAAGCTTGATTTTTGAAAACAGCAAGCAATACCATTTTTAAGTATGGAATTGTACCCCAAATCTCTTACTGGCATCTGTTTTTGCATTTGGGATCAAAAAAATTTTGCCTCCCCAGGCACCAGTTTTTCTGACCCCGGCATCACGCGTTTTCTTCTTCAGGCACCAAAATGCTTGATTTTTAAAAACAGCAAGCAATACCATTTTTAAGTTTGGAATTCGACCCGGAATTTCGTCCTGGCATCCGTTTTTGCATTTGGGATCAAAAAAAATTTGCCTCCCCAGGCACCAGTTTTTCTGACCCCGGCATCACGCGTTTTCTTCTTCAGGCACCAAAATGCTTGATTTTTAAAAACAGCAAGCAATACCATTTTTAAGTTTGGAAATCGACCCTGCATTTCGTCCTGGCATCCGTTTTTGCATTTGGGATCAAAAAAAATTTGCCTACCCAGGCATCATTTTTTCTGACCCCGGCATCACGCGTTTTCTTCTTTAGGCACCAAAAAGCTTGATTTTTAAAAACAGCAACCAATACCATTTTTAAGATTGGAATTCGACCCCGAATTTCGTCCTGGCATCCGTTTTTGCATTTGGGATCAAAAAAATTTTACCTCCCCAGGCACCAGTTTTTCTGACCCCGGCATCACGTGTTTTCGTCTTCAGGCACCTAAAAGCTTGATTTTTTAAAACAGCAAGCAATACCATTTTTAAGTTTGGAATTCGACCCGGAATTTCGTCCTGGCATCCGTTTTTGCATTTGGGATCAAAAAAAATTTGCCTCCCCAGGCACCAGTTTTTCTGACCCCGGCATCACGCGTTTTCTTCTTCAGGCACCAAAAAGCTTGATTTTTAAAAACAGCAAGCAATACCATTTTTAAGTTTGGAATTCGACCCCGAATTTCGTCCTGGCATCCGTTTTTGCATTTGGGATCAAAAAAAATTTGCCTACCCAGGCATCATTTTTTCTGACCCCGGCATCACGCGTTTTCTTCTTTAGGCACCAAAAAGCTTGATTTTTAAAAACAGCAACCAATACCATTTTTAAGATTGGAATTCGACCCCGAATTTCGTCCTGGCATCCGTTTTTGCATTTGGGATCAAAAAAATTTTACCTCCCCAGGCACCAGTTTTTCTGACCCCGGCATCACGTGTTTTCATCTTCAGGCACCTAAAAGCTTGATTTTTTAAAACAGCAAGCAATACCATTTTTAAGTTTGGAATTCGACCCCGAATTTCGTCCTGGCATCCGTTTTTGCATTTGGGATCAAAAAAAATTTGCCTACCCAGGCATCATTTTTTCTGACCCCGGCATCACGCGTTTTCTTCTTTAGGCACCAAAAAGCTTGATTTTTAAAAACAGCAACCAATACCATTTTTAAGATTGGAATTCGACCCCGAATTTCGTCCTGGCATCCGTTTTTGCATTTGGGATCAAAAAAATTTTACCTCCCCAGGCACCAGTTTTTCTGACCCCGGCATCACGTGTTTTCATCTTCAGGCACCTAAAAGCTTGATTTTTTAAAACAGCAAGCAATACCATTTTTAAGTTTGGAATTCGACCCGGAATTTCGTCCTGGCATCCGTTTTTGCATTTGGGATCAAAAAAAATTTGCCTCCCCAGGCACCAGTTTTTCTGACCCCGGCATCACGCATTTTCTTCTTCAGGCACCAAAAAGCTTGATTTTCAAAAACAGCAAGCAATACCATTTTTAAGTTTGGAAATCGACCCTGCATTTCGTCCTGGCATCCATTTTTGCATTTGGGATCAAAAAAAATTTGCCTCCCAGGAACCAGTTTTTCTGACCCCGGCATCACGCGTTTTCTTCTTCAGGCACCAAAAAGCTTGATTTTTAAAAACAGCAAGCAATACCATTTTTAAGTTTGGAATTCGACCCGGAATTTCGTCCTGGCATCCGTTTTTGCATTTGGGATCAAAAAATTTTTGCCTCCCCCGGCACGAGTTTTTCTGACCCCGGCATCATGCGTTTTCTTCTTCAGGCACCAAAAAGCTTGATTTTTAAAAACAGCAAGCAATACCATTTTTAAGTATGGAATTCTACCCTGAATCTCATCCTGGCATCCGTTTTTGCCTTTGGGATCAAAAAAATTTTGCCTACCCAGGCATCATTTTTTCTGACCCCGACATCACACCTTTTTTTATTCAGGCACCAAGAAGCTTGATTTTCAAAAACAGCAAGCAATACCATTTTTAAGTTTGGAAATCGACCCTGCATTTCGTCCTGGCATCCGTTTTTGCATTTGGGATCAAAAAAAATTTGCCTCCCCAGGCACCAGTTTTTCTGACCCCGGCATCACGCGTTTCTTCTTCAGGCACCAAAAAGCTTGATTTTTAAAAACAGCAAGCAATACCATTTTTAAGTTTGGAATTCGACCCGGAATTTCGTCCTGGCATCCGTTTTTGCATTTGGGATCAAAAAATTTTTGCTTCCCCCGGCACCAGTTTTTCTGAACCCGGCATCATGCGTTTTCTTATTCAGGCACCAAAAAGCTTGATTTTTAAAAACAGCAAGCAATACCATTTTTAAGTTTGGAATTCGACCCCGAATTTCGTCCTGGCATCCGTTTTTGCATTTGGGATCAAAAAAAATTTGCCTCCCCAGGCACCAGTATTTCTGACCCCGGCATCACGCGTTTTCTTCTTCAGGCACCAAAAAGCTTGATTTTTAAAAACAGCAAGCAATACCATTTTTAAGTATGGAATTCTACCCTGAATCTCATCCTGGCATCTGTTTTTGCCTTTGGGATCAAAAAAATTTTGCCTACCCAGGCATCATTTTTTCTGACCCCGACATCACACCTTTTTTTATTCAGGCACCAAGAAGCTTGATTTTTGAAAACAGCAAGCAATACCATTTTTAAGTATGGAATTGTACCCCAAATCTCTTACTGGCATCTGTTTTTGCATTTGGGATCAAAAAAATTTTGCCTCCCCAGGCACCAGTTTTTCTGACCCCGGCATCACGCGTTTTTTTCTTCAGGCACCAAAATGCTTGATTTTTAAAAACAGCAAGCAATACCATTTTTAAGTTTGGAATTCAACCCGGAATTTCGTCCTGGCATCCGTTTTTGCATTTGGGATCAAAAAAAATTTGCCTCCCCAGGCACCAGTTTTTCTGACCCCGGCATCACGCGTTTTCTTCTTCAGGCACCAAAAAGCTTGATTTTTAAAAACAGCAAGCAATATCATTTTTAAGTTTGGAATTCGACCCCGAATTTCGTCCTGGCATCCGTTTTTGCATTTGGGATCAAAAAAAATTTGCCTCCCCAGGCACCAGTTTTTCTGACCCCGGCATCACGCATTTTCTTCTTCAGGCACCAAAAAGCTTGATTTTCAAAAACAGCAAGCAATACCATTTTTAAGTTTGGAAATCGACCCTGCATTTCGTCCTGGCATCCGTTTTTGCATTTGGGATCAAAAAAAATTTGCCTCCCCAGGCACCAGTTTTTCTGACCCCGGCATCACGCGTTTCTTCTTCAGGCACCAAAAAGCTTGATTTTTAAAAACAGCAAGCAATACCATTTTTAAGTTTGGAATTCGACCCGGAATTTCGTCCTGGCATCCGTTTTTGCATTTGGGATCAAAAAATTTTTGCCTCCCCCGGCACCAGTTTTTCTGAACCCGGCATCATGCGTTTTCTTATTCAGGCACCAAAAAGCTTGATTTTTAAAAACAGCAAGCAATACCATTTTTAAGTTTGGAATTCGACCCCGAATTTCGTCCTGGCATCCGTTTTTGCATTTGGGATCAAAAAAAATTTGCCTCCCCAGGCACCAGTATTTCTGACCCCGGCATCACGCGTTTTCTTCTTCAGGCACCAAAAAGCTTGATTTTTAAAAACAGCAAGCAATACCATTTTTAAGTATGGAATGCTACCCTGAATCTCATCCTGGCATCCGTTTTTGCCTTTGGGATCAAAAAAATTTTGCCTACCCAGGCATCATTTTTTCTGACCCCGACATCACACCTTTTTTTATTCAGGCACCAAGAAGCTTGATTTTTGAAAACAGCAAGCAATACCATTTTTAAGTATGGAATTGTACCCCAAATCTCTTACTGGCATCTGTTTTTGCATTTGGGATCAAAAAAATTTTGCCTCCCCAGGCACCAGTTTTTCTGACCCCGGCATCACGCGTTTTCTTCTTCAGGCACCAAAATGCTTGATTTTTAAAAACAGCAAGCAATACCATTTTTAAGTTTGGAATTCAACCCGGAATTTCGTCCTGGCATCCGTTTTTGCATTTGGGATCAAAAAAAATTTATCTCCCCAGGCACCAGTTTTTCTGACCCCGGCATCACGTGTTTTCATCTTCAGGCACCTAAAAGCTTGTTTTTTTAAAACAGCAAGCAATACCATTTTTAAGTTTGGAATTCGACCCGGAATTTCGTCCTGGCATCCGTTTTTGCATTTGGGATCAAAAAAAATTTGCCTCCCCAGGCACCAGTTTTTCTGACCCCGGCATCACGTGTTTTCTTCTTCAGGCACCAAAAAGCTTGATTTTTAAAAACAGCAAGCAATATCATTTTTAAGTTTGGAATTCGACCCCGAATTTCGTCCTGGCATCCGTTTTTGCATTTGGGATCAAAAAAAATTTGCCTCCCCAGGCACCAGTTTTTCTGACCCCGGCATCACGCATTTTCTTCTTCAGGCACCAAAAAGCTTGATTTTCAAAAACAGCAAGCAATACCATTTTTAAGTTTGGAAATCGACCCTGCATTTCGTCCTGGCATCCGTTTTTGCATTTGGGATCAAAAAAAATTTGCCTCCCCAGGCACCAGTTTTTCTGACCCCGGCATCACGCGTTTCTTCTTCAGGCACCAAAAAGCTTGATTTTTAAAAACAGCAAGCAATACCATTTTTAAGTTTGGAATTCGACCCGGAATTTCGTCCTGGCATCCGTTTTTGCATTTGGGATCAAAAAATTTTTGCCTCCCCCGGCACCAGTTTTTCTGAACCCGGCATCATGCGTTTTCTTATTCAGGCACCAAAAAGCTTGATTTTTAAAAACAGCAAGCAATACCATTTTTAAGTTTGGAATTCGACCCCGAATTTCGTCCTGGCATCCGTTTTTGCATTTGGGATCAAAAAAAATTTGCCTCCCCAGGCACCAGTATTTCTGACCCCGGCATCACGCGTTTTCTTCTTCAGGCACCAAAAAGCTTGATTTTTAAAAACAGCAAGCAATACCATTTTTAAGTATGGAATTCTACCCTGAATCTCATCCTGGCATCCGTTTTTGCCTTTGGGATCAAAAAAATTTTGCCTACCCAGGCATCATTTTTTCTGACCCCGACATCACACCTTTTTTTATTCAGGCACCAAGAAGCTTGATTTTTGAAAACAGCAAGCAATACCATTTTTAAGTATGGAATTGTACCCCAAATCTCTTACTGGCATCTGTTTTTGCATTTGGGATCAAAAAAATTTTGCCTCCCCAGGCACCAGTTTTTCTGACCCCGGCATCACGCGTTTTCTTCTTCAGGCACCAAAATGCTTGATTTTTAAAAACAGCAAGCAATACCATTTTTAAGTTTGGAATTCAACCCGGAATTTCGTCCTGGCATCCGTTTTTGCATTTGGGATCAAAAAAAATTTATCTCCCCAGGCACCAGTTTTTCTGACCCCGGCATCACGCGTTTTCTTCTTCAGGCACCAAAAAGCTTGATTTTTAAAAACAGCAAGCAATACCATTTTTAAGTTTGGAATTGTACCCCAAATCTCTTACTGGCATCTGTTTTTGCATTTGGGATCAAAAAAATTTTGCCTCCCCAGGCACCAGTTTTTCTGACCCCGGCATCACGCGTTTTCTTCTTCAGGCACCAAAATGCTTGATTTTTAAAAACAGCAAGCAATACCATTTTTAAGTTTGGAATTCAACCCGGAATTTCGTCCTGGCATCCGTTTTTGCATTTGGGATCAAAAAAAATTTGCCTCCCCAGGCACCAGTTTTTCTGACCCCGGCATCACGCGTTTTCTTCTTCAGGCACCAAAAAGCTTGATTTTTAAAAACAGCAAGCAATATCATTTTTAAGTTTGGAATTCGACCCCGAATTTCGTCCTGGCATCCGTTTTTGCATTTGGGATCAAAAAAAATTTGCCTCCCCAGGCACCAGTTTTTCTGACCCCGGCATCACGCATTTTCTTCTTCAGGCACCAAAAAGCTTGATTTTCAAAAACAGCAAGCAATACCATTTTTAAGTTTGGAAATCGACCCTGCATTTCGTCCTGGCATCCGTTTTTGCATTTGGGATCAAAAAAAATTTGCCTCCCCAGGCACCAGTTTTTCTGACCCCGGCATCACGCGTTTCTTCTTCAGGCACCAAAAAGCTTGATTTTTAAAAACAGCAAGCAATACCATTTTTAAGTTTGGAATTCGACCCGGAATTTCGTCCTGGCATCCGTTTTTGCATTTGGGATCAAAAAATTTTTGCCTCCCCCGGCACCAGTTTTTCTGAACCCGGCATCATGCGTTTTCTTATTCAGGCACCAAAAAGCTTGATTTTTAAAAACAGCAAGCAATACCATTTTTAAGTTTGGAATTCGACCCCGAATTTCGTCCTGGCATCCGTTTTTGCATTTGGGATCAAAAAAAATTTGCCTCCCCAGGCACCAGTATTTCTGACCCCGGCATCACGCGTTTTCTTCTTCAGGCACCAAAAAGCTTGATTTTTAAAAACAGCAAGCAATACCATTTTTAAGTATGGAATTCTACCCTGAATCTCATCCTGGCATCCGTTTTTGCCTTTGGGATCAAAAAAATTTTGCCTACCCAGGCATCATTTTTTCTGACCCCGACATCACACCTTTTTTTATTCAGGCACCAAGAAGCTTGATTTTTGAAAACAGCAAGCAATACCATTTTTAAGTATGGAATTGTACCCCAAATCTCTTACTGGCATCTGTTTTTGCATTTGGGATCAAAAAAATTTTGCCTCCCCAGGCACCAGTTTTTCTGACCCCGGCATCACGCGTTTTCTTCTTCAGGCACCAAAATGCTTGATTTTTAAAAACAGCAAGCAATACCATTTTTAAGTTTGGAATTCAACCCGGAATTTCGTCCTGGCATCCGTTTTTGCATTTGGGATCAAAAAAAATTTATCTCCCCAGGCACCAGTTTTTCTGACCCCGGCATCACGCGTTTTCTTCTTCAGGCACCAAAAAGCTTGATTTTTAAAAACAGCAAGCAATACCATTTTTAAGTTTGGAATTGTACCCCAAATCTCTTACTGGCATCTGTTTTTGCATTTGGGATCAAAAAAATTTTGCCTCCCCAGGCACCAGTTTTTCTGACCCCGGCATCACGCGTTTTCTTCTTCAGGCACCAAAATGCTTGATTTTTAAAAACAGCAAGCAATACCATTTTTAAGTTTGGAATTCAACCCGGAATTTCGTCCTGGCATCCGTTTTTGCATTTGGGATCAAAAAAAATTTGCCTCCCCAGGCACCAGTTTTTCTGACCCCGGCATCACGCGTTTTCTTCTTCAGGCACCAAAAAGCTTGATTTTTAAAAACAGCAAGCAATATCATTTTTAAGTTTGGAATTCGACCCCGAATTTCGTCCTGGCATCCGTTTTTGCATTTGGGATCAAAAAAAATTTGCCTCCCCAGGCACCAGTTTTTCTGACCCCGGCATCACGCATTTTCTTCTTCAGGCACCAAAAAGCTTGATTTTCAAAAACAGCAAGCAATACCATTTTTAAGTTTGGAAATCGACCCTGCATTTCGTCCTGGCATCCGTTTTTGCATTTGGGATCAAAAAAAATTTGCCTCCCCAGGCACCAGTTTTTCTGACCCCGGCATCACGCGTTTCTTCTTCAGGCACCAAAAAGCTTGATTTTTAAAAACAGCAAGCAATACCATTTTTAAGTTTGGAATTCGACCCGGAATTTCGTCCTGGCATCCGTTTTTGCATTTGGGATCAAAAAATTTTTGCCTCCCCCGGCACCAGTTTTTCTGAACCCGGCATCATGCGTTTTCTTATTCAGGCACCAAAAAGCTTGATTTTTAAAAACAGCAAGCAATACCATTTTTAAGTTTGGAATTCGACCCCGAATTTCGTCCTGGCATCCGTTTTTGCATTTGGGATCAAAAAAAATTTGCCTCCCCAGGCACCAGTATTTCTGACCCCGGCATCACGCGTTTTCTTCTTCAGGCACCAAAAAGCTTGATTTTTAAAAACAGCAAGCAATACCATTTTTAAGTATGGAATTCTACCCTGAATCTCATCCTGGCATCCGTTTTTGCCTTTGGGATCAAAAAAATTTTGCCTACCCAGGCATCATTTTTTCTGACCCCGACATCACACCTTTTTTTATTCAGGCACCAAGAAGCTTGATTTTTGAAAACAGCAAGCAATACCATTTTTAAGTATGGAATTGTACCCCAAATCTCTTACTGGCATCTGTTTTTGCATTTGGGATCAAAAAAATTTTGCCTCCCCAGGCACCAGTTTTTCTGACCCCGGCATCACGCGTTTTCTTCTTCAGGCACCAAAATGCTTGATTTTTAAAAACAGCAAGCAATACCATTTTTAAGTTTGGAATTCAACCCGGAATTTCGTCCTGGCATCCGTTTTTGCATTTGGGATCAAAAAAAATTTATCTCCCCAGGCACCAGTTTTTCTGACCCCGGCATCACGCGTTTTCTTCTTCAGGCACCAAAAAGCTTGATTTTTAAAAACAGCAAGCAATACCATTTTTAAGTTTGGAATTGTACCCCAAATCTCTTACTGGCATCTGTTTTTGCATTTGGGATCAAAAAAATTTTGCCTCCCCAGGCACCAGTTTTTCTGACCCCGGCATCACGCGTTTTCTTCTTCAGGCACCAAAATGCTTGATTTTTAAAAACAGCAAGCAATACCATTTTTAAGTTTGGAATTCAACCCGGAATTTCGTCCTGGCATCCGTTTTTGCATTTGGGATCAAAAAAAATTTGCCTCCCCAGGCACCAGTTTTTCTGACCCCGGCATCACGCGTTTTCTTCTTCAGGCACCAAAAAGCTTGATTTTTAAAAACAGCAAGCAATATCATTTTTAAGTTTGGAATTCGACCCCGAATTTCGTCCTGGCATCCGTTTTTGCATTTGGGATCAAAAAAAATTTGCCTCCCCAGGCACCAGTTTTTCTGACCCCGGCATCACGCATTTTCTTCTTTAGGCACCAAAAAGCTTGATTTTCAAAAACAGCAAGCAATACCATTTTTAAGTTTGGAAATCGACCCTGCATTTCGTCCTGGCATCCGTTTTTGCATTTGGGATCAAAAAAAATTTGCCTCCCCAGGCACCAGTTTTTCTGACCCCGGCATCACGCGTTTCTTCTTCAGGCACCAAAAAGCTTGATTTTTAAAAACAGCAAGCAATACCATTTTTAAGTTTGGAATTCGACCCGGAATTTCGTCCTGGCATCCGTTTTTGCATTTGGGATCAAAAAATTTTTGCCTCCCCCGGCACCAGTTTTTCTGAACCCGGCATCATGCGTTTTCTTATTCAGGCACCAAAAAGCTTGATTTTTAAAAACAGCAAGCAATACCATTTTTAAGTTTGGAATTCGACCCCGAATTTCGTCCTGGCATCCGTTTTTGCATTTGGGATCAAAAAAAATTTGCCTCCCCAGGCACCAGTATTTCTGACCCCGGCATCACGCGTTTTCTTCTTCAGGCACCAAAAAGCTTGATTTTTAAAAACAGCAAGCAATACCATTTTTAAGTATGGAATTCTACCCTGAATCTCATCCTGGCATCCGTTTTTGCCTTTGGGATCAAAAAAATTTTGCCTACCCAGGCATCATTTTTTCTGACCCCGACATCACACCTTTTTTTATTCAGGCACCAAGAAGCTTGATTTTTGAAAACAGCAAGCAATACCATTTTTAAGTATGGAATTGTACCCCAAATCTCTTACTGGCATCTGTTTTTGCATTTGGGATCAAAAAAATTTTGCCTCCCCAGGCACCAGTTTTTCTGACCCCGGCATCACGCGTTTTCTTCTTCAGGCACCAAAATGCTTGATTTTTAAAAACAGCAAGCAATACCATTTTTAAGTTTGGAATTCAACCCGGAATTTCGTCCTGGCATCCGTTTTTGCATTTGGGATCAAAAAAAATTTATCTCCCCAGGCACCAGTTTTTCTGACCCCGGCATCACGTGTTTTCATCTTCAGGCACCTAAAAGCTTGATTTTTTAAAACAGCAAGCAATACCATTTTTAAGTTTGGAATTCGACCCGGAATTTCGTCCTGGCATCCGTTTTTGCATTTGGGATCAAAAAAAATTTGCCTCCCCAGGCACCAGTTTTTCTGACCCCGGCATCACGCGTTTTCTTCTTCAGGCACCAAAAAGCTTGATTTTTAAAAACAGCAAGCAATATCATTTTTAAGTTTGGAATTCGACCCCGAATTTCGTCCTGGCATCCGTTTTTGCATTTGGGATCAAAAAAAATTTGCCTCCCCAGGCACCAGTTTTTCTGACCCCGGCATCACGCATTTTCTTCTTCAGGCACCAAAAAGCTTGATTTTCAAAAACAGCAAGCAATACCATTTTTAAGTTTGGAAATCGACCCTGCATTTCGTCCTGGCATCCGTTTTTGCATTTGGGATCAAAAAAAATTTGCCTCCCCAGGCACCAGTTTTTCTGACCCCGGCATCACGCGTTTCTTCTTCAGGCACCAAAAAGCTTGATTTTTAAAAACAGCAAGCAATACCATTTTTAAGTTTGGAATTCGACCCGGAATTTCGTCCTGGCATCCGTTTTTGCATTTGGGATCAAAAAATTTTTGCCTCCCCCGGCACCAGTTTTTCTGAACCCGGCATCATGCGTTTTCTTATTCAGGCACCAAAAAGCTTGATTTTTAAAAACAGCAAGCAATACCATTTTTAAGTTTGGAATTCGACCCCGAATTTCGTCCTGGCATCCGTTTTTGCATTTGGGATCAAAAAAAATTTGCCTCCCCAGGCACCAGTATTTCTGACCCCGGCATCACGCGTTTTCTTCTTCAGGCACCAAAAAGCTTGATTTTTAAAAACAGCAAGCAATACCATTTTTAAGTATGGAATTCTACCCTGAATCTCATCCTGGCATCCGTTTTTGCCTTTGGGATCAAAAAAATTTTGCCTACCCAGGCATCATTTTTTCTGACCCCGACATCACACCTTTTTTTATTCAGGCACCAAGAAGCTTGATTTTTGAAAACAGCAAGCAATACCATTTTTAAGTATGGAATTGTACCCCAAATCTCTTACTGGCATCTGTTTTTGCATTTGGGATCAAAAAAATTTTGCCTCCCCAGGCACCAGTTTTTCTGACCCCGGCATCACGCGTTTTCTTCTTCAGGCACCAAAATGCTTGATTTTTAAAAACAGCAAGCAATACCATTTTTAAGTTTGGAATTCAACCCGGAATTTCGTCCTGGCATCCGTTTTTGCATTTGGGATCAAAAAAAATTTATCTCCCCAGGCACCAGTTTTTCTGACCCCGGCATCACGCGTTTTCTTCTTCAGGCACCAAAAAGCTTGATTTTTAAAAACAGCAAGCAATATCATTTTTAAGTTTGGAATTCGACCCCGAATTTCGTCCTGGCATCCGTTTTTGCATTTGGGATCAAAAAAAATTTGCCTCCCCAGGCACCAGTTTTTCTGACCCCGGCATCACGCATTTTCTTCTTCAGGCACCAAAAAGCTTGATTTTCAAAAACAGCAAGCAATACCATTTTTAAGTTTGGAAATCGACCCTGCATTTCGTCCTGGCATCCGTTTTTGCATTTGGGATCAAAAAAAATTTGCCTCCCCAGGCACCAGTTTTTCTGACCCCGGCATCACGCGTTTCTTCTTCAGGCACCAAAAAGCTTGATTTTTAAAAACAGCAAGCAATACCATTTTTAAGTTTGGAATTCGACCCGGAATTTCGTCCTGGCATCCGTTTTTGCATTTGGGATCAAAAAAAATTTGCCTCCCCAGGCACCAGTTTTTCTGACCCCGGCATCACGCGTTTTCTTCTTCAGGCACCAAAATGCTTGATTTTTAAAAACAGCAAGCAATACCATTTTTAAGTTTGGAAATCGACCCTGCATTTCGTCCTGGCATCCGTTTTTGCATTTGGGATCAAAAAAAATTTGCCTACCCAGGCATCATTTTTTCTGACCCCGGCATCACGCGTTTTCTTCTTTAGGCACCAAAAAGCTTGATTTTTAAAAACAGCAACCAATACCATTTTTAAGATTGGAATTCGACCCCGAATTTCGTCCTGGCATCCGTTTTTGCATTTGGGATCAAAAAAATTTTACCTCCCCAGGCACCAGTTTTTCTGACCCCGGCATCACGTGTTTTCATCTTCAGGCACCTAAAAGCTTGATTTTTTAAAACAGCAAGCAATACCATTTTTAAGTTTGGAATTCGACCCGGAATTTCGTCCTGGCATCCGTTTTTGCATTTGGGATCAAAAAAAATTTGCCTCCCCAGGCACCAGTTTTTCTGACCCCGGCATCACGCGTTTTCTTCTTCAGGCACCAAAAAGCTTGATTTTTAAAAACAGCAAGCAATACCATTTTTAAGTTTGGAATTCGACCCCGAATTTCGTCCTGGCATCCGTTTTTGCATTTGGGATCAAAAAAAATTTGCCTCCCCAGGCACCAGTTTTTCTGACCCCGGCATCACGCATTTTCTTCTTCAGGCACCAAAAAGCTTGATTTTCAAAAACAGCAAGCAATACCATTTTTAAGTTTGGAAATCGACCCTGCATTTCGTCCTGGCATCCGTTTTTGCATTTGGGATCAAAAAAAATTTGCCTCCCCAGGCACCAGTTTTTCTGACCCCGGAATCACGCGTTTCTTCTTCAGGCACCAAAAAGCTTGATTTTTAAAAACAGCAAGCAATACCATTTTTAAGTTTGGAATTCGACCCGGAATTTCGTCCTGGCATCCGTTTTTGCATTTGGGATCAAAAAAAATTTGCCTCCCAGGAACCAGTTTTTCTGACCCCGGCATCACGCGTTTTTCTTCTTCAGGCACCAAAAAGCTTGATTTTTAAAAACAGCAAGCAATACCATTTTTAAGTTTGGAATTCGACCCGGAATTTCGTCCTGGCATCCGTTTTTGCATTTGGGATCAAAAAATTTTTGCCTCCCCCGGCACCAGTTTTTCTGACCCCGGCATCATGCGTTTTCTTATTCAGGCACCAAAAAGCTTGATTTTTAAAAACAGCAAGCAATACCATTTTTAAGTTTGGAATTCGACCCCGAATTTCGTCCTGGCATCCGTTTTTGCATTTGGGATCAAAAAAAATTTGCCTCCCCAGGCACCAGTATTTCTGACCCCGGCATCACGCGTTTTCTTCTTCAGGCACCAAAAAGCTTGATTTTTAAAAACAGCAAGCAATACCATTTTTAAGTATGGAATTCTACCCTGAATCTCATCCTGGCATCCGTTTTTGCCTTTGGGATCAAAAAAATTTTGCCTACCCAGGCATCATTTTTTCTGACCCCGACATCACACCTTTTTTTATTCAGGCACCAAGAAGCTTGATTTTTGAAAACAGCAAGCAATACCATTTTTAAGTATGGAATTGTACCCCAAATCTCTTACTGGCATCTGTTTTTGCATTTGGGATCAAAAAAATTTTGCCTCCCCAGGCACCAGTTTTTCTGACCCCGGCATCACGCGTTTTCTTCTTCAGGCACCAAAATGCTTGATTTTTAAAAACAGCAAGCAATACCATTTTTAAGTTTGGAATTCGACCCGGAATTTCGTCCTGGCATCCGTTTTTGCATTTGGGATCAAAAAAAATTTGCCTCCCCAGGCACCAGTTTTTCTGACCCCGGCATCACGCGTTTCTTCTTCAGGCACCAAAAAGCTTGATTTTTAAAAACAGCAAGCAATACCATTTTTAAGTTTGGAAATCGACCCTGCATTTCGTCCTGGCATCCGTTTTTGCATTTGGGATCAAAAAAAATTTGCCTCCCAGGAACCAGTTTTTCTCACCCCGGCATCACGCGTTTTCTTCTTCAGGCACCAAAAAGCTTGATTTTTAAAAACAGCAAGCAATACCATTTTTAAGTTTGGAATTCGACCCGGAATTTCGTCCTGGCATCCGTTTTTGCATTTGGGATCAAAAAATTTTTGCCTCCCCCGGCACCAGTTTTTCTGACCCCGGCATCATGCGTTTTCTTATTCAGGCACCAAAAAGCTTGATTTTTAAAAACAGCAAGCAATACCATTTTTAAATTTGGAATTCGACCCCGAATTTCGTCCTGGCATCCGTTTTTGCATTTGGGATCAAAAAAAATTTGCCTACCCAGGCATCATTTTTTCTGACCCCGGCATCACGCGTTTTCTTCTTTAGGCACCAAAAAGCTTGATTTTTAAAAACAGCAACCAATACCATTTTTAAGATTGGAATTCGACCCCGAATTTCGTCCTGGCATCCGTTTTTGCATTTGGGATCAAAAAAATTTTACCTCCCCAGGCACCAGTTTTTCTGACCCCGGCATCACGTGTTTTCATCTTCAGGCACCTAAAAGCTTGATTTTTTAAAACAGCAAGCAATACCATTTTTAAGTTTGGAATTCGACCCGGAATTTCGTCCTGGCATCCGTTTTTGCATTTGGGATCAAAAAAAATTTGCCTCCCCAGGCACCAGTTTTTCTGACCCCGGCATCACGCGTTTTCTTCTTTAGGCACCAAAAAGCTTGATTTTTAAAAACAGCAACCAATACCATTTTTAAGATTGGAATTCGACCCCGAATTTCGTCCTGGCATCCGTTTTTGCATTTGGGATCAAAAAAATTTTACCTCCCCAGGCACCAGTTTTTCTGACCCCGGCATCACGTGTTTTCATCTTCAGGCACCTAAAAGCTTGATTTTTTAAAACAGCAAGCAATACCATTTTTAAGTTTGGAATTCGACCCGGAATTTCGTCCTGGCATCCGTTTTTGCATTTGGGATCAAAAAAAATTTGCCTCCCCAGGCACCAGTTTTTCTGACCCCGGCATCACGCGTTTTCTTCTTCAGGCACCAAAAAGCTTGATTTTTAAAAACAGCAAGCAATACCATTTTTAAGTTTGGAATTCGACCCCAAATTTCGTCCTGGCATCCGTTTTTGCATTTGGGATCAAAAAAAATTTGCCTCCCCAGGCACCAGTTTTTCTGACCCCGGCATCACGCATTTTCTTCTTCAGGCACCAAAAAGCTTGATTTTCAAAAACAGCAAGCAATACCATTTTTAAGTTTGGAAATCGACCCTGCATTTCGTCCTGGCATCCGTTTTTGCATTTGGGATCAAAAAAAATTTGCCTCCCCAGGCACCAGTTTTTCTGACCCCGGCATCACGCGTTTCTTCTTCAGGCACCAAAAAGCTTGATTTTTAAAAACAGCAAGCAATACCATTTTTAAGTTTGGAATTCGACCCGGAATTTCGTCCTGGCATCCGTTTTTGCATTTGGGATCAAAAAATTTTTGCCTCCCCCGGCACCAGTTTTTCTGAACCCGGCATCATGCGTTTTCTTATTCAGGCACCAAAAAGCTTGATTTTTAAAAACAGCAAGCAATACCATTTTTAAGTTTGGAATTCGACCCCGAATTTCGTCCTGGCATCCGTTTTTGCATTTGGGATCAAAAAAAATTTGCCTCCCCAGGCACCAGTATTTCTGACCCCGGCATCACGCGTTTTCTTCTTCAGGCACCAAAAAGCTTGATTTTTAAAAACAGCAAGCAATACCATTTTTAAGTATGGAATTCTACCCTGAATCTCATCCTGGCATCCGTTTTTGCCTTTGGGATCAAAAAAATTTTGCCTACCCAGGCATCATTTTTTCTGACCCCGACATCACACCTTTTTTTATTCAGGCACCAAGAAGCTTGATTTTTGAAAACAGCAAGCAATACCATTTTTAAGTATGGAATTGTACCCCAAATCTCTTACTGGCATCTGTTTTTGCATTTGGGATCAAAAAAATTTTGCCTCCCCAGGCACCAGTTTTTCTGACCCCGGCATCACGCGTTTTCTTCTTCAGGCACCAAAATGCTTGATTTTTAAAAACAGCAAGCAATACCATTTTTAAGTTTGGAATTCAACCCGGAATTTCGTCCTGGCATCCGTTTTTGCATTTGGGATCAAAAAAAATTTATCTCCCCAGGCACCAGTTTTTCTGACCCCGGCATCACGCGTTTTCTTCTTCAGGCACCAAAAAGCTTGATTTTTAAAAACAGCAAGCAATACCATTTTTAAGTTTGGAATTCGACCCGGAATTTCGTCCTGGCATCCGTTTTTGCATTTGGGATCAAAAAAAATTTGCCTCCCCAGCCACCAGTTTTTCTGACCCCGGCATCACGCGTTTTCTTCTTCAGGCACCAAAATGCTTGATTTTTAAAAACAGCAAGCAATACCATTTTTAAGTTTGGAAATCGACCCTGCATTTCGTCCTGGCATCCGTTTTTGCATTTGGGATCAAAAAAAATTTGCCTACCCAGGCATCATTTTTTCTGACCCCGGCATCACGCGTTTTCTTCTTTAGGCACCAAAAAGCTTGATTTTTAAAAACAGCAACCAATACCATTTTTAAGATTGGAATTCGACCCCGAATTTCGTCCTGGCATCCGTTTTTGCATTTGGGATCAAAAAAATTTTACCTCCCCAGGCACCAGTTTTTCTGACCCCGGCATCACGTGTTTTCATCTTCAGGCACCTAAAAGCTTGATTTTTTAAAACAGCAAGCAATACCATTTTTAAGTTTGGAATTCGACCCGGAATTTCGTCCTGGCATCCGTTTTTGCATTTGGGATCAAAAAAAATTTGCCTCCCCAGGCACCAGTTTTTCTGACCCCGGCATCACGCGTTTTCTTCTTCAGGCACCAAAAAGCTTGATTTTTAAAAACAGCAAGCAATACCATTTTTAAGTTTGGAATTCGACCCCGAATTTCGTCCTGGCATCCGTTTTTGCATTTGGGATCAAAAAAAATTTGCCTCCCCAGGCACCAGTTTTTCTGACCCCGGCATCACGCATTTTCTTCTTCAGGCACCAAAAAGCTTGATTTTCAAAAACAGCAAGCAATACCATTTTTAAGTTTGGAAATCGACCCTGCATTTCGTCCTGGCATCCGTTTTTGCATTTGGGATCAAAAAAAATTTGCCTCCCCAGGCACCAGTTTTTCTGACCCCGGCATCACGCGTTTCTTCTTCAGGCACCAAAAAGTTTGATTTTTAAAAACAGCAAGCAATACCATTTTTAAGTTTGGAATTCGACCCGGAATTTCGTCCTGGCATCCGTTTTTGCATTTGGGATCAAAAAAAATTTGCCTCCCAGGAACCAGTTTTTCTGACCCCGGCATCACGCGTTTTTCTTCTTCAGGCACCAAAAAGCTTGATTTTTAAAAACAGCAAGCAATACCATTTTTAAGTTTGGAATTCGACCCGGAATTTCGTCCTGGCATCCGTTTTTGCATTTGGGATCAAAAAATTTTTGCCTCCCCCAGCACCAGTTTTTCTGACCCCGGCATCATGCGTTTTCTTATTCAGGCACCAAAAAGCTTGATTTTTAAAAACAGCAAGCAATACCATTTTTAAGTTTGGAATTCGACCCCGAATTTCGTCCTGGCATCCGTTTTTGCATTTGGGATCAAAAAAAATTTGCCTCCCCAGGCACCAGTATTTCTGACCCCGGCATCACGCGTTTTCTTCTTCAGGCACCAAAAAGCTTGATTTTTAAAAACAGCAAGCAATACCATTTTTAAGTATGGAATTCTACCCTGAATCTCATCCTGGCATCCGTTTTTGCCTTTGGGATCAAAAAAATTTTGCCTACCCAGGCATCATTTTTTCTGACCCCGACATCACACCTTTTTTTATTCAGGCACCACGAAGCTTGATTTTTGAAAACAGCAAGCAATACCATTTTTAAGTATGGAATTGTACCCCAAATCTCTTACTGGCATCTGTTTTTGCATTTGGGATCAAAAAAATTTTGCCTCCCCAGGCACCAGTTTTTCTGACCCCGGCATCACGCGTTTTCTTCTTCAGGCACCAAAATGCTTGATTTTTAAAAACAGCAAGCAATACCATTTTTAAGTTTGGAATTCGACCCGGAATTTCGTCCTGGCATCCGTTTTTGCATTTGGGATCAAAAAAAATTTGCCTCCCTAGGCACCAGTTTTTCTGACCCCGGCATCACGCGTTTTCTTCTTCAGGCACCAAAATGCTTGATTTTTAAAAACAGCAAGCAATACCATTTTTAAGTTTGGAAATCGACCCTGCATTTCGTCCTGGCATCCGTTTTTGCATTTGGGATCAAAAAAAATTTGCCTACCCAGGCATCATTTTTTCTGACCCCGGCATCACGCGTTTTCTTCTTTAGGCACCAAAAAGCTTGATTTTTAAAAACAGCAACCAATACCATTTTTAAGATTGGAATTCGACCCCGAATTTCGTCCTGGCATCCGTTTTTGCATTTGGGATCAAAAAAATTTTACCTCCCCAGGCACCAGTTTTTCTGACCCCGGCATCACGTGTTTTCATCTTCAGGCACCTAAAAGCTTGATTTTTTAAAACAGCAAGCAATACCATTTTTAAGTTTGGAATTCGACCCGGAATTTCGTCCTGGCATCCGTTTTTGCATTTGGGATCAAAAAAAATTTGCCTCCCCAGGCACCAGTTTTTCTGACCCCGGCATCACGCGTTTTCTTCTTCAGGCACCAAAAAGCTTGATTTTTAAAAACAGCAAGCAATACCATTTTTAAGTTTGGAATTCGACCCCGAATTTCGTCCTGGCATCCGTTTTTGCATTTGGGATCAAAAAAAATTTGCCTCCCCAGGCACCAGTTTTTCTGACCCCGGCATCACGCATTTTCTTCTTCAGGCACCAAAAAGCTTGATTTTCAAAAACAGCAAGCAATACCATTTTTAAGTTTCGAAATCGACCCTGCATTTCGTCCTGGCATCCGTTTTTGCATTTGGGATCAAAAAAAATTTGCCTCCCCAGGCACCAGTTTTTCTGACCCCGGCATCACGCGTTTCTTCTTCAGGCACCAAAAAGCTTGATTTTTAAAAACAGCAAGCAATACCATTTTTAAGTTTGGAATTCGACCCGGAATTTCGTCCTGGCATCCGTTTTTGCATTTGGGATCAAAAAAAATTTGCCTCCCAGGAACCAGTTTTTCTGACCCCGGCATCACGCGTTTTCTTCTTCAGGCACCAAAAAGCTTGATTTTTAAAAACAGCAAGCAATACCATTTTTAAGTTTGGAATTCGACCCGGAATTTCGTCCTGGCATCCGTTTTTGCATTTGGGATCAAAAAATTTTTGCCTCCCCCGGCACCAGTTTTTCTGACCCCGGCATCACGCGTTTTCTTATTCAGGCACCAAAAAGCTTGATTTTTAAAACAGCAAGCAATACCATTTTTAAGTTTGGAATTCGACCCCGAATTTCGTCCTGGCATCCGTTTTTGCATTTGGGATCAAAAAAAATTTGCCTCCCCAGGCACCAGTATTTCTGACCCCAGCATCACGCCTTTTCTTCTTCAGGCACCAAAAAGCTTGATTTTTAAAAACAGCAAGCAATACCATTTTTAAGTATGGAATTCTACCCTGAATCTCATCCTGGCATCCGTTTTTGCATTTGGGATCAAAAAAAATTTGCCTCCCCAGGCACCAGTTTTTCTGACCCCGGCATCACGCGTTTTCTTCTTCAGGCACCAAAATGCTTGATTTTTAAAAACAGCAAGCAATACCATTTTTAAGTTTGGAAATCGACCCTGCATTTCGTCCTGGCATCCGTTTTTGCATTTGGGATCAAAAAAAATTTGCCTCCCAGGAACCAGTTTTTCTGACCCCGGCATCACGCGTTTTCTTCTTCAGGCACCAAAAAGCTTGATTTTTAAAAACAGCAAGCAATACCATTTTTAAGTTTGGAATTCGACCCGGAATTTCGTCCTGGCATCCGTTTTTTCATTTGGGATCAAAAAAATTTTGCCTCCCCCGGCACCAGTTTTTCTGACCCCGGCATCACGCGTTTTCTTATTCAGGCACCAAAAAGCTTGATTTTTAAAAACAGCAAGCAATACCATTTTTAAGTTTGGAATTCGACCCCGAATTTCGTCCTGGCATCCGTTTTTGCATTTGGGATCAAAAAAAATTTGCCTCCCCAGGCACCAGTATTTCTGTCCCCGGCATCACGCGTTTTCTTCTTCAGGCACAAAAAGACTGATTTTTAAAAACAGCAAGCAATACCATTTTTAAGTATGGAATTCTACCCTGAATCTCATCCTGGCATCCGTTTTTGCCTTTGGGATCAAAAAAATTTTGCCTACCCAGGCATCATTTTTTCTGACCCCGGCATTACACCTTTTTTTATTCAGGCACCAAGAAGCTTGATTTTTGAAAACAGCAAGCAATACCATTTTTAAGTATGGAATTGTACCCCAAATCTCTTACTGGCATCTGTTTTTGCATTTGGGATCAAAAAAAATTTATCTCCCCAGGCACCAGTTTTTCTGACCCCGGCATCACGCGTTTTCTTCTTCAGGCACCAAAATGCTTGATTTTTAAAAACAGCAAGCAATACCATTTTTAAGTTTGGAATTCGACCCGGAATTTTGTCCTGGCATCCGTTTTTGCATTTGGGATCAAAAAAAATTTATCTCCCCAGGCACCAGTTTTTCTGACCCCGGCATCACGCGTTTTCTTCTTCAGGCACCAAAAAGCTTGATTTTTAAAAACAGCAAGCAATACCATTTTTAAGTTTGGAATTCGACCCCGAATTTCGTCCTGGCATCCGTTTTTGCATTTGGGATCAAAAAAAATTTGCCTCCCCAGGCACCAGTTTTTCTGACCCCGGTATCACGCATTTTCTTCTTCAGGCACCAAAAAGCTTGATTTTCAAAAACAGCAAGCAATACCATTTTTAAGTTTGGAAATCGACCCTGCATTTCGTCCTGGCATCCGTTTTTGCATTTGGGATCAAAAAAAATTTGCCTCCCCAGGCACCAGTTTTTCTGACCCCGGCATCACGCGTTTCTTCTTCAGGCACCAAAAAGCTTGATTTTTAAAAACAGCAAGCAATACCATTTTTAAGTTTGGAATTCGACCCGGAATTTCGTCCTGGCATCCGTTTTTGCATTTGGGATCAAAAAAAATTTGCCTCCCAGGAACCAGTTTTTCTGACCCCGGCATCACGCGTTTTCTTCTTCAGGCACCAAAAAGCTTGATTTTTAAAAACAGCAAGCAATACCATTTTTAAGTTTGGAATTCGACCCGGAATTTCGTCCTGGCATCCGTTTTTGCATTTGGGATCAAAAAATTTTTGCCTCCCCCGGCACCAGTTTTTCTGACCCCGGCATCACGCGTTTTCTTATTCAGGCACCAAAAAGCTTGATTTTTAAAAACAGCAAGCAATACCATTTTTAAGTTTGGAATTCGACCCCGAATTTCGTCCTGGCATCCGTTTTTGCATTTGGGATCAAAAAAAATTTGCCTCCCCAGGCACCAGTATTTCTGACCCCGGCATCATGCGTTTTCTTCTTCAGGCACCAAAAAGCTTGATTTTTAAAAACAGCAAGCAATACCATTTTTAAGTATGGAATTCTACCCTGAATCTCATCCTGGCATCCGTTTTTGCCTTTGGGATCAAAAAAATTTTGCCTACCCAGGCATCATTTTTTCTGACCCCGGCATCACACCTTTTTTTATTCAGGCACCAAGAAGCTTGATTTTTGAAAACAGCAAGCAATACCATTTTTAAGTATGGAATTGTACCCCAAATCTCTTACTGGCATCTGTTTTTGCATTTGGGATCAAAAAAATTTTGCCTCCCCAGGCACCAGTTTTTCTGACCCCGGCATCACGCGTTTTCTTCTTCAGGCACCAAAATGCTTGATTTTTAAAAACAGCAAGCAATACCATTTTTAAGTTTGGAATTCGACCCGGAATTTCGTCCTGGCATCCGTTTTTGCATTTGGGATCAAAAAAAATTTATCTCCCCAGGCACCAGTTTTTCTGACCCCGGCATCACGCGTTTTCTTCTTCAGACACCAAAAAGCTTGATTTTTAAAAACAGCAAGCAATACCATTTTTAAGTTTGGAATTCGACCCGGAATTTCGTCCTGGCATCCGTTTTTGCATTTGGGATCAAAAAAAATTTGCCTCCCCAGGCACCAGTTTTTCTGACCCCGGCATCACGCGTTTTCTTCTTCAGGCACCAAAATGCTTGATTTTTAAAAACAGCAAGCAATACCATTTTTAAGTTTGGAAATCGACCCTGCATTTCGTCCTGGCATCCGTTTTTGCATTTGGGATCAAAAAAAATTTGCCTACCCAGGCATCATTTTTTCTGACCCCGGCATCACGCGTTTTCTTTTTTAGGCACCAAAAAGCTTGATTTTTAAAAACAGCAACCAATACCATTTTTAAGATTGGAATTCGACCCCGAATTTCGTCCTGGCATCCGTTTTTGCATTTGGGATCAAAAAAATTTTACCTCCCCAGGCACCAGTTTTTCTGACCCCGGCATCACGTGTTTTCATCTTCAGGCACCTAAAAGCTTGATTTTTTAAAACAGCAAGCAATACCATTTTTAAGTTTGGAATTCGACCCGGAATTTCGTCCTGGCATCCGTTTTTGCATTTGGGATCAAAAAAAATTTGCCTCCCCAGGCACCAGTTTTTCTGACCCCGGCATCACGCATTTTCTTCTTCAGGCACCAAAAAGCTTGATTTTCAAAAACAGCAAGCAATACCATTTTTAAGTTTGGAAATCGACCCTGCATTTCGTCCTGGCATCCGTTTTTGCATTTGGGATCAAAAAAAATTTGCCTCCCCAGGCACCAGTTTTTCTGACCCCGGCATCACGCGTTTTCTTCTTCAGGCACCAAAAAGCTTGATTTTTAAAAACAGCAAGCAATACCATTTTTAAGTTTGGAATTCGACCCGGAATTTCGTCCTGGCATCCGTTTTTGCATTTGGGATCAAAAAAAATTTGCCTCCCCAGGCACCAGTATTTCTGACCCCGGCATCACGCGTTTTCTTCTTCAGGCACCAAAAAGCTTGATTTTTAAAAACAGCAAGCAATACCATTTTTAAGATTGGAATTTGACCCCGAATTTCGTCCTGCCATCCATTTTTGCATTTGGGATCAAAAAAAATTTGCCTCCCCAGGCACCAGTTTTTCTGACCCCGGCATCACGCGTTTTCTTCTTCAGGCACCAAAATGCTTGATTTTTAAAAACAGCAAGCAATACCATTTTTCACTTTGGAATTCGACCCTGCATTTCGTCCTGGCATCCGTTTTTGCCTTTGGGATCAAAAAAAATTTGCCTCCCCAGGCACCAGTTTTTCTGACCCCGGCATCACGCGTTTCTTCTTCAGGCACCAAAAAGCTTGATTTTTAAAAACAGCAAGCAATACCATTTTTAAGTTTCGAATTCGACCCGGAATTTCGTCCTGGCATCCGTTTTTGCATTTGGGATCAAAAAAAATTTGCCTCCCCAGGCACCAGTTTTTCTGACCCCGGCATCACGCGTTTTCTTCTTCAGGCACCAAAACGCTTGATTTTTAAAAACAGCAAGCAATACCATTTTTAAGTTTGGAAATCGACCCTGCATTTCATCCTGGCATCCGTTTTTGCATTTGGGATCAAAAAAAATTTGCCTACCCAGGCATCAATTTTTCTGACCCCGGCATCACGCGTTTTCTTCTTCAGGCACCAAAAAGCTTGATTTTTAAAAACAGCAAGCAATACCATTTTTAAGTTTGGAAATTGACCCTGCATTTCGTCCTGGCATCCGTTTTTGCATTTGGGATCAAAAAAAATTTGCCTCCCCAGGCACCAGTTTTTCTGACCCCGGCATCACGCGTTTTCTTCTTCAGGCACCAAAAAGCTTGATTTTTAAAAACAGCAAGCAATACCATTTTTAAGTTCGGAATTCTACCCTGAATCTCATCCTGGCATCCGTTTTTGCCTTTGGGATCAAAAATTTTTTGCCTACCCAGGCATCATTTTTTCTGACCCCGGCATCACACGTTTTCTTCTTCAGGCAGAAAAAGACTGATTTTTAAAAACAGCAAGCAATACCATTTTTAAATATGGAATTCGACCCGGAATTTCGTCCTGGCATCCATTTTTGCATTTGGGATCAAAAAAATTTTGCCTGCCCAGGTACCAGTTTTTCTGACCCCGGCATCACGCGTTTTCTTCTTCAGGCACCAAAAAGCTTGATTTTTAAAAACAGCAAGCAATACCATTTTTAAGTTTGGAATTCGACCCGGAATTTCGTCCTGGCATCCGTTTTTGCATTTGGGATCAAAAAAAATTTGCCTCCCAGGAACCAGTTTTTCTGACCCCGGCATCACGCGTTTTCTTCTTCAGGCACCAAAAAGCTTGATTTTTAAAAACAGCAAGCAATACCATTTTAAGTTTGGAATTCGACCCGGAATTTCGTCCTGGCATCCGTTTTTGCATTTGGGATCAAAAAATTTTTGCCTCCCCCGGCACCAGTTTTTCTGACCCCGGCATCACGCGTTTTCTTCTTCAGGCACCAAAAAGCTTGATTTTTAAAAACAGCAAGCAATACCATTTTTAAGTATGGAATTCTACCCTGAATCTCATCCTGGCATCCGTTTTTGCCTTTGGGATCAAAAAAATTTTCCCTACCCAGGTATCATTTTTTCTGACCCCGGCATCACACCTTTTTTTATTCAGGCACCAAGAAGCTTGATTTTTGAAAACAGCAAGCAATACCATTTTTAAGTATGGAATTGTACCCCAAATCTCTTACTGGCATCTGTTTTTGCATTTGGGATCAAAAAAATTTTGCCTCCCCAGGCATCATTTTTTCTGACCCTGGCATCACGCGTTTTCTTCTTTAGGCACCAAAAAGCTTGATTTTTAAAAACAGCAACCAATACCATTTTTAAGATTGGAATTCGACCCCGAATTTCGTCCTGGCATCCGTTTTTGCATTTGGGATCAAAAAAATTTTACCTCCCCAGGCACCAGTTTTTCTGACCCCAGCATCACGTGTTTTCATCTTCAGGCACCAAAAAGCTTGATTTTTAAAAACAGCAAGCAATACCATTTTTAAGTTTGGAATTCGACCCGGAATTTCGTCCTGGCATCCGTTTTTGCATTTGGGATCAAAAAAAATTTGCCTCCCCAGGCACCAGTTTTTCTGACCCCGGCATCACGCTTTTCTTCTTCAGGCACCAAAAAGCTTGATTTTTAAAAACAGCAAGCAATACCATTTTTAAGTTTGGAATTCGACCCGGAATTTCGTCCTGGCATCCGTTTTTGCATTTGGGATCAAAAAAAATTTGCCTCCCCAGGCACCAGTTTTTCTGACCCCGGCATCACGCGTTTTCTTCTTCAGGCACCAAAACGCTTGATTTTTAAAAACAGCAAGCAATACCATTTTTAAGTTTGGAAATCGACCCTGCATTTCATCCTGGCATCCGTTTTTGCATTTGGGATCAAAAAAATTTTGCCTACCCAGGCATCAGTTTTTCTGACCCCGGCATCACGCGTTTTCTTCTTCAGGCACCAAAAAGCTTGATATTTAAAAACAGCAAGCAATACCATTTTTAAGTTTGGAAATCGACCGTGCATTTCGTCCTGGCATCCGTTTTTGCATTTGGGATCAAAAAAAATTTGCCTCCCCAGGCACCAGTTTTTCTGACCCCGGCATCACGCGTTTTCTTCTTCAGGCACCAAAAAGCTTGATTTTTAAAAACAGCAAGCAATACCATTTTTAAGTTCGGAATTCTACCCTGAATCTCATCCTGGCATGCGTTTTTGCCTTTGGGATCAAAAATTTTTTGCCTACCCAGGCATCATTTTTTCTGACCCCGGCATCACGCGTTTTCTTCTTCAGGCACAAAAAGACTGATTTTTAAAAACAGCAAGCAATACCATTTTTAAGTATGGAATTCTACCCCGAAACTCATCCTGGCATGGATTTTTGCATTTGGGATCAAAAAAAATTTGCCTCCCCAGGCACCAGTTTTTCTGACCCCGGCATCACGCCTTTTCTTCTTCAGGCACGAAAAAGCTTCATTTTTAAAAACAGCAAGCAATACCATTTTTAAGTATGGAATTCGACCCCGAATTTCGTCCTGGTATCCGTTTTTGCCTTTGGGATCAAAAAATTCTTGCCTACCCAGGCATCATTTTTTCTGACCACGGCATCACGCGTTTTCTTCTTCAGGCACCAAAAAGCTTGATTTTTAAAAACAGCAAGCAATACCATTTTTAAGTTTGGAATTTGACCCGGAATTTCGTCCTGGCATCCGTTTTTGCATTTGGGATCAAAAAAAATTTGCCTCCCCAGGCACCAGTTTTTCTGACCCCGGCATCACGCGATTTCTTCTTCAGGCACCAAAATGCTTGATTTTTAAAAACGGCAAGCAATACCATTTTTAAGTTTGGAATTCGACCCTGCATTTCGTCCTGGCATCCGTTTTTGCATTTGGGATCAAAAATTTTTTGCCTACCCAGGCATCATTTTTTCTGACCCCGGCATCACGTGTTTTCTTCTTCAGGCACCAAAAAGCTTGATTTTTAAAAACAGCAAGCAATACCATTTTTAAGTTTGGAATTCGACCCGGAATTTCGTCCTGGCATCCGTTTTTGCATTTGGGATCAAAAAAAATTTGCCTCCCCAGGCACCAGTTTTTCTGACCCCGGCATCACGCGTTTTCTTCTTCAGGCACCAAAAAGCTTGATTTTTAAAAACAGCAAGCAATACCATTTTTAAGTTTGGAAATCGACCCTGCATTTCGTCCTGGCATCTGTTTTTGCATTTGGGATCAAAAAAAATTTGCCTCCCCAGGCACCAGTTTTTCTGACCCCGGCATCACGCGTTTTCTTCTTCAGGCACAAAAAGACTGATTTTTAAAAACAGCAAGCAATACCATTTTTAAGTATGGAATTCTACCCCGAAACTCATCCTGGCATGGATTTTTGCATTTGGGATCAAAAAAAATTTGCCTCCCCAGGCACGTTTTTCTGACCCCGGCATCACGCGTTTTCTTCTTCAGGCACGAAAAAGCTTCATTTTTAAAAACAGCAAGCAATACCATTTTTAAGTATGGAATTCGACCCCGAATTTCGTCCTGGTATCCGTTTTTGCCTTTGGGATCAAAAATTTTTTGCCTACCCAGGCATCATTTTTTCTGACCCCGGCATCACGCGTTTTCTTCTTCCGGCACCCAAAAGCTTCATTTTTAAAAACAGCAAGCAATACCATTTTTAAGTTTGGAATTCGACCCGGAATTTCGTCCTGGCATCCGTTTTTGCATTTGGGATCAAAAAAAATTTGCCTCCCCAGGCACCAGTTTTTCTGACCCCGGCATCACGCGTTTTCTTCTTCAGGCACCAAAATGCTTGATTTTTAAAAACAGCAAGCAATACCATTTTTAAGTTTGGAATTCGACCCCGAATTTCGTCCTGGCATCCGTTTTTGCATTTGGGATCAAAAAAAATTTGCCTCCCCAGGCACCAGTATTTCTGACCCCGGCATCACGCGTTTTCTTCTTCAGGCACCAAAATGCTTGATTTTTAAAAACAGCAAGCAATACCATTTTTAAGATTGAAATTCGACCCGGAATTTCGTCCTGGCATTCGCTTTTGCATTTGGGATCAAAAAAATTTTGCCTACCCAGGCACCAGTTTTTCTGAACCCGGCATCACGCGTTTTCTTCTTCAGGCACCAAAATGCTTGATTTTTAAAAACAGCAAGCAATACCATTTTTAAGTTTGGAAATCGACCCTGCATTTCGTCCTGGCATCCGTTTTTGCATTTGGGATCAAAAAAAATTTGCCTCCCCAGGCACCAGTTTTTCTGACCCCGGCATCACGCGATTTCTTCTTCAGGCACCAAAATGCTTGATCTTTAAAAACAGCAAGCAATACCATTTTTAAGTTTGGAATAAGACCCTGCATTTCGTCCTGGCATCCGTTTTTGCATTTGGGATCAAAAAATTTTTGCCTACCCAGGAATCATTTTTTCTGACCCCGGCATCACGTGTTTTCTTCTTCAGGCACCAAAAAGCTTGATTTTTAAAAACAGCAAGCAATACCATTTTTAAGTTTGGAATTCGACCCGGAATTTCGTCCTGGCATCCGTTTTTGCATTTGGGATCAAAAAAAATATGCCTCCCCAGGCACCAGTTTTTCTGACCCCGGTATCACGCGTTTTCTTCTTCAGGCACCAAAAAGCTTGATTTTTAAAAACAGCAAGCAATACCATTTTTAAGTTCGGAATTCTACCCTGAATCTCATCCTGGCATCCGTTTTTGCCTTTGGGATCAAAAATTTTTTGCCTACCCAGGCATCATTTTTTCTGACCCCGGCATCACGCGTTTTCTTCTTCAGGCACAAAAAGATTGATTTTTAAAAACAGCAAGCAATACCATTTTTAAGTATGGAATTCTACCCCGAAACTCATCCTGGCATGGATTTTTGCATTTGGGATCAAAAAAAATTTGCCTCCCCAGGCACCAGTTTTTCTGACCCCGGCATCACGCCTTTTCTTCTTCAGGCACGAAAAAGCTTCATTTTTAAAAACAGCAAGCAATACCATTTTTAAGTATGGAATTCGACCCCGAATTTCGTCCTGGCATCCGTTTTTGCATTTGGGATCAAAAAATTTTTACCTCCCCAGGCACCAGTTTTTCTGACCCCGGCATCACGCGTTTTCTTCTTCAGGCACCAAAAAGCTTGATTTTTAAAAACAGCAAGCAATACCATTTTTAAGTTTGGAAATCGACCCTGCATTTCGTCCTGGCATCTGTTTTTGCATTTGGGATCAAAAAAAATTTGCCTCCCCAGGCACCAGTTTTTCTGACACCGGCATCACGCGTTTTCTTCTTCAGGCACAAAAAGACTGATTTTTAAAAACAGCAAGCAATACCATTTTTAAGTATGGAATTCTACCCCGAAACTCATCCTGGCATGGATTTTTGCATTTGGGATCAAAAAAAATTTGCCTCCCCAGGCACGTTTTTCTGACCCCGGCATCACGCGTTTTCTTCTTCAGGCACGAAAAAGCTTCATTTTTAAAAACAGCAAGCAATACCACTTTTAAGTATGGAATTCGACCCCGAATTTCGTCCTGGTATCCGTTTTTGCCTTTGGGATCAAAAAATTCTTGCCTACCCAGGCATCATTTTTTCTGACCCCGGCATCACGCGTTTTCTTCTTCAGGCACCAAAAAGCTTGATTTTTAAAAACAGCAAGCAATACCATTTTTAAGATTGGAATTCGACCCCGAATTTCGTCCTGGCATCCGTTTTTGCATTTGGGATCAAAAAAATTTTACCCCCCCAGGCACCAGTTTTTCTGACCCCGGCATCACGCGATTTCTTCTTCAGGCACCAAAAAGCTTGATTTTTAAAAACAGCAAGCAATACCATTTTTAAGTTTGGAATTTGACCCGGAATTTCGTCCTGGCATCCGTTTTTGCATTTGGGATCAAAAAAAATTTGCCTCCCCACGCACCAGTTTTTCTGACCCCGGCATCACGCGATTTCTTCTTCAGGCACCAAAATGCTTGATTTTTAAAAACGGCAAGCAATACCATTTTTAAGTTTGGAATTCGACCCTGCATTTCGTCCTGGCATCCGTTTTTGCATTTGGGATCAAAAAATTTTTGCCTACCCAGGCATCATTTTTTCTGACCCCGGCATCACGTGTTTTCTTCTTCAGGCACCAAAAAGCTTGATTTTTAAAAACAGCAAGCAATACCATTTTTAAGTTTGGAATTCGACCCTGAATTTCGTCCTGGCATCCGTATTTGCATTTGGGATCAAAAAAAATTTGCCTCCCCAGGCACCAGTTTTTCTGACCCCGGCATCACGCGTTTTCTTCTTCAGGCACCAAAAAGCTTGATTTTTAAAAACAGCAAGCAATACCATTTTTAAGTTTGGAATTCGACCCTGCATTTCGTCCTGGCATCCGTTTTTGCATTTGGGATCAAAAAATTTTTGCCTACCCAGGCATCATTTTTTCTGACCCCGGCATCACGTGTTTTCTTCTTCAGGCACCAAAAGGCTTGATTTTTAAAAACAGCAGGCAATACCATTTTTAAGTTTGGAATTCGACCCGGAATTTCGTCCTGGCATCCGTTTTTGCATTTGGGATCAAAAAAAATTTGCCTCCCCAGGCACCAGTTTTTCTGACCCCGGCATCACGCGTTTTCTTCTTCAGGCACCAAAATGCTTGATTTTTAAAAACAGCAAGCAATACCATTTTTAAGTTTGGAAATCGACCCTGCATTTCGTCCTGGCATCCGTTTTTGCATTTGGGATCAAAAAAAATTTGCCTCCCCAGGCACCAGTTTTTCTGACCCCGGCATCACGCGATTTCTTCTTCAGGCACCAAAATGCTTGATTTTTAAAAACAGCAAGCAATACCATTTTTAAGTTTGGAATAAGACCCTGCATTTCGTCCTGGCATCCGTTTTTGCATTTGGGATCAAAAAATTTTTGCCTACCCAGGCATCATTTTTTCTGACCCCGGCATCACGCGTTTTCTTCTTCAGGCACCAAAAAGCTTGATTTTTAAAAACAGCAAGCAATACCATTTTTAAGTTTGGAATTCGACCCGGAATTTCGTCCTGGCATCCGTTTTTTCATTTGGGATCAAAAAAAATTTGCCTCCCCAGGCACCAGTTTTTCTGACCCCGGCATCACGCGTTTTCTTCTTCAGGCACCAAAATGCTTGATTTTTAAAAACAGCAAGCAATACCATTTTTAAGTTTGGAATTCGACCCCGAATTTCGTCCTGGCATCCGTTTTTGCATTTGGGATCAAAAAAAATTTGCCTCCCCAGGCACCAGTATTTCTGACCCCGGCATCACGCGTTTTCTTCTTCAGGCACCAAAATGCTTGATTTTTAAAAACAGCAAGCAATACCATTTTTAAGATTGGAATTCGACCCGGAATTTCGTCCTGGCATTCGCTTTTGCATTTGGGATCAAAAATTTTTTGCCTACCCAGGCACCAGTTTTTCTGACCCCGGCATCACGCGTTTTCTTCTTCAGGCACCAAAATGCTTGATTTTTAAAAACAGCAAGCAATACCATTTTTAAGTTTGGAAATCGACCCTGCATTTCATCCTGGCATCCGTTTTTGCATTTGGGATCAAAAAAAATTTGCCTCCCCAGGCACCAGTTTTTCTGACCCCGGCATCACGCGATTTCTTCTTCAGGCACCAAAATGCTTGATTTTTAAAAACAGCAAGCAATACCATTTTTAAGTTTGGAATTCGACCCCGAATTTCGTCCTGGCATCCGTTTTTGCATTTGGGATCAAAAAAAATTTGCCTCCCCAGGCACCAGTTTTTCTGACTCCGGCATCACGCGATTTCTTCTTCAGGCACCAAAATGCTTGATTTTTAAAAACAGCAAGCAATACCATTTTTAAGTTTGGAATAAGACCCTGCATATCGTCCTGGCATCCGTTTTTGCATTTGGGATCAAAAAAAATTTGCCTACCCAGGCATCATTTTTTCTGACCCCGGCATCAAGCGTTTTCTTCTTCAGGCACCAAAAAGCTTGATTTTTAAAAACAGCAAGCAATACCATTTTTAAGTTTGGAATTCGACCCGGAATTTCGTCCTGGCATCCGTTTTTGCATTTGGGATCAAAAAAAATTTGCCTCCCCAGGCACCAGTTTTTCTGACCCCGGCATCACGCGTTTTCTTCTTCAGGCACCAAAATGCTTGATTTTTAAAAACAGCAAGCAATACCATTTTTAAGTTTGGAATTCGACCCCGAATTTCGTCCTGGCATCCGTTTTTGTATTTGGGATCAAAAAAAATTTGCCTCCCCAGGCACCAGTATTTCTGACCCCGGCATCACGCGTTTTCTTCTTCAGGCACCAAAAAGCTTGATTTTTAAAAACAGCAAGCAATACCATTTTTAAGTTTGGAATTCGACCCGGAATTTCGTCCTGCCATCCGTTTTTGCATTTGGGATCAAAAAAAATTTGCCTCCCCAGGCACCAGTTTTTCTGACCCCGGCATCACGCGTTTTCTTCTTCAGGCACCAAAAAGCTTGATTTTTAAAAACAGCAAGCAATACCATTTTTAAGTTTGGAAATCGACCCTGCATTTCGTCCTGGCATCCGTTTTTGCATTTGGGATCAAAAAAATTTTGCCTACCCAGGCATCATTTTTTCTGACCCCGGCATCACGCGTTTTCTTCTTTAGGCACCAAAAAGCTTGATTTTTAAAAACAGCAAGCAATACCATTTTTAAGTTTGGAAATCGACCCTGCATTTCGTCCTGGCATCCGTTTTTGCATTTGGGATCAAAAAAAATTTGCCTCCCCAGGCACCAGTTTTTCTGACCCCGGCATCACGCGTTTTCTTCTTCAGGCACCAAAAAGCTTGATTTTTAAAAACAGCAAGCAATACCATTTGTAAGATTGGAATTCGACCCCGAATTTCGTCCTGCCATCCGTTTTTGCATTTGGGATCAAAAAAAATTTGCCTCCCAGGAACCAGTTTTTCTGACCCCGGCATCACGCGTTTTCTTCTTCAGGCACCAAAAAGCTTGATTTTTAAAAACAGCAAGCAATACCATTTTTAAGTTTGGAATTCGACCCGGAATTTCGTCCTGGCATCCGTTTTTGAATTTGGGATCAAAAAATTTTTGCCTCCCCCGGCACCAGTTTTTCTGACCCCGGCATCACGCGTTTTCTTATTCAGGCACCAAAAAGCTTGATTTTTAAAAACAGCAAGCAATACCATTTTTAAGTTTGGAATTCGACCCCGAATTTCGTCCTGGCATCCGTTTTTGCATTTGGGATCAAAAAAAATTTGCCTCCCCAGGCACCAGTATTTCTGACCCCGGCATCACGCGTTTTCTTCTTCAGGCACCAAAAAGCTTGATTTTTAAAAACAGCAAGCAATACCATTTTTAAGTATGGAATTCTACCCTGAATCTCATCCTGGCATCCGTTTTTGCCTTTGGGATCAAAAAAATTTTGCCTACCCAGGCATCATTTTTTCTGACCCCGGCATCACACCTTTTTTTATTCAGGCACCAAGAAGCTTGATTTTTGAAAACAGCAAGCAATACCATTTTTAAGTATGGAATTGTACCCCAAATCTCTTACTGGCATCTGTTTTTGCATTTGGGATCAAAAAAATTTTGCCTCCCCAGGCACCAGTTTTTCTGACCCCGGCATCACGCGTTTTCTTCTTCAGGCACCAAAATGCTTGATTTTTAAAAACAGCAAGCAATACCATTTTTAAGTTTGGAATTCGACCCGGAATTTCGTCCTGGCATCCGTTTTTGCATTTGGGATCAAAAAAAATTTATCTCCCCAGGCACCAGTTTTTCTGACCCCGGCATCACGCGTTTTCTTATTCAGGCACCAAAAAGCTTGATTTTTAAAAACAGCAAGCAATACCATTTTTAAGTTTGGAATTCGACCCCGAATTTCGTCCTGGCATCCGTTTTTGCATTTGGGATCAAAAAAAATTTGCCTCCCCAGGCACCAGTATTTCTGACCCCGGCATCACGCGTTTTCTTCTTCAGGCACCAAAAAGCTTGATTTTTAAAAACAGCAAGCAATACCATTTTTAAGTATGGAATTCTACCCTGAATCTCATCCTGGCATCCGTTTTTGCCTTTGGGATCAAAAAATTTTTGCCTACCCAGGCATCATTTTTTCTGACCCCGGCATCACACCTTTTTTTATTCAGGCACCAAGAAGCTTGATTTTTGAAAACAGCAAGCAATACCATTTTTAAGTATGGAATTGTACCCCAAATCTCTTACTGGCATCTGTTTTTGCATTTGGGATCAAAAAAATTTTGCCTCCCCAGGCACCAGTTTTTCTGACCCCGGCATCACGCGTTTTCTTCTTCAGGCACCAAAATGCTTGATTTTTAAAAACAGCAAGCAATACCATTTTTAAGTTTGGAATTCGACCCGGAATTTCGTCCTGGCATCCGTTTTTGCATTTGGGATCAAAAAAAATTTATCTCCCCAGGCACCAGTTTTTCTGACCCCGGCATCACGCGTTTTCTTCTTCAGGCACCAAAAAGCTTGATTTTTAAAAACAGCAAGCAATACCATTTTTAAGTTTGGAATTCGACCTGGAATTTCGTCCTGGCATCCGTTTTTGCATTTGGGATCAAAAAAAATTTGCCTCCCCAGGCACCAGTTTTTCTGACCCCGGCATCACGCGTTTTCTTCTTCAGGCACCAAAATGCTTGATTTTTAAAAACAGCAAGCAATACCATTTTTAAGTTTGGAAATCGACCCTGCATTTCGTCCTGGCATCCGTTTTTGCATTTGGGATCAAAAAAAATTTGCCTACCCAGGCATCATTTTTTCTGACCCCGGCATCACGCGTTTTCTTCTTTAGGCACCAAAAAGCTTGATTTTTAAAAACAGCAACCAATACCATTTTTAAGATTGGAATTCGACCCCGAATTTCGTCCTGGCATCCGTTTTTGCATTTGGGATCAAAAAAATTTTACCTCCCCAGGCACCAGTTTTTCTGACCCCGGCATCACGTGTTTTCATCTTCAGGCACCTAAAAGCTTGTTTTTTTAAAACAGCAAGCAATACCATTTTTAAGTTTGGAATTCGACCCGGAATTTCGTCCTGGCATCCGTTATTGCATTTGGGATCAAAAAAAATTTGCCTCCCCAGGCACCAGTTTTTCTGACCCCGGCATCACGCGTTTTCTTCTTCAGGGACCAAAAAGCTTAATTTTTAAAAACAGCAAGCAATACCATTTTTAAGTTTGGAATTCGACCCCGAATTTCGTCCTGGCATCCGTTTTTGCATTTGGGATCAAAAAAAATTTGCCTCCCCAGGCACCAGTTTTTCTGACCCCGGCATCACGCGTTTTCTTCTTCAGGCACCAAAAAGCTTGATTTTTAAAAACAGCAAGCAATACCATTTTTAAGTTTGGAAATCGACCCTGCATTTCGTCCTGGCATCCGTTTTTGCATTTGGGATTAAAAAAATTTTGCCTACCCAGGCATCATTTTTTCTGACCCCGGCATCACGCGTTTTCTTCTTTAGGCACCAAAAAGCTTGATTTTTAAAAACAGCAAGCAATACCATTTTTAAGTTTGGAAATCGACCCTGCATTTCGTCCTGGCATCCGTTTTTGCATTTGGGATCAAAAAAAATTTGCCTCCCCAGGCACCAGTTTTTCTGACCCCGGCATCACGCGTTTTCTTCTTCAGGCACCAAAAAGCTTGATTTTTAAAAACAGCAAGCAATACCATTTGTAAGATTGGAATTCGACCCCGAATTTCGTCCTGCCATCCGTTTTTGCATTTGGGATCAAAAAAAATTTGCCTCCCAGGAACCAGTTTTTCTGACCCCGGCATCACGCGTTTTCTTCTTCAGGCACCAAAAAGCTTGATTTTTAAAAACAGCAAGCAATACCATTTTTAAGTTTGGAATTCGACCCGGAATTTCGTCCTGGCATCCGTTTTTGAATTTGGGATCAAAAAATTTTTGCCTCCCCCGGCACCAGTTTTTCTGACCCCGGCATCACGCGTTTTCTTATTCAGGCACCAAAAAGCTTGATTTTTAAAAACAGCAAGCAATACCATTTTTAAGTTTGGAATTCGACCCCGAATTTCGTCCTGGCATCCGTTTTTGCATTTGGGATCAAAAAAAATTTGCCTCCCCAGGCACCAGTATTTCTGACCCCGGCATCACGCGTTTTCTTCTTCAGGCACCAAAAAGCTTGATTTTTAAAAACAGCAAGCAATACCATTTTTAAGTATGGAATTCTACCCTGAATCTCATCCTGGCATCCGTTTTTGCCTTTGGGATCAAAAAAATTTTGCCTACCCAGGCATCATTTTTTCTGACCCCGGCATCACACCTTTTTTTATTCAGGCACCAAGAAGCTTGATTTTTGAAAACAGCAAGCAATACCATTTTTAAGTATGGAATTGTACCCCAAATCTCTTACTGGCATCTGTTTTTGCATTTGGGATCAAAAAAATTTTGCCTCCCCAGGCACCAGTTTTTCTGACCCCGGCATCACGCGTTTTCTTCTTCAGGCACCAAAATGCTTGATTTTTAAAAACAGCAAGCAATACCATTTTTAAGTTTGGAATTCGACCCGGAATTTCGTCCTGGCATCCGTTTTTGCATTTGGGATCAAAAAAAATTTATCTCCCCAGGCACCAGTTTTTCTGACCCCGGCATCACGCGTTTTCTTATTCAGGCACCAAAAAGCTTGATTTTTAAAAACAGCAAGCAATACCATTTTTAAGTTTGGAATTCGACCCCGAATTTCGTCCTGGCATCCGTTTTTGCATTTGGGATCAAAAAAAATTTGCCTCCCCAGGCACCAGTATTTCTGACCCCGGCATCACGCGTTTTCTTCTTCAGGCACCAAAAAGCTTGATTTTTAAAAACAGCAAGCAATACCATTTTTAAGTATGGAATTCTACCCTGAATCTCATCCTGGCATCCGTTTTTGCCTTTGGGATCAAAAAATTTTTGCCTACCCAGGCATCATTTTTTCTGACCCCGGCATCACACCTTTTTTTATTCAGGCACCAAGAAGCTTGATTTTTGAAAACAGCAAGCAATACCATTTTTAAGTATGGAATTGTACCCCAAATCTCTTACTGGCATCTGTTTTTGCATTTGGGATCAAAAAAATTTTGCCTCCCCAGGCACCAGTTTTTCTGACCCCGGCATCACGCGTTTTCTTCTTCAGGCACCAAAATGCTTGATTTTTAAAAACAGCAAGCAATACCATTTTTAAGTTTGGAATTCGACCCGGAATTTCGTCCTGGCATCCGTTTTTGCATTTGGGATCAAAAAAAATTTATCTCCCCAGGCACCAGTTTTTCTGACCCCGGCATCACGCGTTTTCTTCTTCAGGCACCAAAAAGCTTGATTTTTAAAAACAGCAAGCAATACCATTTTTAAGTTTGGAATTCGACCCGGAATTTCGTCCTGGCATCCGTTTTTGCATTTGGGATCAAAAAAAATTTGCCTCCCCAGGCACCAGTTTTTCTGACCCCGGCATCACGCGTTTTCTTCTTCAGGCACCAAAATGCTTGATTTTTAAAAACAGCAAGCAATACCATTTTTAAGTTTGGAAATCGACCCTGCATTTCGTCCTGGCATCCGTTTTTGCATTTGGGATCAAAAAAAATTTGCCTACCCAGGCATCATTTTTTCTGACCCCGGCATCACGCGTTTTCTTCTTTAGGCACCAAAAAGCTTGATTTTTAAAAACAGCAACCAATACCATTTTTAAGATTGGAATTCGACCCCGAATTTCGTCCTGGCATCCGTTTTTGCATTTGGGATCAAAAAAATTTTACCTCCCCAGGCACCAGTTTTTCTGACCCCGGCATCACGTGTTTTCATCTTCAGGCACCTAAAAGCTTGTTTTTTTAAAACAGCAAGCAATACCATTTTTAAGTTTGGAATTCGACCCGGAATTTCGTCCTGGCATCCGTTATTGCATTTGGGATCAAAAAAAATTTGCCTCCCCAGGCACCAGTTTTTCTGACCCCGGCATCACGCGTTTTCTTCTTCAGGGACCAAAAAGCTTAATTTTTAAAAACAGCAAGCAATACCATTTTTAAGTTTGGAATTCGACCCCGAATTTCGTCCTGGCATCCGTTTTTGCATTTGGGATCAAAAAAAATTTGCCTCCCCAGGCACCAGTTTTTCTGACCCCGGCATCACGCATTTTCTTCTTCAGGCACCAAAAAGCTTGATTTTCAAAAACAGCAAGCAATACCATTTTTAAGTTTGGAAATCGACCCTGCATTTCGTCCTGGCATCCGTTTTTGCATTTGGGATCAAAAAAAATTTGCCTCCCCAGGCACCAGTTTTTCTGACCCCGGCATCACGCGTTTCTTCTTCAGGCACCAAAAAGCTTGATTTTTAAAAACAGCAAGCAATACCATTTTTAAGTTTGGAATTCGACCCGGAATTTCGTCCTGGCATCCGTTTTTGCATTTGGGATCAAAAAAAATTTGCCTCCCAGGAACCAGTTTTTCTGACCCCGGCATCACGCGTTTTCTTCTTCAGGCACCAAAAAGCTTGATTTTTAAAAACAGCAAGCAATACCATTTTTAAGTATGGAATTCTACCCTGAATCTCATCCTGGCATCCGTTTTTGCCTTTGGGATCAAAAAAAATTTGCCTCCCCAGGCACCAGTATTTCTGACCCCGGCATCACGCGTTTTCTTATTCAGGCACCAAAAAGCTTGATTTTTAAAAACAGCAAGCAATACCATTTTTAAGTTTGGAATTCGACCCCGAATTTCGTCCTGGCAACCGTTTTTGCATTTGGGATCAAAAAAAATTTGCCTCCCCAGGCACCAGTTTTTCTGACCCCGGCATCACGCGTTTTCTTCTTCAGGCACCAAAATGCTTGATTTTTAAAAACAGCAAGCAATACCATTTTTAAGTTTGGAAATCGACCCTGCATTTCGTCCTGGCATCCGTTTTTGCATTTGGGATCAAAAAAAATTTGCCTCCCAGGAACCAGTTTTTCTGACCCCGGCATCACGCGTTTTCTTCTTCAGGCACCAAAAAGCTTGATTTTTAAAAACAGCAAGCAATACCATTTTTAAGTTTGGAATTCGACGCGGAATTTCGTCCTGGCATCCGTTTTTTCATTTGGGATCAAAAAATTTTTGCCTCCCCCGGCACCAGTTTTTCTGACCCCGGCATCACGCGTTTTCTTATTCAGGCACCAAAAAGCTTGATTTTTAAAAACAGCAAGCAATACCATTTTTAAGTTTGGAATTCGACCCCGAATTTCGTCCTGGCATCCGTTTTTGCATTTGGGATCAAAAAAAATTTGCCTCCCCAGGCACCAGTATTTCTGACCCCGGCATCACGCGTTTTCTTCTTCAGGCACCAAAAAGCTTGATTTTTAAAAACAGCAAGCAATACCATTTTTAAGTATGGAATTCTACCCTGAATCTCATCCTGGCATCCGTTTTTGCCTTTGGGATCAAAAAATTTTTGCCTACCCAGGCATCATTTTTTCTGACCCCGGCATCACACCTTTTTTTATTCAGGCACCAAGAAGCTTGATTTTTGAAAACAGCAAGCAATACCATTTTTAAGTATGGAATTGTACCCCAAATCTCTTACTGGCATCTGTTTTTGCATTTGGGATCAAAAAAATTTTGCCTCCCCAGGCACCAGTTTCTCTGACCCCGGCATCACGCGTTTTCTTCTTCAGGCACCAAAATGCTTGATTTTTAAAAACAGCAAGCAATACCATTTTTAAGTTTGGAATTCGACCCGGAATTTCGTCCTGGCATCCGTTTTTGCATTTGGGATCAAAAAAAATTTATCTCCCCAGGCACCAGTTTTTCTGACCCCGGCATCACGCGTTTTCTTCTTCAGGCACCAAAAAGCTTGATTTTTAAAAACAGCAAGCAATACCATTTTTAAGTTTGGAATTCGACCCGGAATTTCGTCCTGGCATCCGTTTTTGCATTTGGGATCAAAAAAAATTTGCCTCCCCAGGCACCAGTTTTTCTGACCCCGGCAACCCGCGTTTTCTTCTTCAGGCACCAAAATGCTTGATTTTTAAAAACAGCAAGCAATACCATTTTTAAGTTTGGAAATCTACCCTGCATTTCGTCCTGGCATCCGTTTTTGCATTTGGGATCAAAAAAAATTTGCCTACCCAGGCATCATTTTTTCTGACCCCGGCATCACGCGTTTTCTTCTTTAGGCACCAAAAAGCTTGATTTTTAAAAACAGCAACCAATACCATTTTTAAGATTGGAATTCGACCCCGAATTTCGTCCTGGCATCCGTTTTTGCATTTGGGATCAAAAAAATTTTACCTCCCCAGGCACCAGTTTTTCTGACCCCGGCATCACGTGTTTTCATCTTCAGGCACCTAAAAGCTTGATTTTTTAAAACAGCAAGCAATACCATTTTTAAGTTTGGAATTCGACCCGGAATTTCGTCCTGGCATCCGTTTTTGCATTTGGGATCAAAAAAAATTTGCCTCCCCAGGCACCAGTTTTTCTGACCCCAGCATCACGCGTTTTCTTCTTCAGGCACCAAAAAGCTTGATTTTTAAAAACAGCAAGCAATACCATTTTTAAGTTTGGAATTCGACCCCGAATTTCGTCCTGGCATCCGTTTTTGCATTTGGGATCAAAAAAAATTTGCCTCCCCAGGCACCAGTTTTTCTGACCCCGGCATCACGCATTTTCTTCTTCAGGCACCAAAAAGCTTGATTTTCAAAAACAGCAAGCAATACCATTTTTAAGTTTGGAAATCGACCCTGCATTTCGTCCTGGCATCCGTTTTTGCATTTGGGATCAAAAAAAATTTGCCTCCCCAGGCACCAGTTTTTCTGACCCCGGCATCACGCGTTTCTTCTTCAGGCACCAAAAAGCTTGATTTTTAAAAACAGCAAGCAATACTATTTTTAAGTTTGGAATTCGACCCGGAATTTCGTCCTGGCATCCGTTTTTGCATTTGGGATCAAAAAAAATTTGCCTCCCAGGAACCAGTTTTTCTGACCCCGGCATCACGCGTTTTCTTCTTCAGGCACCAAAATGCTTGATTTTTAAAAACAGCAAGCAATACCATTTTTAAGTTTGGAATTCGACCCGGAATTTCGTCCTGGCATCCGTTTTTGCATTTGGGATCAAAAAAAATTTATCTCCCCAGGCACCAGTTTTTCTGACCCCGGCATCACGCGTTTTCTTCTTCAGGCACCAAAAAGCTTGATTTTTAAAAACAGCAAGCAATACCATTTTTAAGTTTGGAATTCGACCCGGAATTTCGTCCTGGCATCCGTTTTTGCATTTGGGATCAAAAAAAATTTGCCTCCCCAGGCACCAGTTTTTCTGACCCTGGCATCACGCGTTTTCTTCTTCAGGCACCAAAATGCTTGATTTTTAAAAACAGCAAGCAATACCATTTTTAAGTTTGGAAATCGACCCTGCATTTCGTCCTGGCATCCGTTTTTGCATTTGGGATCAAAAAAAATTTGCCTACCCAGGCATCATTTTTTCTGACCCCGGCATCACGCGTTTTCTTCTTTAGGCACCAAAAAGCTTGATTTTTAAAAACAGCAACCAATACCATTTTTAAGATTGGAATTCGACCCCGAATTTCGTCCTGGCATCCGTTTTTGCATTTGGGATCAAAAAAATTTTACCTCCCCAGGCACCAGTTTTTCTGACCCCGGCATCACGTGTTTTCATCTTCAGGCACCTAAAAGCTTGATTTTTTAAAACAGCAAGCAATACCATTTTTAAGTTTGGAATTCGACCCGGAATTTCGTCCTGGCATCCGTTTTTGCATTTGGGATCAAAAAAAATTTGCCTCCCCAGGCACCAGTTTTTCTGACCCCGGCATCACGCGTTTTCTTCTTCAGGCACCAAAAAGCTTGATTTTTAAAAACAGCAAGCAATACCATTTTTAAGTTTGGAATTCGACCCCGAATTTCGTCCTGGCATCCGTTTTTGCATTTGGGATCAAAAAAAATTTGCCTCCCCAGGCACCAGTTTTTCTGACCCCGGCATCACGCATTTTCTTCTTCAGGCACCAAAAAGCTTGATTTTCAAAAACAGCAAGCAATACCATTTTTAAGTTTGGAAATCGACCCTGCATTTCGTCCTGGCATCCGTTTTTGCATTTGGGATCAAAAAAAATTTGCCTCCCCAGGCACCAGTTTTTCTGACCCCGGCATCACGCGTTTCTTCTTCAGGCACCAAAAAGCTTGATTTTTAAAAACAGCAAGCAATACTATTTTTAAGTTTGGAATTCGACCCGGAATTTCGTCCTGGCATCCGTTTTTGCATTTGGGATCAAAAAAAATTTGCCTCCGAGGAACCAGTTTTTCTGACCCCGGCATCACGCGTTTTCTTCTTCAGGCACCAAAAAGCTTGATTTTTAAAAACAGCAAGCAATACCATTTTTAAGTATGGAATTCTACCCTGAATCTCATCCTGGCATCCGTTTTTGCCTTTGGGATCAAAAAAAATTTGCCTCCCCAGGCACCAGTATTTCTGACCCCGGCATCAAGCGTTTTCTTATTCAGGCACCAAAAAGCTTGATTTTTAAAAACAGCAAGCAATACCATTTTTAAGTTTGGAATTCGACCCCGAATTTCGTCCTGGCAACCGTTTTTGCATTTGGGATCAAAAAAAATTTGCCTCCCCAGGCACCAGTATTTCTGACCCCGGCATCACGCGTTTTCTTCTTCAGGCACCAAAAAGCTTGATTTTTAAAAACAGCAAGCAATACCATTTTTAAGTATGGAATTCTACCCTGAATCTCATCCTGGCATCCGTTTTTGCCTTTGGGATCAAAAAATTTTTGCCTACCCAGGCATCATTTTTTCTGACCCCGGCATCACACCTTTTTTTATTCAGGTACCAAGAAGCTTGATTTTTGAAAACAGCAAGCAATACCATTTTTAAGTATGGAATTGTACCCCAAATCTCTTACTGGCATCTGTTTTTGCATTTGGGATCAAAAAATTTTTGCCTCCCCAGGCACCAGTTTTTCTGACCCCGGCATCACGCGTTTTCTTCTTCAGGCACCAAAATGCTTGATTTTTAAAAACAGCAAGCAATACCATTTTTAAGTTTGGAATTCGACCCGGAATTTCGTCCTGGCATCCGTTTTTGCATTTGGGATCAAAAAAAATTTATCTCCCCAGGCACCAGTTTTTCTGACCCCGGCATCACGCGTTTTCTTCTTCAGGCACCAAAAAGCTTGATTTTTAAAAACAGCAAGCAATACCATTTTTAAGTTTGGAATTCGACCCGGAATTTCGTCCTGGCATCCGTTTTTGCATTTGGGATCAAAAAAAATTTGCCTCCCCAGGCACCAGTTTTTCTGACCCCGGCATCACGCGTTTTCTTCTTCAGGCACCAAAATGCTTGATTTTTAAAAACAGCAAGCAATACCATTTTTAAGTTTGGAAATCGACCCTGCATTTCGTCCTGGCATCCGTTTTTGCATTTGGGATCAAAAAAAATTTGCCTACCCAGGCATCATTTTTTCTGACCCCGGCATCACGCGTTTTCTTCTTTAGGCACCAAAAAGCTTGATTTTTAAAAACAGCAACCAATACCATTTTTAAGATTGGAATTCGACCCCGAATTTCGTCCTGGCATCCGTTTTTGCATTTGGGATCAAAAAAATTTTACCTCCCCAGGCACCAGTTTTTCTGACCCCGGCATCACGTGTTTTCATCTTCAGGCACCTAAAAGCTTGATTTTTTAAAACAGCAAGCAATACCATTTTTAAGTTTGGAATTCGACCCGGAATTTCGTCCTGGCATCCGTTTTTGCATTTGGGATCAAAAAAAATTTGCCTCCCCAGGCACCAGTATTTCTGACCCCGGCATCACGCGTTTTCTTCTTCAGGCACCAAAAAGCTTGATTTTTAAAAACAGCAAGCAATACCATTTTTAAGTATGGAATTCCACCCTGAATCTCATCCTGGCATCCGTTTTTGCCTTTGGGATCAAAAAAATTTTGCCTACCCAGGCATCATTTTTTCTGACCCCGGCATCACACCTTTTTTTATTCAGGTACCAAGAAGCTTGATTTTTGAAAACAGCAAGCAATACCATTTTTAAGTATGGAATTGTACCCCAAATCTCTTACTGGCATCTGTTTTTGCATTTGGGATCAAAAAAATTTTGCCTCCCCAGGCACCAGTTTTTCTGACCCCGGCATCACGCGTTTTCTTCTTCAGGCACCAAAATGCTTGATTTTTAAAAACAGCAAGCAATACCATTTTTAAGTTTGGAATTCGACCCGGAATTTCGTCCTGGCATCCGTTTTTGCATTTGGGATCAAAAAAAATTTATCTCCCCAGGCACCAGTTTTTCTGACCCCGGCATCACGCGTTTTCTTCTTCAGGCACCAAAAAGCTTGATTTTTAAAAACAGCAAGCAATACCATTTTTAAGTTTGGAATTCGACCCGGAATTTCGTCCTGGCATCCGTTTTTGCATTTGGGATCAAAAAAAATTTGCCTCCCCAGGCACCAGTTTTTCTGACCCCGGCATCACGCGTTTTCTTCTTCAGGCACCAAAATGCTTGATTTTTAAAAACAGCAAGCAATACCATTTTTAAGTTTGGAAATCGACCCTGCATTTCGTCCTGGCATCCGTTTTTGCATTTGGGATCAAAAAAAATTTGCCTACCCAGGCATCATTTTTTCTGACCCCGGCATCACGCGTTTTCTTCTTTAGGCACCAAAAAGCTTGATTTTTAAAAACAGCAACCAATACCATTTTTAAGATTGGAATTCGACCCCGAATTTCGTCCTGGCATCCGTTTTTGCATTTGGGATCAAAAAAATTTTACCTCCCCAGGCACCAGTTTTTCTGACCCCGGCATCACGTGTTTTCATCTTCAGGCACCTAAAAGCTTGATTTTTTAAAACAGCAAGCAATACCATTTTTAAGTTTGGAATTCGACCCGGAATTTTGTCCTGGCATCCGTTTTTGCATTTGGGATCAAAAAAAATTTGCCTCCCCAGGCACCAGTTTTTCTGACCCCGGCATCACGCGTTTTCTTCTTCAGGCACCAAAAAGCTTGATTTTTAAAAACAGCAAGCAATACCATTTTTAAGTTTGGAATTCGACCCCGAATTTCTTCCTGGCATCCGTTTTTGCATTTGGGATCAAAAAAAATTTGCCTCCCCAGGCACCAGTTTTTCTGACCCCGGCATCACGCATTTTCTTCTTCAGGCACCAAAAAGCTTGATTTTCAAAAACAGCAAGCAATACCATTTTTAAGTTTGGAAATCGACCCTGCATTTCGTCCTGGCATCCGTTTTTGCATTTGGGATCAAAAAAAATTTGCCTCCCCAGGCACCAGTTTTTCTGACCCCGGCATCACGCGTTTTCTTCTTCAGGCACCAAAAAGCTTGATTTTTAAAAACAGCAAGCAATACCATTTTTAAGTTTGGAATTCGACCCCGAATTTCGTCCTGGCATCCGTTTTTGCATTTGGGATCAAAAAAAATTTGCCTCCCAAGGCACCAGTATTTCTGACCCCGGCATCACGCGTTTTCTTCTTCAGGCACCAAAAAGCTTGATTTTTAAAAACAGCAAGCAATACCATTTTTAAGATTGGAATTCGACCCCGAATTTCGTCCTGCCATCCATTTTTGCATTTGGGATCAAAAAAAATTTGCCTCCCCAGGCACCAGTTTTTCTGACCCCGGCATCACGCGTTTTCTTCTTCAGGCACCAAAATGCTTGATTTTTAAAAACAGCAAGCAATACCATTTTTCACTTTGGAATTCGACCCTGCATTTCGTCCTGGCATCCGTTTTTGCCTTTGGGATCAAAAAAAATTTGCCTCCCCAGGCACCAGTTTTTCTGACCCCGGCATCACGCGTTTCTTCTTCAGGCACCAAAAAGCTTGATTTTTAAAAACAGCAAGCAATACCATTTTTAAGTTTGGAATTCGACCCGGAATTTCGTCCTGGCATCCGTTTTTGCATTTGGGATCAAAAAAAATTTGCCTCCCCAGGCACCAGTTTTTCTTACCCCGGCATCACGCGTTTTCTTCTTCAGGCACCAAAACGCTTGATTTTTAAAAACAGCAAGCAATACCATTTTTAAGTTTGGAAATCGACCCTGCATTTCATCCTGGCATCCGTTTTTGCATTTGGGATCAAAAAAATTTTGCCTACCCAGGCATCAATTTTTCTGACCCCGGCATCACGCGTTTTCTTCTTCAGGCACCAAAAAGCTTGATTTTTAAAAACAGCAAGCAATACCATTTTTAAGTTTGGAAATCGACCCTGCATTTCGTCCTGGCATCCGTTTTTGCATTTGGGATCAAAAAAAATTTGCCTCCCCAGGCACCAGTTTTTCTGACCCCGGCATCACGCGTTTTCTTCTTCAGGCACCAAAAAGCTTGATTTTTAAAAACAGCAAGCAATACCATTTTTAAGTTCGGAATTCTACCCTGAATCTCATCCTGGCATCCGTTTTTGCCTTTGGGATCAAAAATTTTTTGCCTACCCAGGCATCATTTTTTCTGACCCCGGCATCACACGTTTTCTTCTTCAGGCACAAAAAGACTGATTTTTAAAAACAGCAAGCAATACCATTTTTAAGTATGGAATTCGACCCGGAATTTCGTCCTGGCATCCATTTTTGCATTTGGGATCAAAAAAAATTTGCCTCCCCAGGTACCAGTTTTTCTGACCCCGGCATCACGCGTTTTCTTCTTCAGGCACGAAAAAGCTTCATTTTTAAAAACAGCAAGCAATACCATTTTTAAGTATGGAATTCGACCCGGAATTTCGTCCTGGCATCCGTTTTTGCATTTGGGATCAAAAAAAATTTGCCTCCCCAGGCACCAGTTTTTCTGACCCCGGCATCACGCGTTTTCTTCTTCAGGCACCAAAAAGCTTGATTTTTAAAAACAGCAAGCAATACCATTTTTAAGTTTGGAATTCGACCCGGAATTTCGTCCTGGCATCCGTTTTTGCATTTGGGATCAAAAAAAATTTGCCTCCCAGGAACCAGTTTTTCTGACCCCGGCATCACGCGTTTTCTTCTTCAGGCACCAAAAAGCTTGATTTTTAAAAACAGCAAGCAATACCATTTTTAAGTTTGGAATTCGACCCGGAATTTTGTCCTGGCATCCGTTTTTGCATTTGGGATCAAAAAATTTTTGCCTCCCCCGGCACCAGTTTTTCTGACCCCGGCATCACGCGTTTTCTTATTCAGGCACCAAAAAGCTTGATTTTTAAAAACAGCAAGCAATACCATTTTTAAGTTTGGAATTCGACCCCGAATTTCGTCCTGGCATCCGTTTTTGCATTTGGGATCAAAAAAAATTTGCCTCCCCAGGCACCAGTATTTCTGACCCCGGCATCACGCGTTTTCTTCTTCAGGCACCAAAAAGCTTGATTTTTAAAAACAGCAAGCAATACCATTTTTAAGTATGGAATTCTACCCTGAATCTCATCCTGGCATCCGTTTTTGCCTTTGGGATCAAAAAAATTTTCCCTACCCAGGTATCATTTTTTCTGACCCCGGCATCACACCTTTTTTTATTCAGGCACCAAGAAGCTTGATTTTTGAAAACAGCAAGCAATACCATTTTTAAGTATGGAATTGTACCCCAAATCTCTTACTGGCATCTGTTTTTGCATTTGGGATCAAAAAAATTTTGCCTCCCCAGGCACCAGTTTTTCTGACCCCGGCATCACGCGTTTTCTTCTTCAGGCACCAAAATGCTTGATTTTTAAAAACAGCAAGCAATACCATTTTTAAGTTTGGAATTCGACCCGGAATTTCGTCCTGGCATCCGTTTTTGCATTTGGGATCAAAAAAAATTTATCTCCCCAGGAACCAGTTTTTCTGACCCCGGCATCACGCGTTTTCTTCTTCAGGCACCAAAAAGCTTGATTTTTAAAAACAGCAAGCAATACCATTTTTAAGTTTGGAATTCGACCCGGAATTTCGTCCTGGCATCCGTTTTTGCATTTGGGATCAAAAAAAATTTGCCTACCCAGGCATCATTTTTTCTGACCCCGGCATCACGCGTTTTCTTCTTTAGGCACCAAAAAGCTTGATTTTTAAAAACAGCAACCAATACCATTTTTAAGATTGGAATTCGACCCCGAATTTCGTCCTGGCATCCGTTTTTACATTTGGGATCAAAAAAATTTTACCTCCCCAGGCACCAGTTTTTCTGACCCCGGCATCACGTGTTTTCATCTTCAGGCACCTAAAAGCTTGATTTTTTAAAACAGCAAGCAATACCATTTTTAAGTTTGGAATTCGACCCGGAATTTCGTCCTGGCATCCGTTTTTGCATTTGGGATCAAAAAAAATTTGCCTCCCCAGGCACCAGTTTTTCTGACCCCGGCATCACGCTTTTCTTCTTCAGGCACCAAAAAGCTTGATTTTTAAAAACAGCAAGCAATACCATTTTTAAGTTTGGAATTCGACCCGGAATTTCGTCCTGGCATCCGTTTTTGCATTTGGGATCAAAAAAAATTTGCCTCCCCAGGCACCAGTTTTTCTGACCCCGGCATCACGCGTTTTCTTCTTCAGGCACCAAAACGCTTGATTTTTAAAAACAGCAAGCAATACCATTTTTAAGTTTGGAAATCGACCCTGCATTTCATCCTGGCATCCGTTTTTGCATTTGGGATCAAAAAAATTTTGCCTACCCAGGCATCAGTTTTTCTGACCCCGGCATCACGCGTTTTCTTCTTCAGGCACCAAAAAGCTTGATATTTAAAAACAGCAAGCAATACCATTTTTAAGTTTGGAAATCGACCCTGCATTTCGTCCTGGCATCCGTTTTTGCATTTGGGATCAAAAAAAATTTGCCTCCCCAGGCACCAGTTTTTCTCACGCGTTTTCTTCTTCAGGCACCAAAAAGCTTGATTTTTAAAAACAGCAAGCAATACCATTTTTAAGTTCGGAATTCTACCCTGAATCTCATCCTGGCATCCGTTTTTGCCTTTGGGATCAAAAATTTTTTGCCTACCCAGGCATCATTTTTTCTGACCCCGGCATCACGCGTTTTCTTCTTCAGGCACAAAAAGACTGATTTTTAAAAACAGCAAGCAATACCATTTTTAAGTATGGAATTCTACCCCGAAACTCATCCTGGCATGGATTTTTGCATTTGGGATCAAAAAAAATTTGCCTCCCCAGGCACCAGTTTTTCTGACCCCGGCATCACGCCTTTTCTTCTTCAGGCACGAAAAAGCTTCATTTTTAAAAACAGCAAGCAATACCATTTTTAAGTATGGAATTCGACCCCGAATTTCGTCCTGGCATCCGTTTTTGCATTTGGGATCAAAAAAATTTTACCTCCCCAGGCACCAGTTTTTCTGACCCCGGCATCACGCGTTTTCTTCTTCAGGCACCAAAAAGCTTGATTTTTAAAAACAGCAAGCAATACCATTTTTAAGTTTGGAAATCGACCCTGCATTTCGTCCTGGCATCTGTTTTTGCATTTGGGATCAAAAAAAATTTGCCTCCCCAGGCACCAGTTTTTCTGACCCCGGCATCACGCGTTTTCTTCTTCAGGCACAAAAAGACTGATTTTTAAAAACAGCAAGCAATACCATTTTTAAGTATGGAATTCTACCCCGAAACTCATCCTGGCATGGATTTTTGCATTTGGGATCAAAAAAAATTTGCCTCCCCAGGCACCAGTTTTTCTGACCCCGGCATCACGCGTTTCTTCTTCAGGCACCAAAAAGCTTGATTTTTAAAAACAGCAAGCAATACCATTTTTAAGTTTGGAATTCGACCCGGAATTTCGTCCTGGTATCCGTTTTTGCCTTTGGGATCAAAAATTTTTTGCCTACCCAGGCATCATTTTTTCTGACCCCGGCATCACGCGTTTTCTTCTTCAGGCACCAAGAAGCTTGATTTTTAAAAACAGCAAGCAATACCATTTTTAAGATTGGAATTCGACCCCGAATTTCGTCCTGGCATCCGTTTTTGCATTTGGGATCAAAAAAATTTTACCCCCCCAGGCACCAGTTTTTCTGACCCCGGCATCACGCGATTTCTTCTTCAGGCACCAAAAAGCTTGATTTTTAAAAACAGCAAGCAATACCATTTTTAAGTTTGGAATTCGACACGGAATTTCGTCCTGGCATCCGTTTTTGCATTTGGGATCAAAAAAAATTTGCCTCCCCAGGCACCAGTTTTTCTGACCCCGGCATCACGCGATTTCTTCTTCAGGCACCAAAATGCTTGATTTTTAAAAACGGCAAGCAATACCATTTTTAAGTTTGGAATTCGACCCTGCATTTCGTCCTGGCATCCGTTTTTGCATTTGGGATCAAAAAATTTTTGCCTACCCAGGCATCATTTTTTCTGACCCCGGCATCACGTGTTTTCTTCTTCAGGCACCAAAAAGCTTGATTTTTAAAAACAGCAGGCAATACCATTTTTAAGTTTGGAATTCGACCCGGAATTTCGTCCTGGCATCCGTTTTTGCATTTGGGATCAAAAAAAATTTGCCTCCCCAGGCACCAGTTTTTCTGACCCCGGCATCACGCGTTTTCTTCTTCAGGCACCAAAATGCTTGATTTTTAAAAACAGCAAGCAATACCATTTTTAAGTTTGGAAATCGACCCTGCATTTCGTCCTGGCATCCGTTTTTGCATTTGGGATCAAAAAAAATTTGCCTCCCCAGGCACCAGTTTTTCTGACCCCGGCATCACGCGATTTCTTCTTCAGGCACCAAAATGCTTGATTTTTAAAAACAGCAAGCAATACCATTTTTAAGTTTGGAATAAGACCCTGCATTTCGTCCTGGCATCCGTTTTTGCATTTGGGATCAAAAATTTTTTGCCTACCCAGGCATCATTTTTTCTGACCCCGGCATCACGCGTTTTCTTCTTCAGGCACCAAAAAGCTTGATTTTTAAAAACAGCAAGCAATACCATTTTTAAGTTTGGAATTCGACCCGGAATTTCGTCCTGGCATCCGTTTTTGCATTTGGGATCAAAAAAAATTTGCCTCCCCAGGCACCAGTTTTTCTGACCCCGGCATCACGCGTTTTCTTCTTCAGGCACCAAAATGCTTGATTTTTAAAAACAGCAAGCAATACCATTTTTAAGTTTGGAATTCGACCCCGAATTTCGTCCTGGCATCCGTTTTTGCATTTGGGATCAAAAAAAATTTGCCTCCCCAGGCACCAGTATTTCTGACCCCGGCATCACGCGTTTTCTTCTTCAGGCACCAAAATGCTTGATTTTTAAAAACAGCAAGCAATACCATTTTTAAGATTGGAATTCGACCCGGAATTTCGTCCTGGCATTCGCTTTTGCATTTGGGATCAAAAAAATTTTGCCTACCCAGGCACCAGTTTTTCTGACCCCGGCATCATGCGTTTTCTTCTTCAGGCACCAAAATGCTTGATTTTTAAAAACAGCAAGCAATACCATTTTTAAGTTTGGAAATCGACCCTGCATTTCGTCCTGGCATCCGTTTTTGCATTTGGGATCAAAAAAAATTTGCCTCCCCAGGCACCAGTTTTTCTGACCCCGGCATCACGCGATTTCTTCTTCAGGCACCAAAATGCTTGATCTTTAAAAACAGCAAGCAATACCATTTTTAAGTTTGGAATAAGACCCTGCATTTCGTCCTGGCATCCGTTTTTGCATTTGGGATCAAAAAAATTTTGCCTACCCAGGAATCATTTTTTCTGACCCCGGCATCACGTGTTTTCTTCTTCAGGCACCAAAAAGCTTGATTTTTAAAAACAGCAAGCAATACCATTTTTAAGTTTGGAATTCGACCCGGAATTTCGTCCTGGCATCCGTTTTTGCATTTGGGATCAAAAAAAATTTGCCTCCCCAGGCACCAGTTTTTCTGACCCCGGCATCACGCGTTTTCTTCTTCAGGCACCAAAAAGCTTGATTTTTAAAAACAGCAAGCAATACCATTTTTAAGTTTGGAATTCGACCCCGAATTTCGTCCTGGCATCCGTTTTTGCATTTGGGATCAAAAAAAATTTGCCTCCCCAGGCACCAGTTTTTCTGACCCCGGCATCACGCGTTTTCTTCTTCAGGCACCTAAATGCTTGATTTTTAAAAACAGCAAGCAATACCATTTTTAAGTTTGGAAATCGACCCTGCATTTCGTCCTGGCATCCGTTTTTGCATTTGGGATCAAAAAAAATTTGCCTCCCCAGGCACCAGTTTTTCTGACCCCGGCATCACGCGTTTTCTTCTTCAGGCACCAAAAAGCTTCATTTTTAAAAACAGCAAGCAATACCATTTTTAAGTTTGGAATTCTACCCTGAATCTCATCCTGGCATCCGTTTTTGCCTTTGGGATCAAAAAAATTTTGCCTCCCCAGGCATCATTTTTTCTGACCCCGGCATCACGCGTTTTCTTCTTCAGGCACAAAAAGACTGATTTTTAAAAACAGCAAGCAATACCATTTTTAAGTATGGAATTCTAACCCGAAACTCATCCTGGCATGGATTTTTGCATTTGGGATCAAAAAAAATTTGCCTCCCCAGGCACCAGTTTTTCTGACCCCGGCATCACGCGATTTCTTCTTCAGGCACCAAAATGCTTGATCTTTAAAAACAGCAAGCAATACCATTTTTAAGTTTGGAATAAGACCCTGCATTTCGTCCTGGCATCCGTTTTTGCATTTGGGATCAAAAATTTTGCCTCCCCAGGCACCAGTTTTTCTGACCCCGGCATCACGCGTTTTTTTCTTCAGGCACCAAAAAGCTTGATTTTTAAAAACAGCAAGCAATACCATTTTTAAGTTTGGAATTCGACCCTGCATTTCGTCCTGGCATCCGTTTTTGCATTTGGGATCAAAAAAAATTTGCCTCCCCAGGCACCAGTTTTTCTGACCCCGGCATCACGCGTTTTCTTCTTCAGGCACCAAAATGCTTGATTTTTAAAAACAGCAAGCAATACCATTTTTAAGTTTGGAAATCGACCCTGCATTTCGTCCTGGCATCCGTTTTTGCATTTGGGATCAAAAAAAATTTGCCTCCCCAGGCACCAGTTTTTCTGACCCCGGCATCACGCGTTTTCTTCTTCAGGCACCAAAAAGCTTGATTTTTAAAAACAGCAAGCAATACCATTTATAAGTTTGGAATTCTACCCTGAATCTCATCCTGGCATCCGTTTTTGCCTTTGGGATCAAAAAATTTTTTTCTCCCCAGGCATCATTTTTTCTGACCCCGGCATCACGCGTTTTCTTCTTCAGGCACAAAAAGACTGATTTTTAAAAACAGCAAGCAATACCATTTTTAAGTTTGGAATTCGACATGGAATTTCGTCCTGGCATCCGTTTTTGCATTTGGGATCAAAAAAAATTTGCCTCCCCAGGCACCAGTTTTTCTGACTCCGGCATCACGCGATTTATTCTTCAGGAACCAAAATGCTTGATTTTTAAAAACAGCAAGCAATACCATTTTTAAGTTTGGAATTCGACCCTGCATTTCGTCCTGGCATCCGTTTTTGCATTTGGGATCAAAAAAATTTTGCCTACCCAGGCATCATTTTTTCTGACCCCGGCATCACGCGTTTTCTTCTTTAGGCACCAAAAAGCTTGATTTTTAAAAACAGCAAGCAATACCATTTTTAAGTTTGGAAATCGACCCTGCATTTCGTCCTGGCATCCGTTTTTGCATTTGGGATCAAAAAAAATTTGCCTCCCCAGGCACCAGTTTTTCTGACCCCGGCATCACGCGTTTTCTTCTTCAGGCACCAAAAAGCTTGATTTTTAAAAACAGCAAGCAATACCATTTTTAAGTTTGGAATTCGACCCCGAATTTCATCCTGGCATCCGTTTTTGCATTTGGGAACAAAAAAAATTTGCCTCCCCAGGTACCAGTTTTTCTGACCCCGGCATCACGCGTTTTCTTCTTCAGGCACCAAAATGCTTGATCTTTAAAAACAGCAAGCAATACCATTTTTAAGTTTGGAATAAGACCCTGCATTTCGTCCTGGCATCCGTTTTTGCATTTGGGATCAAAAAAATTTTGCCTACCAAGGAATCATTTTTTCTGACCCCGGCATCACGTGTTTTCTTCTTCAGGCACCAAAAAGCTTGATTTTTAAAAACAGCAAGCAATACCATTTTTAAGTTTGGAATTCGACACGGAATTTCGTCCTGGCATCCGTTTTTGCATTTGGGATCAAAAAATTTTTGCCTCCCCAGGCACCAGTTTTTCTGACCCCGGCATCACGCGATTTCTTCTTCAGGCACCAAAATGCTTGATTTTTAAAAACGGCAAGCAATACCATTTTTAAGTTTGGAATTCGACCCTGCATTTCGTCCTGGCATCCGTTTTTGCATTTGGGATCAAAAAATTTTTGCCTACCCAGGCATCATTTTTTCTGACCCCGGCATCACGTGTTTTCTTCTTCAGGCACCAAAAAGCTTGATTTTTAAAAACAGCAGGCAATACCATTTTTAAGTTTGGAATTCGACCCGGAATTTCGTCCTGGCATCCGTTTTTGCATTTGGGATCAAAAAAAATTTGCCTCCCCAGGCACCAGTTTTTCTGACCCCGGCATCACGCGTTTTCTTCTTCAGGCACCAAAATGCTTGATTTTTAAAAACAGCAAGCAATACCATTTTTAAGTTTGGAAATCGACCCTGCATTTCGTCCTGGCATCCGTTTTTGCATTTGGGATCAAAAAAAATTTGCATCCCCAGGCACCAGTTTTTCTGACCCCGGCATCACGCGATTTCTTCTTCAGGCACCAAAATGCTTGATTTTTAAAAACAGCAAGCAATACCATTTTTAAGTTTGGAATAAGACCCTGCATTTCGTCCTGGCATCCGTTTTTGCATTTGGGATCAAAAAATTTTTGCCTACCCAGGCATCATTTTTTCTGACCCCGGCATCACGCGTTTTCTTCTTCAGGCACCAAAAAGCTTGATTTTTAAAAACAGCAAGCAATACCATTTTTAAGTTTGGAATTCGACCCGGAATTTCGTCCTGGCATCCGTTTTTGCATTTGGGATCAAAAAAAATTTGCCTCCCCAGGCACCAGTTTTTCTGACCCCGGCATCACGCGTTTTCTTCTTCAGGCACCAAAATGCTTGATTTTTAAAAACAGCAAGCAATACCATTTTTAAGTTTGGAATTCGACCCCGAATTTCGTCCTGGCATCCGTTTTTGCATTTGGGATCAAAAAAAATTTGCCTCCCCAGGCACCAGTATTTCTGACCCCGGCATCACGCGTTTTCTTCTTCAGGCACCAAAATGCTTGATTTTTAAAAACAGCAAGCAATACCATTTTTAAGATTGGAATTCGACCCGGAATTTCGTCCTGGCGTTCGCTTTTGCATTTGGGATCAAAAAAATTTTGCCTACCCAGGCACCAGTTTTTCTGACCCCGGCATCATGCGTTTTCTTCTTCAGGCACCAAAATGCTTGATTTTTAAAAACAGCAAGCAATACCATTTTTAAGTTTGGAAATCGACCCTGCATTTCGTCCTGGCATCCGTTTTTGCATTTGGGATCAAAAAAAATTTGCCTCCCCAGGCACCAGTTTTTCTGACCCCAGCATCACGCGATTTCTTCTTCAGGCACCAAAATGCTTGATCTTTAAAAACAGCAAGCAATACCATTTTTAAGTTTGGAATAAGACCCTGCATTTCGTCCTGGCATCCGTTTTTGCATTTGGGATCAAAAAAATTTTGCCTACCCAGGAATCATTTTTTCTGACCCCGGCATCACGTGTTTTCTTCTTCAGGCACCAAAAAGCTTGATTTTTAAAAACAGCAAGCAATACCATTTTTAAGTTTGGAATTCGACCCGGAATTTCGTCCTGGCATCCGTTTTTGCATTTGGGATCAAAAAAAATTTGCCTCCCCAGGCACCAGTTTTTCTGACCCCGGCATCACGCGTTTTCTTCTTCAGGCACCAAAAAGCTTGATTTTTAAAAACAGCAAGCAATACCATTTTTAAGTTTGGAATTCGACCCCGAATTTCGTCCTGGCATCCGTTTTTGCATTTGGGATCAAAAAAAATTTGCCTCCCCAGGCACCAGTTTTTCTGACCCCGGCATCACGCGTTTTCTTCTTCAGGCACCTAAATGCTTGATTTTTAAAAACAGCAAGCAATACCATTTTTAAGTTTGGAAATCGACCCTGCATTTCGTCCTGGCATCCGTTTTTGCATTTGGGATCAAAAAAAATTTGCCTCCCCAGGCACCAGTTTTTCTGACCCCGGCATCACGCGTTTTCTTCTTCAGGCACCAAAAAGCTTCATTTTTAAAAACAGCAAGCAATACCATTTTTAAGTTTGGAATTCTACCCTGAATCTCATCCTGGCATCCGTTTTTGCCTTTGGGATCAAAAAAATTTTGCCTCCCCAGGCATCATTTTTTCTGACCCCGGCATCACGCGTTTTCTTCTTCAGGCACAAAAAGACTGATTTTTAAAAACAGCAAGCAATACCATTTTTAAGTATGGAATTCTACCCCGAAACTCATCCTGGCATGGATTTTTGCATTTGGGATCAAAAAAAATTTGCCTCCCCAGGCACCAGTTTTTCTGACCCCGGCATCACGCGATTTCTTCTTCAGGCACCAAAATGCTTGATCTTTAAAAACAGCAAGCAATACCATTTTTAAGTTTGGAATAAGACCCTGCATTTCGTCCTGGCATCCGTTTTTGCATTTGGGATCAAAAATTTTGCCTCCCCAGGCACCAGTTTTTCTGACCCCGGCATCACGCGTTTTTTTCTTCAGGCACCAAAAAGCTTGATTTTTAAAAACAGCAAGCAATACCATTTTTAAGTTTGGAATTCGACCCTGCATTTCGTCCTGGCATCCGTTTTTGCATTTGGGATCAAAAAAAATTTGCCTCCCCAGGCACCAGTTTTTCTGACCCCGGCATCACGCGTTTTCTTCTTCAGGCACCAAAATGCTTGATTTTTAAAAACAGCAAGCAATACCATTTTTAAGTTTGGAAATCGACCCTGCATTTCGTCCTGGCATCCGTTTTTGCATTTGGGATCAAAAAAAATTTGCCTCCCCAGGCACCAGTTTTTCTGACCCCGGCATCACGCGTTTTCTTCTTCAGGCACCAAAAAGCTTGATTTTTAAAAACAGCAAGCAATACCATTTTTAAGTTTGGAATTCTACCCTGAATCTCATCCTGGCATCCGTTTTTGCCTTTGGGATCAAAAAATTTTTTTCTCCCCAGGCATCATTTTTTCTGACCCCGGCATCACGCGTTTTCTTCTTCAGGCACAAAAAGACTGATTTTTAAAAACAGCAAGCAATACCATTTTTAAGTTTGGAATTCGACATGGAATTTCGTCCTGGCATCCGTTTTTGCATTTGGGATCAAAAAAAATTTGCCTCCCCAGGCACCAGTTTTTCTGACTCCGGCATCACGCGATTTATTCTTCAGGAACCAAAATGCTTGATTTTTAAAAACAGCAAGCAATACCATTTTTAAGTTTGGAATTCGACCCTGCATTTCGTCCTGGCATCCGTTTTTGCATTTGGGATCAAAAAAATTTTGCCTACCCAGGCATCATTTTTTCTGACCCCGGCATCACGCGTTTTCTTCTTTAGGCACCAAAAAGCTTGATTTTTAAAAACAGCAAGCAATACCATTTTTAAGTTTGGAAATCGACCCTGCATTTCGTCCTGGCATCCGTTTTTGCATTTGGGATCAAAAAAAATTTGCCTCCCCAGGCACCAGTTTTTCTGACCCCGGCATCACGCGTTTTCTTCTTCAGGCACCAAAAAGCTTGATTTTTAAAAACAGCAAGCAATACCATTTTTAAGTTTGGAATTCGACCCCGAATTTCATCCTGGCATCCGTTTTTGCATTTGGGAACAAAAAAAATTTGCCTCCCCAGGTACCAGTTTTTCTGACCCCGGCATCACGCGTTTTCTTCTTCAGGCACCAAAATGCTTGATCTTTAAAAACAGCAAGCAATACCATTTTTAAGTTTGGAATAAGACCCTGCATTTCGTCCTGGCATCCGTTTTTGCATTTGGGATCAAAAAAATTTTGCCTACCAAGGAATCATTTTTTCTGACCCCGGCATCACGTGTTTTCTTCTTCAGGCACCAAAAAGCTTGATTTTTAAAAACAGCAAGCAATACCATTTTTAAGTTTGGAATTCGACCCGGAATTTCATCCTGGCATCCGTTTTTGCATTTGGGATCAAAAAAAATTTGCCTCCCCAGGCACCAGTTTTTCTGACCCCGGCATCACGCGTTTTCTTCTTCAGGCACCAAAAAGCTTGATTTTTAAAAACAGCAAGCAATACCATTTTTAAGTTTGGAATTCGACCCCGAATTTCGTCCTGGCATCCGTTTTTGCATTTGGGATCAAAAAAAATTTGCCTCCCCAGGCACCAGTTTTTCTGACCCCGGCATCACGCGTTTTCTTCTTCAGGCACCAAAATGCTTGATTTTTAAAAACAGCAAGCAATACCATTTTTAAGTTTGGAAATCAACCCTGCATTTCGTCCTGGCATCCGTTTTTGCATTTGGGATCAAAAAAAATTTGCCTCCCCAGGCACCAGTTTTTCTGACCCCGGCATCACGCGTTTTCTTCTTCAGGCACCAAAAAGCTTCATTTTTAAAAACAGCAAGCAATACCATTTTTAAGTTTGGAATTCTACCCTGAATCTCATCCTGGCATCCGTTCTTGCCTTTGGGATCAAAAAAATTTTGCCTCCCCAGGCATCATTTTTTCTGACCCCGGCATCACGCGTTTTCTTCTTCAGGCACAAAAAGACTGATTTTTAAAAACAGCAAGCAATACCATTTTTAAGTATGGAATTCTACCCCGAAACTCATCCTGGCATGGATTTTTGCATTTGGGATCAAAAAAAATTTGCCTCCCCAGGCACCAGTTTTTCTGACCCCGGCATCACGCGATTTCTTCTTCAGGCACCAAAATGCTTGATCTTTAAAAACAGCAAGCAATACCATTTTTAAGTTTGGAATAAGACCCTGCATTTCGTCCTGGCATCCGTTTTTGCATTTGGGATCAAAAAAAATTTGCCTCCCCAGGCACCAGTTTTTCTGACCCCGGCATCACGCGTTTTCTTCTTCAGGCACCAAAAAGCTTGATTTTTAAAAACAGCAAGCAATACCATTTTTAAGTTTGGAATTCGACCCTGCATTTCGTCCTGGCATCCGTTTTTGCATTTGGGATCAAAAAAAATTTCCCTCCCCAGGCACCAGTTTTTCTGACCCCGGCATCACGCGTTTTCTTCTTCAGGCACCAAAATGCTTGATTTTTAAAAACAGCAAGCAATACCATTTTTAAGTTTGGAAATCGACCCTGCATTTCGTCCTGGCATCCGTTTTTGCATTTGGGATCAAAAAAAAGTTGCCTCCCCAGGCACCAGTTTTTCTGACCCCGGCATCACGCGTTTTCTTCTTCAGGCACCAAAAAGCTTGATTTTTAAAAACAGCAAGCAATACCATTTTTAAGTTTGGAATTCTACCCTGAATCTCATCCTGGCATCCGTTTTTGCCTTTGGGATCAAAAAATTTTTTTCTCCCCAGGCATCATTTTTTCTGACCCCAGCATCACGCGTTTTCTTCTTCAGGCACAAAAAGACTGATTTTTAAAAACAGCAAGCAATACCATTTTTAAGTATGGAATTCTACCCCGAAACTCATCCTGGCATGGATTTTTGCATTTGGGATCAAAAAAAATTTGCCTCCCCAGGCACGTTTTTCTGACCCCGGCATCACGCGTTTTCTTCTTCAGGCACGAAAAAGCTTCATTTTTAAAAACAGCAAGCAATACCATTTTTAAGTATGGAATTCGACCCCGAATTTCGTCCTGGTATCCGTTTTTGCCTTTGGGATCAAAAAATTCTTGCCTACCCAGGCATCATTTTTTCTGACCCCGGCATCACGCGTTTTCTTCTTCAGGCACCAAAAAGCTTGATTTTTAAAAACAGCAAGCAATACCATTTTTAAGATTGGAATTCGACCCCGAATTTCGTCCTGGCATCCGTTTTTGCATTTGGGATCAAAAAAATTTTACCCCCCCAGGCACCAGTTTTTCTGACCCCGGCATCACGCGATTTCTTCTTCAGGCACCAAAAAGCTTGATTTTTAAAAACAGCAAGCAATACCATTTTTAAGTTTGGAATTCGACCCTGCATTTCGTCCTGGCATCCGTTTTTGCATTTGGGATCAAAAAATTTTTGCCTACCCAGGCATCATTTTTTCTGACCCCGGCATCACGTGTTTTCTTCTTCAGGCACCAAAAAGCTTGATTTTTAAAAACAGCAAGCAATACCATTTTTAAGTTTGGAATTCGACCCGGAATTTCGTCCTGGCATCCGTTTTTGCATTTGGGATCAAAAAAAATTTGCCTCCCCAGGCACCAGTTTTTCTGACCCCGGCATCACGCGTTTTCTTCTTCAGGCACCAAAAAGCTTGATTTTTAAAAACAGCAAGCAATACCATTTTTAAGTTTGGAAATCGACCCTGCATTTCGTCCTGGCATCTGTTTTTGCATTTGGGATCAAAAAAAATTTGCCTCCCCAGGCACCAGTTTTTCTGACCCCGGCATCACGCGTTTTCTTCTTCAGGCACAAAAAGACTGATTTTTAAAAACAGCAAGCAATACCATTTTTAAGTATGGAATTCTACCCCGAAACTCATCCTGGCATGGATTTTTGCATTTGGGATCAAAAAAAATTTGCCTCCCCAGGCACGTTTTTCTGACCCCGGCATCACGCGTTTTCTTCTTCAGGCACGAAAAAGCTTCATTTTTAAAAACAGCAAGCAATACCATTTTTAAGTATGGAATTCGACCCCGAATTTCGTCCTGGTATCCGTTTTTGCCTTTGGGATCAAAATTTTTTTGCCTACCCAGGCATCATTTTTTCTGACCCCGGCATCACGCGTTTTCTTCTTCAGGCACCAAAAAGCTTGATTTTTAAAAACAGCAAGCAATACCATTTTTAAGATTGGAATTCGACCCCGAATTTCGTCCTGGCATCCGTTTTTGCATTTGGGATCAAAAAAATTTTACCCCCCCAGGCACCAGTTTTTCTGACCCCGGCATCACGCGATTTCTTCTTCAGGCACCAAAAAGCTTGATTTTTAAAAACAGCAAGCAATACCATTTTTAAGTTTGGAATTCGACACGGAATTTCGTCCTGGCATCCGTTTTTGCATTTGGGATCAAAAAAAATTTGCCTCCCCAGGCACCAGTTTTTCTGACCCCGGCATCACGCGATTTCTTCTTCAGGCACCAAAATGCTTGATTTTTAAAAACGGCAAGCAATACCATTTTTAAGTTTGGAATTCGACCCTGCATTTCGTCCTGGCATCCGTTTTTGCATTTGGGATCAAAAAATTTTTGCCTACCCAGGCATCATTTTTTCTGACCCCGGCATCACGTGTTTTCTTCTTCAGGCACCAAAAAGCTTGATTTTTAAAAACAGCAGGCAATACCATTTTTAAGTTTGGAATTCGACCCGGAATTTCGTCCTGGCATCCGTTTTTGCATTTGGGATCAAAAAAAATTTGCCTCCCCAGGCATCATTTTTTCTGACCCCGGCATCACGCGTTTTCTTCTTCAGGCACAAAAAGACTGATTTTTAAAAACAGCAAGCAATACCATTTTTAAGTATGGAATTCTACCCCGAAACTCATCCTGGCATGGATTTTTGCATTTGGGATCAAAAAAAATTTGCCTCCCCAGGCACCAGTTTTTCTGACCCCGGCATCACGCGATTTCTTCTTCAGGCACCAAAATGCTTGATCTTTAAAAACAGCAAGCAATACCATTTTTAAGTTTGGAATAAGACCCTGCATTTCGTCCTGGCATTCGTTTTTGCATTTGGGATCAAAAAAATTTTGCCTACCCAGGAATCATTTTTTCTGACCCAGGCATCACGTGTTTTCTTCTTCAGGCACCAAAAAGCTTGATTTTTAAAAACAGCAAGCAATACCATTTTTAAGTTTGGAATTCGACCCGGAATTTCGTCCTGGCATCCGTTTTTGCATTTGGGATCAAAAAAAATTTGCCTCCCCAGGCACCAGTTTTTCTGACCCCGGCATCACGCGTTTTCTTCTTCAGGCACCAAAAAGCTTGATTTTTAAAAACAGCAAGCAATACCATTTTTAAGTTTGGAATTCGACCCCGAATTTCGTCCTGGCATCCGTTTTTGCATTTGGGATCAAAAAAAATTTGCCTCCCCAGGCACCAGTTTTTCTGACCCCGGCATCACGCGTTTTCTTCTTCAGGCACCAAAATGCTTGATTTTTAAAAACAGCAAGCAATACCATTTTTAAGTTTGGAAATCGACCCTGCATTTCGTCCTGGCATCCGTTTTTGCATTTGGGATCAAAAAAAATTTGCCTCCCCAGGCACCAGTTTTTCTGACCCCGGCATCACGCGTTTTCTTCTTCAGGCACCAAAAAGCTTCATTTTTAAAAACAGCAAGCAATACCATTTTTAAGTTTGGAATTCTACCCTGAATCTCATCCTGGCATCCGTTTTTGCCTTTGGGATCAAAAAATTTTTTTCTCCCCAGGCATCATTTTTTCTGACCCCGGCATCACGCGTTTTCTTCTTCAGGCACAAAAAGACTGATTTTTAAAAACAGCAAGCAATACCATTTTTAAGTATGGAATTCTACCCCGAAACTCATCCTGGCATGGATTTTTGCATTTGGGATCAAAAAAAATTTGCCTCCCCAGGCACGTTTTTCTGACCCCGGCATCACGCGTTTTCTTCTTCAGGCACGAAAAAGCTTCATTTTTAAAAACAGCAAGCAATACCATTTTTAAGTATGGAATTCGACCCCGAATTTCGTCCTGGTATCCGTTTTTGCCTTTGGGATCAAAAAATTCTTGCCTACCCAGGCATCATTTTTTCTGACCCCGGCATCACGCGTTTTCTTCTTCAGGCACCAAAAAGCTTGATTTTTAAAAACAGCAAGCAATACCATTTTTAAGATTGGAATTCGACCCCGAATTTCGTCCTGGCATCCGTTTTTGCATTTGGGATCAAAAAAATTTTACCCCCCCAGGCACCAGTTTTTCTGACCCCGGCATCACGCGATTTCTTCTTCAGGCACCAAAAAGCTTGATTTTTAAAAACAGCAAGCAATACCATTTTTAAGTTTGGAATTTGACCCGGAATTTCGTCCTGGCATCCGTTTTTGCATTTGGGATCAAAAAAAATTTGCCTCCCCAGGCACCAGTTTTTCTGACCCCTGCATCACGCGATTTCTTCTTCAGGCACCAAAATGCTTGATTTTTAAAAACGGCAAGCAATACCATTTTTAAGTTTGGAATTCGACCCTGCATTTCGTCCTGGCATCCGTTTTTGCATTTGGGATCAAAAAATTTTTGCCTACCCAGGCATCATTTTTTCTGACCCCGGCATCACGTGTTTTCTTCTTCAGGCACCAAAAAGCTTGATTTTTAAAAACAGCAAGCAATACCATTTTTAAGTTTGGAATTCGACCCGGAATTTCGTCCTGGCATCCGTTTTTGCATTTGGGATCAAAAAAAATTTGCCTCCCCAGGCACCAGTTTTTCTGACCCCGGCATTACGCGTTTTCTTCTTCAGGCACCAAAAAGCTTGATTTTTAAAAACAGCAAGCAATACCATTTTTAAGTTTGGAAATCGACCCTGCATTTCGTCCTGGCATCTGTTTTTGCATTTGGGATCAAAAAAAATTTGCCTCCCCAGGCACCAGTTTTTCTGACCCCGGCATCACGCGTTTTCTTCTTCAGGCACAAAAAGACTGATTTTTAAAAACAGCAAGCAATACCATTTTTAAGTATGGAATTCTACCCCGAAACTCATCCTGGCATGGATTTTTGCATTTGGGATCAAAAAAAATTTGCCTCCCCAGGCACGTTTTTCTGACCCCGGCATCACGCGTTTTCTTCTTCAGGCACGAAAAAGCTTCATTTTTAAAAACAGCAAGCAATACCATTTTTAAGTATGGAATTCGACCCCGAATTTCGTCCTGGTATCCGTTTTTGCCTTTGGGATCAAAAATTTTTTGCCTACCCAGGCATCATTTTTTCTGACCCCGGCATCACGCGTTTTCTTCTGCAGGCACCAAAAAGCTTGATTTTTAAAAACAGCAAGCAATACCATTTTTAAGATTGGAATTCGACCCCGAATTTCGTCCTGGCATCCGTTTTTGCATTTGGGATCAAAAAAATTTTACCCCCCCAGGCACCAGTTTTTCTGACCCCGGCATCACGTGTTTTCTTCTTCAGGCACCAAAAAGCTTGATTTTTAAAAACAGCAGGCAATACCATTTTTAAGTTTGGAATTCGACCCGGAATTTCGTCCTGGCATCCGTTTTTGCATTTGGGATCAAAAAAAATTTGCCTACCCAGGCACCAGTTTTTCTGACCCCGGCATCATGCGTTTTCTTCTTCAGGCACCAAAATGCTTGATTTTTAAAAACAGCAAGCAATACCATTTTTAAGTTTGGAAATCGACCCTGCATTTCGTCCTGGCATCCGTTTTTGCATTTGGGATCAAAAAAAATTTGCCTCCCCAGGCACCAGTTTTTCTGACCCCGGCATCACGCGATTTCTTCTTCAGGCACCAAAATGCTTGATCTTTAAAAACAGCAAGCAATACCATTTTTAAGTTTGGAATAAGACCCTGCATTTCGTCCTGGCATCCGTTTTTGCATTTGGGATCAAAAAAATTTTGCCTACCCAGGAATCATTTTTTCTGACCCCGGCATCACGTGTTTTCTTCTTCAGGCACCAAAAAGCTTGATTTTTAAAAACAGCAAGCAATACCATTTTTAAGTTTGGAATTCGACCCGGAATTTCGTCCTGGCATCCGTTTTTGCATTTGGGATCAAAAAAAATTTGCCTCCCCAGGCACCAGTTTTTCTGACCCCGGCATCACGCGTTTTCTTCTTCAGGCACCAAAAAGCTTGATTTTTAAAAACAGCAAGCAATACCATTTTTAAGTTTGGAATTCGACCCCGAATTTCGTCCTGGCATCCGTTTTTGCATTTGGGATCAAAAAAAATTTGCCTCCCCAGGCACCAGTTTTTCTGACCCCGGCATCACGCGTTTTCTTCTTCAGGCACCAAAATGCTTGATTTTTAAAAACAGCAAGCAATACCATTTTTAAGTTTGGAAATCGACCCTGCATTTTGTCCTGGCATCCGTTTTTGCATTTGGGATCAAAAAAAATTTGCCTCCCCAGGCACCAGTTTTTCTGACCCCGGCATCACGCGTTTTCTTCTTCAGGCACCAAAAAGCTTCATTTTTAAAAACAGCAAGCAATACCATTTTTAAGTTTGGAATTCTACCCTGAATCTCATCCTGGCATCCGTTCTTGCCTTTGGGATCAAAAAAATTTTGCCTCCCCAGGCATCATTTTTTCTGACCCCGGCATCACGCGTTTTCTTCTTCAGGCACAAAAAGACTGATTTTTAAAAACAGCAAGCAATACCATTTTTAAGTATGGAATTCTACCCCGAAACTCATCCTGGCATGGATTTTTGCATTTGGGATCAAAAAAAATTTGCCTCCCCAAGCACCAGTTTTTCTGACCCCGGCATCACGCGATTTCTTCTTCAGGCACCAAAATGCTTGATCTTTAAAAACAGCAAGCAATACCATTTTTAAGTTTGGAATAAGACCCTGCATTTCGTCCTGGCATCCGTTTTTGCATTTGGGATCAAAAAAATTTTGCCTACCCAGGAATCATTTTTTCTGACCCCGGCATCACGTGTTTTCTTCTTCAGGCACCAAAAAGCTTGATTTTTAAAAACAGCAAGCAATACCATTTTTAAGTTTGGAATTCGATCCGGAATTTCGTCCTGGCATCCGTTTTTGCATTTGGGATCAAAAAAAATTTGCCTCCCCAGGCACCAGTTTTTCTGACCCCGGCATCACGCGTTTTCTTCTTCAGGCACCAAAAAGCTTGATTTTTAAAAACAGCAAGCAATACCATTTTTAAGTTTGGAATTCGACCCCGAATTTCGTCCTGGCATCCGTTTTTGCATTTGGGATCAAAAAAAATTTGCCTCCCCAGGCACCAGTTTTTCTGACCCCGGCATCACGCGTTTTCTTCTTCAGGCAAAAAAAGCTTGATTTTTAAAAACAGCAAGAAATACCATTTTTAACTATGGAATTCTACCCCGAATCTCGTCCTGGCATCCATTTTTGCATTTGGAATCAAAAAAAAATTGCCTCCCCAAACATCAATTTTTCTGACCCCGGCATCACGCGTTTTCTTCTTCAGGCACAAAAAGCTTGATTTTTAAAAACAGCAAGCAATACCATTGTTAAGCATGGAATTCTACCCCGAATCTCGTCCTGGCATCCATTTTTGCATTTGGGATAAAAAATTTTGCTTCCCCAAACATCACTTTTTCTGACCCCGGATCAGGAACTTGATAAAGCCTGGAGAATTGGCAGATGCCAGTTTTAGTTTGGAAACAATGAACAGTCTTGGTTGAAAGATAGTTGAATTTAGTGCCTTGTCTCGCAGAAACTCATCAGAACTGACCTTTGACCTTTTGACCTTTGACCTTGACCTTGACCTTTTGACTTTTGACCTTTGACCTTTTGACCTTTGACCTTTGACATTATGTGCAGTCTGGAGGCATGTCCTTTGCGTGATAGCTTTCCAATTTCAGGGTAAAACCTGACTCCCATTTAATGCTATTTAAATGCTCTTGGAAAGCCTTGAATAAGAGTTGTCTGGCACAAACTGAGCATAACTGACCTTTGATTTTTTGACCTTTGACCTTTTGACCTTTGACCTTTGACCTTTCACCTTTCACCTTTTGACCTTGACCTTTGACCTTGACTTTTGACCTTTGACATTATGTGCAGTCTGGAGGCATGTCCTTTGCATGATACCTTTCCAATTTTAGGGTAAAACCTTACTCCAATTTAATGCTATTTAAATTCTCTTGGAAAGCCTTGCTGGATTTTGACCTTTGACCTTTTGACCTTTGACCTTGACCTGTTGACCTTGACCTTTGACCTTTTGACCTTGACCTTTTGACCTTTGACCTTTTGACCTTGACCTTTGACCTTTTGACCTTTTGACCCCTGACCTTTGAATTCTGACCCTTGACCCCTAACCCAGGAAAATGGCCCAGTCTGTGGAGGACTAGGATGAGGGTCCTGCATCCAACACAGAGATGGGGACAGGGCCATCTGGGAGTTACGTGCGGACTCCCTAACCCTAACCCCAAACCCAAGACCCCAAAGCCTAAACCCCTGACCCTAAACCCGACCCTGACCTTTTGACCTTTGACCTTGACCTTTTGACCTTTGACCTTGACCTTGACCTTTTGACCTTGACCTTGACCTTTTGACCTTTGACCTTGACCTTTTGACCTTTTGATCTTGACGTTTGACCTTTTGACCTTTTGACCTTTTGACCTTGACCTTTTGACCTTGACCTTTTGACCTTTTGAACTTGACCTTTGACCTTTGACTTCTGACCCTTGACCCCTAACCCAGGAAAATGGGCCAGTCTGTGGAGGAGTAGGATGAGGGTCCTGCATCCAACACAGAGATGGGGACAGGGCCATCTGGGAGTTACGTGCGGACTCCCTAACCCTAACCCCAAACCCAAGACCCCAAAGCCTAAACCCCCGACCCTAAACCCGACCCTTGAACCCTGACCCTGACCTTTTGACCTTTGACCTTTTGACCTTGACCTTTAGACCTTTTGACCTTGACCTTTTGACCTTCTGACCTTTTGACCTTGACCTTGACCTTTGACCTTTTGACCTTTTGACCTTTTGAGGACCTTTGACCTTTGACCTTTTGACCTTGACCTTTGACCTTAACCTTTTGACCTTTTGATGACCTTTGACCTTTTGACCTTTGACCTTGACCCCTGACCTTTGACTTCTGACCCTCATTATGTACAAAGTTTCTTTACATGGAGGGGAAAGAAGATTCAGTTTATCCCAATATAAAAGGGTATTTTGCAAAAGGCAACTGAATTTTCTTGGGTTTTTTTTTCTTGAAAGCATTTGACTTGTCATCTAAGAAGCTACTTCAATTCAGAACAAAGAAGTGAAACTTTTTCCAAGGGGGAAAAAAATCAACAAAGTCCAGTTGCTTTTTACAAAAGCACCTTTGAGACAACCATGACCTGGAGAATTAAGAATCTCCATAAAACATCAAGCTTCAGTTTATTTTTTCACAATGCTCAGCATATATTTTCAAGACTGCTGGACAAACTTCTCAACAGAAAATTGAAACCAAATGAAGGCAGCACTCTGCTACAAATTTAATTTTGAATGTCTGTGCTGAAAACCATTAAGTATCTAGGCAAAGTGCAAGACACAGAATATTTGGGAAATGGGAATATCATGACATTGCTTGGATGTTTCTTTTGGGACTGATATTGTGTAAAAGAAGCCTCTGAAGAAGGGTGGGTCAAAGGCAGAAGCGATGCTGTTTCTGAAAATAGCAACTTTTAAACAATTGTGTATATTTAACAGGGAATCTTCAGCTCTTGACTGTTTGACCTGAGAGCAAAGAGTGAAGCTTAGTGCCCTTGTGCAAAGCCAAGAGGTGGTTTCCACATAGGGTTTGCCTTTAAATAAAGGACCGACCTTTGACCTTGACCTATGACCTTTGACCTATGACCTTTGACCCCTGGCCTTTGATCCCTAACCCCAGACCTTTGACCTTTGACCTTGACGTATGACCTTTGCCTTTCGACCCCCGAACTTGACCTCTGACCTTTGACCTTTGACCTTTGACCTCAACCTCTGACCTTTGCCCTTTGCCCTTTGACCTTGACCTATGACCTTTGCCTTTTTACCCCCGACCTTGACCTCTGACCTTTGACCTTGACCTTGACCCCTGACCTTTGACTTCTGACCCTTGATCCCTAACCCAGGAAAATGGGCCGGTCTGGGGAGGACTAGGATGAGGGTCCTGCATTCAACAGAGATGGGGCCAGGGCCATCTGGGAGTTATGTGCGGAATACAGGGCCTCCAGAATCAAAGGTCAAAGGTCAGGGGGGTCAGAGGTCAAAGGTCAAGTGTCAGGGGTCAAGAGTCAGACGTCAAAGGTCAGAGGTTCGGGGCTAAACCCTAACCGTAACCCCAAACCCAAAACTCAAGACCCCAGAGCCTAAACCCCGACCCTAAACCCGACCCTTGAACCCTGACCCTGACACGACCTTTGATGCGTGACCTTTGACCTTTGACCCCTGACCTTTGACCTTGACCTAGGCCCTTTGACCTTGACCTATGAGCTTTGATCTTGATATATGAACTTTGACCTTGACCTATGACCATTGACCTTTGACCGTGACCTTTTGACCTTTTGACCCCTGACCTTTGAATTCTGACCCTTGACCCCTAACCCAGGAAAATGGCCCAGTCTGTGGAGGACTAGGATGAGGGTCCTGCATCCAACACAGAGATGGGGACAGGGCCATCTGGGAGTTACGTGCGGACTCCCTAACCCTAACCCCAAACCCAAGACCCCAAAGCCTAAACCCCCGACCCTAAACCCGACCCTTGAACCCTGACCCTGACCTTTTGACCTTTTGACCTTTGACCTTTTGACCTTGACCTTTAGACCTTTGACCTTGGCCGGTTGACCTTTGACCTTTTGATCTTTGACCTTTTGACCTTGACCTTTGACCTTTGACCTTTTGACCTTGACCTTTGACCTTTTGACCTTGACCTTGGACCTTTTGACCTTGACCTTTTGACCTTTTGGCCTTGACCTTTTGACCTTTTGACCTTGACCTTTTGACCTTTTGACCCCTGACCTTTGAATTCTGACCCTTGACCCCTAACCCAGGAAAATGGCCCAGTCTGTGGAGGACTAGGATGAGGGTCCTGCATCCAACACAGAGATGGGGACAGGGCCATCTGGGAGTTACGTGCGGACTCCCTAACCCTAACCCCAAACCCAAGACCCCAAAGCCTAAACCCCTGACCCTAAACCCGACCCTTGAACCCTGACCCTGACCTTTTGACCTTGACCTTTTGACCTTGACCTTTTGACCTTTTGACCTTTTGACCTTTTGACCTTGACATTGACCTTTTGACCTTTGACCTTTGACCTTTGACCTTTTGACCTTGACCTTTGACCTTTGACCTTGACCTTTTTGACCTTTTGTTCTTGACCTTTGACTTTTTGACCTTTGACCTTTGACCTTTTGACCTTGACCTTTTGACCTTGACCTTGACCTTTTGACCTTGACCTTTGACCTTTTGACCTTTGACCTTTTGACCCTTTGACCCTTTGACCTTTGACCTTTTGACCTTTGACCTTTTGACCTTTGACCTTTTGACCTTTGACCTTTTGACCTTTGACCTTTTGACCTTTTGACCTTTTGACCTTTGACCTTTGACCTTTTGACCTTTGACCTTTTGATCTTGACTTTTGACCTTTTGATGTTTGACCTTTTGACCCTTGACCTTTGATCTTTTGAACTTGACCTTTTGACCTTTAACTTTTGACCTTTGACCTTTTGAACTTGACCTTTGACCTTTGACTTCTGACCCTTGACTCCTAACCCAGGAAAATGGGCCAGTCTGTGGAGTAGGATGAGGGTCCTGCATCCAACACAGAGATGGGGACAGGGCCATCTGGGAGTTACGTGCGGACTCCCTAACCCTAACCCCAAACCCAAGACCCCAAAGCCTAAACCCCCGACCCTAAACCCGACCCTTGAACCCTGACCCTGACCTTTTGACCTTTGACCTTTTGACCTTGACCTTATGACCTTGACCTTCGACCTTTTGGCCTTGACCTTTTGTCCTTTGACCTTTTGACCTTTGACCTTTTGACCTTGACCTTTTGACATTTGACCTTTTGACCTTTTGACCTTTTGACCTTGATCTTTGTCTGTCCGTAAATTTAAGATGTTCTTAAGATGGTTAATAAAACCGGGGCCTCTTTTTGCTTGCAACCCTTATTTAGGCCTACAGGCTCGGTTTGCATTACGCTCAGCAGCTAAGTTTCTTCCAGAGGAGAATGCTGGGATTTTAGCACAGTTCTGGTTTCCAAAAGTACCCAGTTGTAATCCCCCCCAGGAGCAATAAACTTTGGGGAAAATGCCACAAATGCTGGCATTCTCACTTCCAATTTAAATGCAATTTAATGCAACATTAGACCCTGAGAGGATGTTTCATATTTCAACTGGGGAGTATAGGGATACCAAATTCCAGCTGCAAAAAATCAACCCTTTTGTCTGTATTGCTGGGCTGCCATCTGGTGGCCATCTGGATTTTTGTAAGCCAAGCTGGAAACCCCTTTGTTGTTTATTGTATATTGTGTATTGCATTGCATTGTATTGTATATTTCCTTCAGAAAAAGATTCTGGCTGGTGTACAATACAATGTTAAAATATAAAACAGTATACTAAAAAATTTAGAAGGATGCAAATGGCAACACTGCTTCCCCTACTCCTTAATAGTTTACAATGCTTCAATTTTGTGTATTAAAGGAGGGAGACAGAGAAAAAAGACAAAGAGAGAAAAAGAGAGAGAGAGAAAGAGAAAAAAAGAGAGAGAAAAGAGAAAAGAGAGAGAAAAGGAGAAAGAAAAGAGAAAGAGAAAAGAGAGAGAGAGGAAAGAAACAGAAGAGAGAGAAGAGAGAGAGAAAAGAGAAAGAGGAGAGAAAAAAAGAGAGAGAGAGAGAGAAAGAAAAAAGAGAGAAAATAGAGAGAGAGGACAGAGAGAGAGAGAGGGAGGGAGAGAGGAAGGGAGAGAAAGAAGAAATATATATTCTTAACCATGACTTATTTTTAAAAACAAGTTTCATACTGGAATAAGATGGAATTCACAGCTTCTCTGAGGTTCAGCAAAATTAACTCGGGGATCAGGAAAGTGTTATGGCAATAGGCACAACACAGACAGAGGTACCAAAAAGAATGACAAGGCAGGGACCATCTTGAGAAGGATGGTTGATGGGCTTTGACCTGGTTCTGCTAGCCCAGATTCTGTTTCCACGCCTGCCTTTTTCATCACAGACTCTGTACTCTGTACTCCATGGTCAAATGTTTTGTGAATCCCTTCAGTGACAGATTTGGTCCAAGGCCTTTTGAGACCTTCTCTTCGGGTTTTCTCCCTGCATTTTTGGTGATGCAGGACGAGTTCCGGGTTTGACCTTTTGACCTTTGACCTTTTGACCTTGACCTTTGACCTTTTGACCTTTTGACCCCTGACCTTTGAATTCTGACCCTTGACCCCTAACCCAGGAAAATGGCCCAGTCTGTGGAGGACTAGGATGAGGGTCCTGCATCCAACACAGAGATGGGGACAGGGCCATCTGGGAGTTACGTGCGGACTCCCTAACCCTAACCCCAAACCCAAGACCCCAAAGCCTAAACCCCTGACCCTAAACCCGACCCTGACCTTTTGACCTTTGACCTTGACCTTTTGACCTTTGACCTTGACCTTGACCTTTTGACCTTGACCTTGACCTTTTGACCTTTGACCTTGACCTTTTGACCTTTTGATCTTGACGTTTGACCTTTTGACCTTTTGACCTTTTGACCTTGACCTTTTGACCTTGACCTTTTGACCTTTTGAACTTGACCTTTGACCTTTGACTTCTGACCCTTGACCCCTAACCCAGGAAAATGGGCCAGTCTGTGGAGGAGTAGGATGAGGGTCCTGCATCCAACACAGAGATGGGGACAGGGCCATCTGGGAGTTACGTGCGGACTCCCTAACCCTAACCCCAAACCCAAGACCCCAAAGCCTAAACCCCCGACCCTAAACCCGACCCTTGAACCCTGACCCTGACCTTTTGACCTTTGACCTTTTGACCTTGACCTTTAGACCTTTTGACCTTGACCTTTTGACCTTCTGACCTTTTGACCTTGACCTTGACCTTTGACCTTTTGACCTTTTGACCTTTTGAGGACCTTTGACCTTTGACCTTTTGACCTTGACCTTTGACCTTAACCTTTTGACCTTTTGATGACCTTTGACCTTTTGACCTTTGACCTTGACCCCTGACCTTTGACTTCTGACCCTCATTATGTACAAAGTTTCTTTACATGGAGGGGAAAGAAGATTCAGTTTATCCCAATATAAAAGGGTATTTTGCAAAAGGCAACTGAATTTTCTTGGGTTTTTTTTTCTTGAAAGCATTTGACTTGTCATCTAAGAAGCTACTTCAATTCAGAACAAAGAAGTGAAACTTTTTCCAAGGGGGAAAAAAATCAACAAAGTCCAGTTGCTTTTTACAAAAGCACCTTTGAGACAACCATGACCTGGAGAATTAAGAATCTCCATAAAACATCAAGCTTCAGTTTATTTTTTCACAATGCTCAGCATATATTTTCAAGACTGCTGGACAAACTTCTCAACAGAAAATTGAAACCAAATGAAGGCAGCACTCTGCTACAAATTTAATTTTGAATGTCTGTGCTGAAAACCATTAAGTATCTAGGCAAAGTGCAAGACACAGAATATTTGGGAAATGGGAATATCATGACATTGCTTGGATGTTTCTTTTGGGACTGATATTGTGTAAAAGAAGCCTCTGAAGAAGGGTGGGTCAAAGGCAGAAGCGATGCTGTTTCTGAAAATAGCAACTTTTAAACAATTGTGTATATTTAACAGGGAATCTTCAGCTCTTGACTGTTTGACCTGAGAGCAAAGAGTGAAGCTTAGTGCCCTTGTGCAAAGCCAAGAGGTGGTTTCCACATAGGGTTTGCCTTTAAATAAAGGACCGACCTTTGACCTTGACCTATGACCTTTGACCTATGACCTTTGACCCCTGGCCTTTGATCCCTAACCCCAGACCTTTGACCTTTGACCTTGACGTATGACCTTTGCCTTTCGACCCCCGAACTTGACCTCTGACCTTTGACCTTTGACCTTTGACCTCAACCTCTGACCTTTGCCCTTTGCCCTTTGACCTTGACCTATGACCTTTGCCTTTTTACCCCCGACCTTGACCTCTGACCTTTGACCTTGACCTTGACCCCTGACCTTTGACTTCTGACCCTTGATCCCTAACCCAGGAAAATGGGCCGGTCTGGGGAGGACTAGGATGAGGGTCCTGCATTCAACAGAGATGGGGCCAGGGCCATCTGGGAGTTATGTGCGGAATACAGGGCCTCCAGAATCAAAGGTCAAAGGTCAGGGGGGTCAGAGGTCAAAGGTCAAGTGTCAGGGGTCAAGAGTCAGACGTCAAAGGTCAGAGGTTCGGGGCTAAACCCTAACCGTAACCCCAAACCCAAAACTCAAGACCCCAGAGCCTAAACCCCGACCCTAAACCCGACCCTTGAACCCTGACCCTGACACGACCTTTGATGCGTGACCTTTGACCTTTGACCCCTGACCTTTGACCTTGACCTAGGCCCTTTGACCTTGACCTATGAGCTTTGATCTTGATATATGAACTTTGACCTTGACCTATGACCATTGACCTTTGACCGTGACCTTTTGACCTTTTGACCCCTGACCTTTGAATTCTGACCCTTGACCCCTAACCCAGGAAAATGGCCCAGTCTGTGGAGGACTAGGATGAGGGTCCTGCATCCAACACAGAGATGGGGACAGGGCCATCTGGGAGTTACGTGCGGACTCCCTAACCCTAACCCCAAACCCAAGACCCCAAAGCCTAAACCCCCGACCCTAAACCCGACCCTTGAACCCTGACCCTGACCTTTTGACCTTTTGACCTTTGACCTTTTGACCTTGACCTTTAGACCTTTGACCTTGGCCGGTTGACCTTTGACCTTTTGATCTTTGACCTTTTGACCTTGACCTTTGACCTTTGACCTTTTGACCTTGACCTTTGACCTTTTGACCTTGACCTTGGACCTTTTGACCTTGACCTTTTGACCTTTTGGCCTTGACCTTTTGACCTTTTGACCTTGACCTTTTGACCTTTTGACCCCTGACCTTTGAATTCTGACCCTTGACCCCTAACCCAGGAAAATGGCCCAGTCTGTGGAGGACTAGGATGAGGGTCCTGCATCCAACACAGAGATGGGGACAGGGCCATCTGGGAGTTACGTGCGGACTCCCTAACCCTAACCCCAAACCCAAGACCCCAAAGCCTAAACCCCTGACCCTAAACCCGACCCTTGAACCCTGACCCTGACCTTTTGACCTTGACCTTTTGACCTTGACCTTTTGACCTTTTGACCTTTTGACCTTTTGACCTTGACATTGACCTTTTGACCTTTGACCTTTGACCTTTGACCTTTTGACCTTGACCTTTGACCTTTGACCTTGACCTTTTGACCTTTTGTTCTTGACCTTTGACTTTTTGACCTTTGACCTTTGACCTTTTGACCTTGACCTTTTGACCTTGACCTTGACCTTTTGACCTTGACCTTTGACCTTTTGACCTTTGACCTTTTGACCCTTTGACCCTTTGACCTTTGACCTTTTGACCTTTGACCTTTTGACCTTTGACCTTTTGACCTTTGACCTTTTGACCTTTGACCTTTTGACCTTTGACCTTTGACCTTTTGACCTTTGACCTTTTGATCTTGACTTTTGACCTTTTGATGTTTGACCTTTTGACCCTTGACCTTTGATCTTTTGAACTTGACCTTTTGACCTTTAACTTTTGACCTTTGACCTTTTGAACTTGACCTTTGACCTTTGACTTCTGACCCTTGACTCCTAACCCAGGAAAATGGGCCAGTCTGTGGAGTAGGATGAGGGTCCTGCATCCAACACAGAGATGGGGACAGGGCCATCTGGGAGTTACGTGCGGACTCCCTAACCCTAACCCCAAACCCAAGACCCCAAAGCCTAAACCCCCGACCCTAAACCCGACCCTTGAACCCTGACCCTGACCTTTTGACCTTTGACCTTTTGACCTTGACCTTATGACCTTGACCTTCGACCTTTTGGCCTTGACCTTTTGTCCTTTGACCTTTTGACCTTTGACCTTTTGACCTTGACCTTTTGACATTTGACCTTTTGACCTTTTGACCTTTTGACCTTTTGACCTTGATCTTTGTCTGTCCGTAAATTTAAGATGTTCTTAAGATGGTTAATAAAACCGGGGCCTCTTTTTGCTTGCAACCCTTATTTAGGCCTACAGGCTCGGTTTGCATTACGCTCAGCAGCTAAGTTTCTTCCAGAGGAGAATGCTGGGATTTTAGCACAGTTCTGGTTTCCAAAAGTACCCAGTTGTAATCCCCCCCAGGAGCAATAAACTTTGGGGAAAATGCCACAAATGCTGGCATTCTCACTTCCAATTTAAATGCAATTTAATGCAACATTAGACCCTGAGAGGATGTTTCATATTTCAACTGGGGAGTATAGGGATACCAAATTCCAGCTGCAAAAAATCAACCCTTTTGTCTGTATTGCTGGGCTGCCATCTGGTGGCCATCTGGATTTTTGTAAGCCAAGCTGGAAACCCCTTTGTTGTTTATTGTATATTGTGTATTGCATTGCATTGTATTGTATATTTCCTTCAGAAAAAGATTCTGGCTGGTGTACAATACAATGTTAAAATATAAAACAGTATACTAAAAAATTTAGAAGGATGCAAATGGCAACACTGCTTCCCCTACTCCTTAATAGTTTACAATGCTTCAATTTTGTGTATTAAAGGAGGGAGACAGAGAAAAAAGACAAAGAGAGAAAAAGAGAGAGAGAGAAAGAGAAAAAAAGAGAGAGAAAAGAGAAAAGAGAGAGAAAAGGAGAAAGAAAAGAGAAAGAGAAAAGAGAGAGAGAGGAAAGAAACAGAAGAGAGAGAAGAGAGAGAGAAAAGAGAAAGAGGAGAGAAAAAAAGAGAGAGAGAGAGAGAAAGAAAAAAGAGAGAAAACAGAGAGAGAGGACAGAGAGAGAGGGAGGGAGGGAGAGAGGAAGGGAGAGAAAGAAAAAATATATATTCTTAACTATGACTTATTTTTAAAAACAAGTTTCATACTGGAATAAGATGGAATTCACAGCTTCTCTGAGGTTCAGCAAAATTAACTCGGGGATCAGGAAAGTGTTATGGCAATAGGCACAACACAGACAGAGGTACCAAAAAGAATGACAAGGCAGGGATCATCTTGAGAAGGATGGTTGATGGGCTTTGACCTGGTTCTGCTAGCCCAGATTCTGTTTCCACGCCTGCCTTTTTCATCACAGACTCTGTACTCTGTACTCCATGGTCAAATGTTTTGTGAATCCCTTCAGTGACAGATTTGGTCCAAGGCCTTTTGAGACCTTCTCTTCGGGTTTTCTCCCTGCATTTTTGGTGATGCAGGACGAGTTCCGGGTTTCCATAGAAACCGTTGCCTGGAGAGAACTCTTTGTAGTAGAATTTATTCCACTGCTTGACGATAGAAGCTGCCTGTTCACAAACCCAGATGGGAAATTCTACAGATTCTCTTTGGGAAGGAAAAACCATTTGGGGGAAGGTGTGGCTGGAGAGTTCTAAAGGATCCCCTTGCAACCGGCATGCAACAATCCCTACTTCAAAAACTTCACCTCTCCCTCCAACGTTAGTTGGCGGGTTTTCCTCCTAACTTCCGACGGGAAAGAAGAGAGATGGATGGTGACAATAAGGTTCCCATCACCAGCTCCTGTCTCGGGTCCTCAGGAGGTTCAAGAAATGAAAGAGAAGACTTCTACTAGATCACTTGAAAGGTACATCTCAAAGTGGGCTGGAGAAGGGGGAAAAAAACCTGAAGTTTCACTGATTTATCATAGGACTAAGATGAGTAGCTGAGGTTATTTCCCAGTTACTTATTTATTTTTATTTATTTCCATTATTTAGTTTGTCAAACATGTATGAGAAAACAAGTATAAGTGCCATGCCCCTGGTGGAGACTGACTCTGAGGGAGAGGAGGAACAGCTGACAGGGAAAGTGGAGGAGGCTGGGGAAGGACAGAGGCTGGCTGGGCAGGCAGAAGAGGACCCAGGTCCATCCCCTCTCCATCCTAGGGCACGCAGGGAGGAGAGGATATGGGAGAGACATGGTCTACTGGGGAGGAGAGGGCCTTGATCTTCTTCATGGGCTGCAGCTGTGACAGTGATAAAAGGATGGACATGCATATGGGCCAGTGCTGGACACAAAGCATTGAAATATCTCTAGTTTATTGTTCCTCTTTGACTGCAATCAAGTTTGGAGTGGTTTACTTTGAGTTTGTATGTATGGTTTGCCATGTATTATTGTGGTTGAAGCTGAAGTAGTCGTTGACAGGATGACAATTTTGTGTACTAAGCTTAGGTCAAACTGTAGGCGGCGTAGTTCTAGGTTGTCTAGGTCTAATATTTCAAGCCTGGTGGCATCAGATATTCTATTGCGAGCAATAGTACTTTACTGATTTATTTATTCATTTATTTACTTTACTGATTGGGTTCTGTAAAATCCAGTGGTGACAATCTCTTCTTTCTTGAGTTTCTGTATAGTGGTTTCTAGGAGTTGTTCTTGCCATAAATGGGAGTGCTGCTTTTTGCCATTTTGAGGCATGGAAAATACGTGAAAAGTGGAGCATATGTTCTAATGCTTAAGCAGGGGGCTGGACTAGAAGACCTCCAAGGTCCCTTCCAGCTCTATTCTATTCTAATTCTAATTTGAATTTAAACTAGCTTTAAAAGGAGGCCTCCAGACCTCCTTCTGCCCACCACCAGGAATACAGGAGAAAAAGCTATGAATTGCCTACTTGCATAATCATTTAGGACCCTAAGAAAGGGGACCTCAACTTCTGGGCTGTGGCCTAATCAGAATTGGGTCACACAAGTGTCTGGCTGGAGCACACATGTAGGCACACACACACACAGCTCAATAGGTACAAGTGGCAGGCCAGCGGGCACTCACATGTGTGCATGCTGGTCCACTGCTCACACAAGTAAAGCTGTACATGGGCCACCAGCTCACAAGGGCTGTGTGTGTGTACTTCCGCGGCCTGGTTCCCCCTTTTCCCACCTCAGCCAGGCCGCCTGTTAGTAGTTTGGATTCTTCTGTGTAGTTGCATGAGATAAACCTGTAATGCTTTTGAACTCTATTCTGGTTCCTGACTTCTTGCATTTGATAGGAAACGTGCAACTTCCTGAATGTATCGATATAGTAGAGTCAGTTAATGTGGTTAAAGCATCCGGCTAGAAAGCAAGAGACTGTGAATGAATGAATGAATGAACGAACAAATTCTTTATTGGCCAAGTGTGATTAGACACACAAGGAATTTGTCTTGGTGCAGATGCTCTCAGTGTACACAAAAAGAAAAGGTACATTTGCCAAGAATCATAAAGTACAACGCTTCATGATAGTCATAGGGTACAAATAAGCAATCAAATCATACCAGGAAACAGTCAATGTGAATTCTACATCCCAGCCAAAGTTGGTCGGGCCAGCCCTTCTCTTTCAGCCCTAGTAAAAAGGCAATGGCCAATCACTTCTGAAAGTCTTGCCAAGAAAATTGCAGATTTTCATCCAGGCAGCTGCCAGGAGTAAAAAACTGACTTGAAGGAACCTTCTAAAAATGTGTTGTTGTTCATTGCAAAGTCGTGTCCAACCCATCGCGACCCCATGGACAGTGTCCCTCCAAGTCTTCCTGTCCTCTACCATCTTCTGGAGTCCATTTAAGCTCCCGCCAACTGCTTCAGTGACTCCATCCAGGCCCCTCCATCTTCCCCAGCATTCGGCTCTTCTCCAGGGAGTCCTTCCTTCTCATGAGGTGGCCAAAGTATTGGAGTTTCCTCTTCAGGATCTGGCCTTCTAAAGAGCAGTCAGGGTGGATCTCCTCTAGGACTGACCGGTTGGATGGCCTTGCAGTCCAAGGGACTTGCAGGAGTCTCCTCCAGCACCAGAGTTCAAAGGCCTCCATTCTTTGACGCTTAGCCTTCCGTACAACTTTCACAGCCGTACATTGCAACTGGGAAAACCACAGCCTTGACTATACATTCAAAAATGCACATTTTAAATAAAAGGAAATATCTATTGTTATGAATAAAGGCGTTTAATAAAGTTTTAACAACCTTAAGAAAAAGCAGGGTTATAATCCTGCACTTCTGATTGGCCGATAATAGCGATATCGGATTGGTCCCTTCTGGGAAGTCTGATTGGCTGTTAACAGGCCAACTCTCATTGGTTCAAGAATTTAACACTTCCATGTTTCTCATTGGCTAATAGGTCAGCAGCCTACCCTATAAACAGGCTGTTGCTGCCCTAGGGTTTTGCTCTGTTCACTATGTTCAATAAAGAGTTGAAGTTCACTGTTCACTGCCTTGTCTCCGTTCCTTGCGCCCATGCGCAGAACTTGACATGTATAGCTCAGGGTTCGGTCACGAAGTCCTGGGGGCTTTCTGTGTTGGTTGTTTTCTTGCACACATCTCGTTTATCTGACATTTCATAACTTTTAATGACCACTGAAGTATGTTAGTTACTGAAACATCTGCAGGCAAACAAGCCAAGCTCAGAGATTACTGCACGTCAGAGTTGCACATTTTTAAAAACCCCACTGAAAACAGCAGCATAAGAAATAGATGTTCCACAAGGGAAGATTTTCCATCATGCTGAATGTCATGGCTAGTTCTGCATTTGTTCAAGGAAGAAGTGTTATCTCTGAAAGTGTTTTTCATCTTAGAGGCTTGCTTTCCACTGTTCAAACTGCCCAGATCTGGCCATTCAAGATAACCAGTTGCTTCAGTTGAGGAAATGTACTGTGCTTGAGCTCAAAAGCCACTGCAGGCGAAGAACTTTCTGTTCCTTAGGAGAGTTTAAAAAAAAAAAAATCTAGGAAGCATCTGGGAATACTTTTTTTTCCCCAGAAGAATTCATGTTATTCTAGGGCCTAAGCTCCTTCATCCCAGTTAAAATCCAGCATCTCTTTTGCATTGGATAAGGTGAGCTGCAACTCATGATGGCTTATGGCTTTGTTTATTTATTTAGTTTATTTAGTTTAGTTTGTCAAGCATGCATGAGAAAACAAGTAAAAATTTATGAACACAAATATAAACATACAAGTATAAACGGGTATAAGTATTATACATAATACATGAATACGAATAGATGGGAAGATTAGGAAGGGATGGTAGGCATGCTGGTGCGTTTATGCACGCTCCCTTACAGACCTCTTAGGAATGGAGGGAAGTCCATGGTAGACATTTTAAGGTTAAAGTTCTGGGTGTTTGTGGATGGAACAATAGAGTCAGGTAGGGAGTTCCAGGCATTGACCACTCTGTTGCTGAAGTCGTATTTTCTGCAATCGAGTTTAGATCGGTTTACTTTGAGTTTGTGTCTGTTGTTTTCCCATGTGTTATTATGGTTGAAGCTGAAGTAGCCATTGACAGGTAGGACGTTGTAGCAGACAATTTTGTGTACTAAGCTTAGGTCAGAATGCGTTTATCAAAATGTGTTTAATTGAAGAGGAATGGCTGGTTTTCTTTTCATTGCAAACCCAACAGGGAAACACTTCCTGTTGCCAAATAAGGAAAAGCAACTAGTTGGGAAACCTGGTCCTGAAAGGAGAAATGTGCAGGTAGGATCTTCTGGTTGAGTTAATCATTAACTTGGCCTTTTCAATAATCAGGATATCTTGAAAAACTTCCGGTTTGCGTGGCTTCGGGGCAGCAGGAATTCGCGACAGCTCGCGATTCCTGCTGTGCCGTCGAGGTACCCCCGATCCAGACAGGTCAGGGGGATATGGCTGCCCTGTAGGGACAGCTGAAGAGAGAGGGGAGTCGGATAGGGAGGTGGGGGTGTCGCAGACCCCCCCTTCTCCGGGAAAACCCCTTTTTCCCAAGGCGGTGGAGCGGCGGTCAGCAATGGCCGCCATGAAGAAGCCAGCAACCGGGTAAGAACTGTGCTGGAGGAAGTGTGAAGAGTGAAAGTTCTGTCTGAGCCGGGTCAAGTAACACCTTTTAAACTGCCTGGAATTGAGCTGCTTGAATTGCTGGAGGATACATTGTATCCCTAAGAAGAGCGAAAAGCGGCGGAGAAGCTCTTAAAGGGAACTTTTTTTTTTTTTTTTACTCTCCCACCCCATGGAAAAAGCAGAAATATTTGGATATATTAGACATTGAAAGTGGATTGCTTTGAAAGCTGAAGTTAAGAGACAAAGGGATTTTTGGACATTGAAAAATTTAAGAAATTGGAAAATCTCTGCTGGAGGTATGGATTTTTGATTATTTAAAATTGTCATTGCAAGTGGGAAGGGAGAAAAAAAATTGGAGCAGAAGCTGAAAAAGGAGGAGATTGTCTAGAACGTCTTTGTGGATCCCAAAAGAAGATATATGGTAATTGGACCTCTTTGATTAAAAATTAATCCAGAAAGAGAAAGAGAAGAAGGAAGAAAAGTATTAACTTTTGGATTTTTTTTTTAATTGCTTTTGATTATCTTTGATTAAAAATACTTGTGGTTGTTTTGGAAAAAGTTTCCCTTTTTATAATGGCATTGTTTGTGGATGAACTAGAGATTGAATATCAAAAATATAAAAAAGAAGATACTTTGGGCGCTTTGTTTCAATTCTTAGAAATGGTGTTATGTTCTGTTGAAAAGTTGATTATGCAGCAGAAGGACTGGGACAAGGAAGAAGAGGAAGAAGAAGCCATCTTTGATGAACAATGGGTCCCTTCCGGAGAGGAGGAGAAAAAGGATAAGAAAAAGGGGATTTTAAGAATTATAAAAACAACCAAAAGAGAGAAAAATGAGCGAAAAGGTGGAGGCAAGGTTAGAAAGCAAAGGAAAAGGAGTAAGAAAAGCGATGGGAAAAAGCAAAGGGGTAGAAAGGGCAAGGAGAAGAATAAGCAAGAGAGAAAGGGGGGGAGGAGAAGCCTTTATGGGGGGAAGCAAGACCTAAAGAAAAAAAGTTTATTTAGAGACAATGGGTGAATTTAATTTAGATTAAAAGAGGGATTCTGGAGGGTATATAAGATTGTGTTTTTATATGTGTATTTAGAATATAAAATTTATTATGTAATTTTAGAATCTTTTAAACAGAATCCCAAGAAAGATTGTAATATGTAGTATTTCTAAGTTAGGGTAATGAGTTATAGATGTTACTCCAATTGGTGTACAGGAGAAGTATAGTAAAAGAAAAAAAAAGATGAATGGATAATTGGAAATAAAACAGACAAAGAATGTTGTTGAAAATGGTAATAAGATATGGAAGGATATATATGCTTTTTTTTTGTTTTTTTTGGATTTTGTATATTGATAAAAGGCAATAAAATTTTAATTAATAAATAATTTGGATGGAAAAGAGAAGTAGGGACAAGATATGAAGTTAATATTATATGAAATATTGATATTATAATCTGGAAATGTTATGCCTTATTGGTCTTTTATTATTATTTTTTCTTAGAAAAGAATTTATAAGCTGTTATGCCTTGATTCTTTGTGCATTGTTCTTATAAAATTGATAAAAATGGTTTTTATATATATATATATAAAAGAAAATGATACTAAGATATGGAAGGAGATATGGGTTGAATATGATGTTTGAATTTGTGTCTGTGTAAAGAGTTTTAACCCGGGAACAGACAACCTTCAGAAAAGATCTTTTAGTTTTGTTTATGTTTTGTGTTTGTATGTTTGTGTATTGTGTTTATGGTAAAACTAACAAAATTTGTTTTTTATAAAAAAAAAAGGAAAAAAGAATCAATAAAACCTTGGAGGAATGTTAGACGAGAATAATTTAAACAAGCCAGAAAGAAAAGAATATGATGACTATAAAATGGATAAATATGGAAGAGAAATGAAATTGAATAGGAGTAAAGAGAAATAATGAGAAATTTGCTGGAAGATATTTGTGTGTCCATATGGAGATGGGATAAATTGGAATTATGCTGTATAAAAATAATGTTTTGTTTGACTTGTAAGGATTTACAATGTTAAGAGGTTTTATGTGTTTATGTATTTAATGGTTAATGATGTGTTGTTTTATCCTTAAAATTAATAAAAATTTGTTTCAAAAAAAAATAAAATAATCAGGATATCTTGGTTTCTTGTCAGCACGGGGCGAGCGCAATTGAGAGAGAGGAAATGCAATGCCCCATCACTTTATTGGCTGGGATCTTTTCTGTAAAGCTATTTCAAGTGCTTTGAAATCATATTTTTTTCTCTCCCAAGGAAGAGGTTTCATTTTTGATCCCCCCCCCCCACTGCCTCCATCCTGCCTGCCGAGTCATGGGGTTGCTATTTTGAAAACTCAACAGCCTGACTCCCTGAGTTGTTTGATCAACAGTAGCCAGCTGAATTTTCTTGGCCCAACAACATGTCTGTTTGCAGATCAAACAGGGCTGCTGCTTAGGAAAAAAAAGTTCAAAAGAGATTGTAACTGTGGAAGGAAAAAAATGAAAGAGCTCAAATGCAGGGAAATATGAAGTGTGAGCTGCATCGCAAAAGTTTGAGAGGGCACATTTTAGATGAAGTTTAAGCTTTTGGGAAGGTATTAATTGAAATGTGCAGCATTAGATAAATTGGCATTCCTGATTTGAATTAGATGAACTTTCCCCCTTTAATTTACCTTTAAAATTACAAATTTGGGACAAGTCAAGGAACCCATGGAAAGTTTCTAAATCATTACTTCACAACTTTGAGAACTTTAAGACATTTTGGATTTCAACATTCAGAATTCCCCAGCCAGCTTTTGTAGCACTCAACAGTTCAAATTATAATAAAAAAGTAGCTTAAGAGATGCAATCTTTAATTATGGTTTCTCTTTTGAATTGTTTTAATAAGCAGCAACTCCATTTGTTACCCAGCCAGCTTTCATGCCTATGGTAGACTGGAACTTACAATCACCTGGTGATTGGCCCAAAGTCACCCAGTTGGCTTCCATGCCTAAGGCAGGACTAGAACTAACAGTTTCTGAGTGATTGACCCAAAGTCACCCAACTGACTTTTACAGCTAAGGTGGGACTAAAATTCAGTCTCCTACTTTCTAACCTGATGCTTCTACCACTAAACCAAAGTGGCTCTATTTTTTTTATTTATTCACTTATTTACTTCAGTCCAACTGTTGCAAGTCAAGCTTGAAACTGATTGCAAAACTCCCCCAGTGCTCAGCTGGCTCCAGGGCACCCAGCTGTCTTTAGACTCAGTTCATGGCTATATTTGGAATGGAGAATTGTGTCTCTCTACATGTTTCACGGGCAGCCTTTCCTCCAGAGCTCAGCTTCCTTCATGGTCCTAGTGAAACTCCAACCGGGCACCAAAGAAAGAGTAGCAACCACACATTATTATGTTCAGGGCACACCTTTCTGGGTTCAAATGTGCAACGCCAAAAATGCTGGAGGTCAACCCAGAAGGCTGATTTGGGATCAAGAATCTTGCTGGTTGTCCAGTCTTTGCTCTCTACTATCCATTTTACCCCATCTAGAGGGACGCGGTGGCTCAGGGGCTAAGACGCTGAGCTTGTCGATCAGAAAGATCAGCAGTTCAACGGTTCCAATCCCTAGCGCCATGGAACAGAGTGAGCTCCCATTACTTATCCCAGCTTCTGCCCACCTAGCCGTTCAAAAGCACATTAAAAAATGCAAGTAGAAAAATAGGGACCCCTTTGGTCGGAAGGTTACAGCGTTCCATGCGCCTTTAGTGTTTAGTCATGCCAGCCACATGATCACGGAGACGTCTTCGGACAGCGCTGGCTCTGCAGCTTTGTAACGGAGATGAGCACCGCCCTCTAGAGCTAGAAACGACTAGTATGGATGTACAAGGGGAACATTTATCTTTACTTTTACTACCCCATATATCTTCATCCTTCTCTTTTTCCTAGGCACATATACCCTTGTTCTGCCTTTCCAGAAGGAAGTTCTCAAATTCTCTTGTGGCCTTGTCTCTTAATTGGCCTGATTCCAAATCACCTGGATTGTCGGTTTCCTTATTTCATTTGTACAGAGTCCATTCTAATTTCTTGAGTTTGCAGGCCCAGCCCAACCTATCCTAAATACATACATGTGTGTGTGCACGGACACACACATGCACACCTACACAGAAACACATCCCATCTATTTCAGAATTTCAGGGTAATCTTATTCTTCGTCTGTGTTTTTCAGACAGGCACTGCATGTGAATATTTCAAAATTATTTGTTTTACCTCCTTCTCTTGGGATGGTGCAATAAGATGCTATAAGTAAACACAGGGATAGTTTTTTCCCTTGTGCCCCGACTCTGCTGAATGTTTAATTTTCACAGCTGACACAATATAGTGACTCAGTTATTTTGTCTAATGTGCATAATTTGTCTAAGTTATTTTGTCTAATGTATATTAACTCACAGGGTGTAGCTGCAGTATTATTTATCCCTTTTATTATTTTTTTACTTCACCCCTTTATTGGCTGTATTATTATTTTATCTCTTTTATTCATTAAATATGAAACTCGGTCAACTGAACATTTAAATGTATCACAAATATTATTGACTGGCGCTGATGGTTGATACAGGTTGCTGCCAGCATCCTAGGTATTGTTATTGTTGTTGTTATTATTATTATATCACAGCCGGATGTTCAGACTGGGTTTGGCATTTTTGTCTACCTATCGAGTCCTTACCAAGGACCTGGGATAGGTAGATGTGGATGTTTGATGGTATTAAGATATTGTCGACGCAGGATGGAAGCTGTTCCACGTAAAGCTGCCTTCTGCAATTGACTGATGGCAAATTTGTCAATGCCTATGGTGTTGAAGTGGTGCTCCAGTTGTTTGGGGATTATACTCAAGGTGCCTATTGCTATTGGTACTACCCTTGCTTGCCTTCGCTATAGTCGTTCTATTTCTATTTGTAGGTCTTCGTATTTTGTTATCTTCTCTAGTTCTTTCCCTTTTATTCTGCTGTCTCCAGGCATTGCCAGGGCCATCTTAGCAGCATTATGGGCCCCGGGCAAAGCAGTGAACTGGCGCCCCTACAACAACTATTCACAGGAATAAAAATATAAATGGTCGATAAGATTAAACATATATTTGCATGTTAGTATTAATTAAGAAATGCATAAAATGTAATAAATATGTTGCTGTATTTATATGACAAGGTGCATTGAAGGGTTAACATACACAGATTAGCATGGGGCCCCTATGCTCGAGGGGCCCACGGGCAAGTGCCATCTGGCCCATGCGTTGACAGCCCTGGGCACTGCCACATCCACTATCTAGATTTTTTTTCTCTTATTGACAACTGTTAAGTCCTTGGTGTTATGTGGCAGGTATCTGTCTGTCAGAATTCTGAAGTCCCATTATTATTATTATTTATTATTATTTTATTCATTAAACGTGAAACTCAGTCAACTGAACTTTTAAAAATGTATCACAAATATCTCTGACTGGCACTGATGGTTGATACGGGTTGCTGCCAGCATCCAAATGTAGGTATCAACCAGTGGTGGGATTCAATTATTTTTTTACTACCGCTTCTGTGGGCGTGGCTTGGTGGGTGTGGCAGGGGAAAGATACTGTAAAATCTCCAGTCACAGGTAGTATTTTCTGGTTCTCTGAACTATTCAAAATTTCTGCTACCGGTTCTCCAGAACAGGTCAGAACCTGCTGAATACTACCTCTGGTATCAACCATTTATTTTCTTAACATGTACGATGTTCCAAATAGCAGTTTTTTGCAGCTCCGCTGCAATTTCTTGATGTATTTTGTAAAATTCTTGTACATGGTACCAATATTATTGCACATGGCATGAATACCATTATTATTATTATTATTATTAGTATTATTAGTATTTTTAGTATTATTTTCTGTTGTTTTGCAAGTACACTGAGTGCTTCTAAGACAAATTCCCTTTTGCATCTAACCACACTTGGCCAAATAAATAAGGTATAAGGTATAAGGAGAAGAATTTCACCTTAGCACAACATTATAGGTGCATGCAACTTTAGAGAATGAGATATTTAATAGGGCTTCATTTGCACTCGACTGTATGGTGCATTTAAAAGCCCTCCATACTTGTCATAATCTGGACAAGCTTCTTCATTAGATTTTCTGGAACAGGTTGATTCACTCTGGAAAACCCGGGCTGTGAACGAAGAGCTAGAAAGATTTTGATTAGGCGGTTTAATCTTCCCAGCCTATCATAAGGAAGTGGATTTGCTAGCGTGTGACGTGATGCAGGCTGCTTCTGTTGAACCCTCTTTGGCTGGCAGAGAATAAACAAACGATCTGATAGTTTCAGTTTCATAATGTTAGGGAGGGTGGAAAAAATATTATAGCAATCCTGACCCTCTGGTTTTGAATTTGCTCCCCTCCCACCTGCCTCGGGCTTTTGCTGCCACTCTTCGATTTGTGTGAGAGCTTTTGTTGCACAATTATCGAGATGCGTGTCCGAGATTCAAAGCTAGGAAATATTGGGTGCCAACGGCTTGCATGGAGCTCCTGCACCGCTTATCCGAAATACTTCTGGGAATTTGGACTCCAGAGGATACTTAAAAGATTAACTGCTTAACTGCCCCCATCCCCTGGGATCAATGTGATGTTTGTCAACAGATCTGTTGCCAATCTCTTCTGTTACGTATGTATGCTCTTGTTGAATTGTCTTGTGTGTTTTCATGCTAGCAGGCTCCTGTTTGCATAAGCCAAGCCTTTAAAACATTCTTGATTTTAATGCAAGCCCAAAGCATCTCACCCTACTCCACTTTCATCTAAGAGTTTTAGCCTGGAGGATGGCCTCTGTCTAACAATACTAATATTGACCCAGATTGTTGGGGGAAATAGGCTGACTCTGTAAACCATTTAGAGGACCAACCTTTCAGACCTCAGGGACCCCTAAATTCATAATTTTAAATCCCACAGACCAATAATGATTTTTTTTTAAAAAAAGATAAATAGTATTCAGTGCAATATAAAAAAAAAATGCAAATAATTTTTCTGCGGGACCACCCAAATTTTCTCACACAGATCACTGGTTGGTGACAGCTGGAAAACATTTATATAAGTCTAAATGCTACTGCCATTAATTAATAGTAGAGGGATTTGTGGGGCAAAGATCTTTTGAAACTCTTTCTGAAATCACTTTTAGAATAGAATGGAATGGAATGGAATAGAATAGAACAGAACAGAACAGTGGAATGAAGAATGGATAGAATAGAATAATGAAATGAAGAATGGAATAGGAATAGAATAGAATAGGAATATTGGAATGAAGAATAGAATACATTAGAATAGAGTAGAATACAGTGTAGTACTGTACAATACAATAAGGAATAGAATTAGGAATATAATAGAGTATGGAATGGAATAGAATAGCTTTAGAATAGATTTAGAACAGAATAGAATTCTTTTATTGACCAAGTGTGATTGGACACCCAAGGAATTTGTCTTTGGTGCATAAGCTCTCAGTGTACATAAAGAAAAAATAAAATATATTCATCATGAATCATAAGATACAACATTTAGTGATAGCCATAGCTTACTATAAGCAATCAAATCATGCACCCCCCCCTCTCTCTCTCTTTAGCAGACTCGCGTCCAGCCGTCTATAAGCGTCGCCAAGCAGTCCGACGTCCAACCGGTGAAACCCAGCCTCAGCCCCACTGGGCAAGCCCCGAAGACCTGATCAAAACCGGGTTCCGGGCGGCGCCCGAGGGACTCCCCGCCACTGGAGGCAGGGAGGCTGGCTCTCCAAGCAGGGCGTGCGCTAGGACCCGGGGGGCCGCCTCTCAGAGTCGGAGCAGGCACACCTGTTTTCCCGGCTCCGGCTGAACCGAACGGGTGGGCGGAGGAGCGTGTGTGTGTGTGGCCGGTCGGGCTCCGCTTGGCGGCAGCAGCAGCGATAGCGGCGGGACCCTCCTTTGCAAGGAGGCGCCCGCCTGCTTGGAAGAGGCGAGAGAGACGGCCGCGGGCTTCCCGCGGGGTGGCTGGGGCTGGCGAGAAGCCGGCTTCCGAGCGGGGCGGCGGGGCTAGGTGGGTGGGATCAAACCCACTGAGAGAGCCGGAGCCGCAAATCTCGTTCCCCACCTGGGAACCGGGCGCTCCGGTGGAGCCGAGTTGAGCGGGCGCCGCCTTGCCCGGCCAGCCGCTGGGACTCAAGTCTTGCTTTCCCACCTTCTGTGAAATGGGCACATTTGGAAAGGGCAAGGTTGCCGGCGCTTCCGCCGGGCTGGGGCGCTTCGTTGGCCCTCCTGCCGGCCCTTGCGGAACCAGCTGCCTGGACTCGCCTTGGAAAAGTGGCTGAAAAAGAAGAAGGAAGGGGAGGAAGGGAGGGGGCTTGCATTGGCAAGGCAAGGCGGGTCCAGAAGAGCGTAGGAGGGAAGGGGGGGGAAAGTGGGCTCCCGGTTCCAGCCGGAGGGTCTTTTTTTGGGGGGGCGGGGGTGGGTGGGTGGAACCGGCCCGGGCTGGGCCAGCTGCGAGAGGAAGGAATGGGCCCCGGGCGAGTCGCGGCGGCGGCGACGGCGGACTCCTCGGTGGAAGAATGCTCCGACGCCTCGGGGGGAAGGAGGACCCAACGCCGCCCCCGGCAGGTTTTGCGCCGAGTGGCTTCGCAGGCGGTGACCAGGACCAGCCCGCCGCTGAGCATCCTCTTCACCACGCTCCTGTACTGCGGGGAGCTGGCCTCGGCCTGCGTGGTGACCGCCTCCTACAGCCGCTCCGACGACCAGTTCTGGATGGTCCTGACGCTGCTCTTGATGCTCGTCTCCTCCGTCATGGTGCAGCTCACCCTCATCTTCGTCAACCGGGACCTGACCAGTGACAAGCCCTTCATCCTTTTCATGCACCTGGTGCTCCTGGGGCCTCTTATCAGGTGAGTTGGGGCCAGCTCTTCCCTTCCCTTCCCACCCCAAAACTTGGCTCCTCAACTTGCCTGGTCAGCAGAGCCTCAAGAGGGGTTCAAGGACTACCATGCCCAGAATCCACAAGCAGGGTTCAATTAGGCCTGCCTTCCCCCAGCTGTGCAGGGACTACCATACCCAGAATCCACGTGGGGTTCAATTAGGCCTATCTTCCTCCAGTTGGGCAGGGACTACCATACCCAGAATCCACAAGCGGGGTTCAATTAGGCCTATCTTCCCCCAGTTGGGCAGGGACTACCATGCCCAGAATCCACAAACAGGTTCAATTAGGTCTGCCTTCCCCAGCTGTTAAGGGACTACCACACCCAAAACCCACATTCAGCTTCAAGTTATCTCAAAATACTTTGGGAAGCTTGAGGCTTATGAGAAAACTAAAAAAAAGTGGTGCTTGGTTAGGTTGTCTTTTGGTAAAGGAGGGTTTGTAATGGTCAAAATGAATTGTCAGAATGAACAAAACCAGATGTTTGGGCATTGCAGCTGCCAGACATGCTTGCAAGGTGGGGCTTGTGCATTATTAACACTCGTCTGTGGTTCATTGAAACATGATTTGTGGGATAAACCATAATGGGTCAGAGTCACACATGGCTCCGAATAGTTACATCGGGGTTCTACCTCTCATATAAGTGGCTAGCTGGATGCTAAACTGAGGACCCCAGTTGCATCCCAACCAGGAGAGGCCAAAATGGAGGGAATACATATGCTTTGTGCTTCTTAAGATGAGTGGTGGGCAGGGTGAAAATGGCAGCTCAGTTGATTTGAAGGTGTACCTTCTCAAAAACCAAGATTTCTTGCTTTCAACTCCCAGAATTCCCCAGTCAGCCACGGAAGTTGAATTGAACCCCAGATTATTGGACAATTTTGTGTTTCATTACCAAACGAGTTTGATATTCTCACTAGGAGTGAAGTTTCCTCTTATTTTATGCCCTTAATTATACAAAATGCCACCATTAAAATATAACATGCTATTACAAGATAAAACGAGAGCAAACCCCCACTCCCTACTAGCCCTGGGGATGTTACCTAGTTTGGTAATAAAACGTACGCAAGAAAACAGGCTTTTAAATAGCACCACACTTCAACCCTGAGCTATTCTCTTCCATTGGAACTCCAGCCATCTTAAAATTTGCCCAAAGTTGAGAAATGCAATCGTAAAAAATATTGGACAATGCTTGCTTTAAAAATTAGTTTCCCAGATTAGCCGTGCATCTTCCTCACTCCCTTCCCACACACCATGCTCATTTTGCTAAGTGTGATTCTGGCTATTTGTCCTTGATTTTTTTTTTTTTTTTTTTGGCATGCTAGAAGCCAAGAGGCAAGTCCAGTTTGGAAGCCAGTGTTCTCCGTGGAGGAATGTTGATCAGAATGGAAGGTTGAGCTTCTGCCCTTTCACCAGGAAATGTGATCTTCTCAGAATGTATAGTATGCTCAAATGCCCTGGGGAGCTGTGAGAACTGCAGATACTTGTAGTGCCTGAAGTTAGGAAGGCGTGGAATGTTTTTGCTGAGCTACTAACATTGAGAGTGATGGCCCCATGTGTGGAAGATGAGAGCTCCAGGAAACAGAATAACAGAGTTGGAAGGGAACCTTGGAGGTCTTCTAGTCCAACCCCCCCTGCTCCAAACCCCCATCTAATCCAGGAACTGAAAAGTAGGGCACCGTGCTGGAGGTGTGAGGTTATTTTTGCATATATGTTTTTTATTTTATTCAAGACAAAGTTCAAATACAAAATACAAAACTCCCCAAAAATCTAAATAAAAAGAAAATAAAATGAAAAAAAAAAATCCCACCACAAAACGATAAAAACATTAAAAAGAAAAAGATCCATCAAAAAAGGACATTTATCCCCACCTGATTGAATACTGATTAATACATTGCTACCACATTAGTTCCCACCCCATGCAAAACAGGCCCGCCCAAAAATTTTAAGCTACCAAATCAATTTGCAAATTTATTGACCCGCCTTCTATATATGATACTGGTGACAAAGTAGTCAACAAGAAAAAAAAATGCTGATATTAAAACAAAACAAAATTAAATTTTTGAACCTCTCTGTTGGACGCATGAGATTATTAAGCTCTGCCTGCTCACCTAATTATTTTGAGGTTGTTGTTGCTCTTCCATTCGTCCTTTAGGAGGGGGAATTCCCCCTTTAGATAGGTGTTCCTAAGTTCCTGTCTTCTTGACAGTGATGGGATACAATTATTTTTACTACCGGTTCTGTGGGCGTGGCTTGGTGGGCGTGGCAGAGGAAGGATACTGCAAAATCCCCATTCCCTCCCCACCCCACTAACCTGCTTTCCAGCTCCGTTCTCCTGGGCAGGGCAACCAAAGGAGACCTAGCCAATCAGCTGGGACTCAATGGGAAGCAGAGAATAGATATGGTTGTCGGAGCCAGTCAGAGGCCGGATTGGCCGGTTCTCCAAACTACTCAAAATTTCCGCTACCAGTTCTTCAGAACTGGTCAGAACCGGCTGAATACCACCTCTGCTTCTTGGTGATGTCAAAGATTCCCCTGTCAACTTTCTTTGCTTTTTTAAAAAAAATTCAAGGTGATAGATTGCTTGTTGACTCCATTTTTTTCCTCCTCCAACGATATTAACAGGCTGAACTTGAAATCTAGGTTGACAAAAACAACATTGCAACATTGCCTTGGTGACATCATGACATTTGAGGTGTTATTTTGAGAGAATTGGGGCATCTGCCACACTCAGTGAGTTCTTCACCACACTTCTTCTTTCTTCTTCCTGGGATCCAGTTTCCACACCTTCTTTACCCAGCTCAGCTACCAAGAAATCCAGTTAAATCTCCTTGTGGTGGTGCAGTGGTTAGAATACAGAATTGCAGGCAAACTCTGCCCGCGTCCTGGAGTTCGATCCTCACTGGCTCAAGGTTGACTCAGCCTTCCTTCCTTCCAAGGTGGGTAAAATGAGGACCCAGATAGTTGGGGGAAAGAGGCTGACTCTGTAAACTGCTTAGAGAGTGCTGTAAAGCACTATAAAGTGGCATATAAGTCTGCTATTGCTATTCCTTCTTTTCTCCCTTCCCCTCTCCCCTCTCCATCCATCCATCCATCCCAGCTCAAAGTTGATGTAAAATGAGGACCAGGATTGTTGGGCGCAATAGGCTGACTGTAAATCGGTTACAGAAGGGCTGTAAAAGCACTGTGAAGCGGTATAAAAATCTAAGTGTATTGCTATCAGGAACCCTGGTGGCACTATGGTTAGAATGCAGTATTGTAGGCAAACTCTGCCCACTGCCAGCAGTCCGATCCTGACCGGCTCAAGGTAAACTCAATCTTCCATCCTTCCGAGGTCAGTAAAATGAGGACCCGGATCGTTGGGGGGGGGGCAATGTGCTAACATGTGTTAACTACCCAGAAAGTGCTGTCAAGCACTATGAGTGACATATAAATCTAGGTCCTGTTGCTATTCTTATTATTGAGAAGCCCGTAACTACTTTAGCTGGATGAAAAGCTTCCACCTGTCCACATGAAAGTATTATGTCAATCTTTAAACCAGAAGACGATTGACCAGGACATTTTGTCTTTTCCAGATCACTTGAAATGATCACTAGAAGGATAGAAAGATTTTTAATATAAGGGCCTATTTATGTACTTAAGTTATCAGGCGTGATCAGTTTGATAATACCCATTCCACTTTAAGATAAAAGTAAGGTAAACATTATATTGGAACACAAAAGGCCCTGTAACTCGAATGAAAAGCAGGCTGGACTTCTTCAGTTTATTTCAAGTATCCAACCCTTTAAACCAGACCAGGTCAGGTGCCGTAGAGATTCCAGGAATAATCTATAATAATACAGTAGTGCATAAAAAGACAATCTGGAAATTCTACCCGAGCTTTTTTCTGCCTTTTCTTATAGCAAACAAAGTCAAGGCAGGATTATCCTGAGTTTCTTTCTCGCAGTTTCTTCAACGTCTGGAGGGGACTGGAGGCTAAAACATATGAACGTTTGCAGGAACCAGGCATGGGTAGTCTAGTGAAGAGAAGGACCAGGGAAGACAGGATAGCAGTCTTGCAATATTTGAGGGGCTGCCACAGAGAGGAGGAGGAAGGGGTCAAGCTATTTTCCAAAGCACCTGAAGGCCAGACAATGAATAATGGATGGAAACTGAACAAGGAGAGATTCAACCTGGAAACAAGGAAAAAACTTTCTGACAGTGAGAGCAATCAACCCATGGAACAGAAGTTGCCTTCAGAAGTTGTGGGAGCTTCATCCTTGGAAGCTTTCAAGAAGAGACTGAACTACCATCTGTCAGATAATGCTGTAGGGTCTCTTGCTGGGGTGGGGGGTTGGACTAGATGACCCACAAGGTCCCTTCTAACTCTGTTAATCTTTCCCAAGTTGCTTCTTGGAAAACGATCATCTCTACATTGCTTTTTTTTTTAAATTGAGCTTGGAAATTGAGGTTCTTCAGATTTGGTTGCAGCATTGCTGAGCTTCAGTTTTCAGATGTCAAGAGTCATAGTTTTCCACACCAGCCTGTTCCTTGATCCTTTCTAAGAGGCAACCCTACTACGGTGAGGCCTTCTACGTTGATCTTGTGCTACATGGCCATTTGGAGCACGATACAGTTACACATTGTCGTGGGGCAAAGAGAAGTATTTTGGCCCGCTGTTCTAATTCTGGAAGATGCCACTAGATCACTATTTGATGGGTTGCAGATTCAAGATGTACGCCAGAAGGAACATCTCCACTTGGTAGGTTCAAGATAGATAAAAAGGAAGGAATTTAGCGTTTTACAAAGCTCAAGGCTAACTGCTAGCGATCCACTATTCGGTCAAACGATTTCAACTATTTATCACTAAGCAAACTCTTTCCCAATCCCAGAAGTCTTGGTAGACAACAGCATGCACCTCCCAGCAGCCAATTGCATTAGGTTTAGCTGGGATAGGAAATTCCAGGAGCTTCAAGCTACACTGGGCAATTTGAAATGAAATCACAACAACTCAAATCGACAGAAGGCAAAGCAAACTGTTGCCTTATTATAGCCAAGAAAAACAGCACGGATATGTCCATTAGGACTCTATATGAAGAAAAAAATTCCCTTAAATGGAGGAGTTTCCTGAAAAATCTTGCATGCATCCCTCCCACCTGCAAACTTGGCTAGAAAAAATGGTTATATATCTCAGATGAGGAAAGGAGGTGGTTAAAATTATGGCGAATAATAAGAGTTGCTGTATTTTTTGAAACTTGAACTGAGTCCAAGGTTTTGTTCTAGCTTCTTCCATTTGCCTGCTCTGGCCTGGCTTATCTGGGAAATGTGGCTTGCAGCCCTTGACCCAAAGACCACCCAGCCTACAACAATTTTTAAAACTTTTTTTTTTTTTTTGTATCCTAGTTTGCAGAGGCAGAGCAATGCTGGAAATGGGAGGGCTGAATTCGGTTAATTCCCCCAGGGCAGTGGTGGGATTCAAAATTTTTTACTACCGGTTCCGTGGGTGAGGCTTGGTGGGCATGGCAGGGGAAGGAAACTGCAAAATCCCCATTCTCTTCACCCTCCTACCCACTAACCTGCTTTCCAGCTCCATTCTCCTGTGCAGGGCAACCCATGAAGACCCAGCCGATCAGCTGGGACTCAATGGGAGGCAAAGAATAGATGGGGGCTGGGCCTGTCAGAGGTGGGATTTGCCGGTTTTCTGAACTACTCAAAATTTCCGCTTCCAGTTCTCCAGAACCGGTCAGAACCTGCTGAATGCCACCTCTGCTCCATGGGATACCTTCTAGCTGGGTTGGAGTTCAGCTCCCGTAATTCCTGGGCCGATGCCAAATTGAATGTCAGAACAGATGGAGAGCACCATGGAAGGACTGGAGTTGTGTTTGCGTGATACAAACTAAACATCCCAGCCTTGGTGCCGAGTGTAGAGTCCAGCGGTTCATACCAACCCGGAAAAACGATTTCATTGTATAAACAAGGTTTACACTTACCATGATTAAATATGAATATATTAATTCGCTAACAGCCAGTAAGTTAAATTTTGGAGAGTTGATTCTGTAAGTCTTTGACTTAACCACCACAACGGGAGCCAAATTAAAAAGAAAACAAAAGGAGAAATGCTCTCCCCCTTTTGCATTTCACCGTGCAACAAGGGGACAGGAAAGGAGAAAGGGAAAGAGGAAAGGAGGAGAAGGAAAGATGGGAAGGAAGGAAAAATAAAGAAAGGGGGGAAGGAAGAAGAAAGGAGAAGGAAGAGTGAATGAAAAAGAAGAAAAGGAAGGAAGGAAGGAAGAAAGAAGGAAGAGAGAAGTAAAAAGAGGGGAAGGAAAGAGATTATAATGAGAGGGAAGGGGGGGTAAGGCAAGTCCTGCCTTAGCACTTGGACCCCACAGGTGTCCCCAACAGGATTGATGTCAAGTTGGCCACACACACACCCTGCCTTCCCCCAGCCCCCCCCCTCCCCAGGTCAAACAACGGCCCTCCATGAAATCGCATTTGACACCCCCCCCCCGCTAAAGGAATCATTGTCGGTTGGTCGATCTGTCCTTGAAGAGTGCAGCTTTGATAGGGTGCCAAAATATTAGTTCTCCTGCCTAGGTTGGTTGCTTTTTAACCCCCTCACCATTTGCGAGCTCGTGTCAGCCAGCAAATCAGCATCCCTCTAATCGGAGCCAGGAGACGAGACGAGGTCCAACTGCCCCTCCTTCTCTTGTTCTTTCTTTGGCCCTCTTCTGCCCCCTGTTCCACCCTTTGGTTTGTAGTTCCCTGGCCTTCCTTCATCAATGAGAACAGAGCCGGCTTGTCTAAGGCTCTATTTTCAGCATGGGGAGGTCAACAAAGAACCCTTTTCTACACTGACCGTTTGCATGCCGCACCTCCCCTTCCTTTCCAAGCAGATGAGAAAGGGTGTTTTTGTTTTTTTGTTTACCCTGGTAGGGGCTCTGGCTTGGGTTGGGTTGAAGGTGAAACCACCTAAAAATAATAATTTTGGTGGTAACGCTCGCCCTGGAAATAGGCTGAGCACTTTCATAAGGCATGACTCTTACAGCTGGCTCTCGCACATGCAGAATTCAATAGTAGAACTTTGGAAGGATTGTGAGATCTGTTTTCTGTTTAGAAATTAAAAATATTGCCTTTTCTGGAAAGTAGATTTCGAGGGGAAAGGTGTTGCAGAAAGAAATCCGTTTCAGAGGGGAAAGGAAATATGTTTAGAGGAAGAGGAAGTAAACGGACAAGTTTCGCACAGAAAGAGGAATCTTTATTTTCTGTGCAAAAAAAAAATAAAAAAAATAAAAATGGACTAACCTAAAAAACAGTTCAGTGTCTCAAGCCATACAAAAAACACTCCTCTTCTGTGTGAGCCAGCTCATGTGGATGCCAAACCATGATTTATGGTCTGGCATGCCAATCTAGCACAGCACAGTATGAAAGGCTAGCCTGTTGCGACTTATCACAGTTAAGCCATCATATGGCTTATGAACTTTATTTTTAAGATTGCACGGCATTTATTTTTGGAGGTAGATTAACCCGAATCTTTCAAGAAATATTTATCCAGAGCAGGTAATTGCGTTATCCTTTTCTATCCAAGACAACAACTTGTTTTATGGCTTCTCAAACCAATTTATCACTGCCTAAACCTGGCTTGCTTCTTCAGATGCATCAGAATGAAGTGATAACGTGGCTCACCGAAGCAGAAAGCTTAATACGTTTGCAGTTCCTTAAGGTGCCCCTAGACATTTCCTTCTGGAATGTGCTATGGACGTGCCTTTTGAGTCAGTTCCCATGACATGGCATCATGGTTTCATTTGGACATTGGCCAACTCCTGCGCGCTGCCTTTCTTAACAAACCTATCTGTCTCACAGCTCACTGGAAACTGTTAATGAGGTTTGCAAATCTAGGAATTTCAAGGTCCGTCTGAGTCAGTCGGAGGGAAAGCACAGTCTTGCCTCTCGTGTCATGCTGCTGGCGGAAGGTGTGTAGTCTCAGGCTCAGCCTGAGCAGGTCTCTCTGGGACTGTGGAAAATCTTGAGCCCAGCTGCTGTAGAAAGTGGGATGTCTAAGGCCCAGGCTTCTGCAGGATGAAATAAATTCTAGATTGTAGGCTAGGGCTAGACTTCCGGTGCTCCATTACAATAAGACACAAATAACAGTAGATTCAGTGTATGCCTATCTTGAATAAAGGCTTTCTGGTTTCTTCCTTGCATCACCGTGGCAGGAGAACAGCTCCCCGCGATTTGTTTTCATTTTTGGGAATGAGCTGTTGAGTGGTCCCAGTTGCAGCTTTGTTGTGTGGTTTCGGGGTTGCTTGGGGCTTGCTCATCAGTCAGGCAGGCATTGCTGCTCAAGTAAGGACCGGCACATTTGTCAGGGAGTGGTTCTAGGCAGCATACTAAAAAGCAGGGACATCACCCTGCCGACAAAAGTGTGTACAGTCAAGGCTGTGGTTTTCCCAGTTGCAATGTACGGCTGTGAAAGTTGTACCATAAGGAAGGCTAAGCATCAAAGAATGGAGGCCTTTGAACTCTGGTGCTGGAGGAGACTCCTGCGAGTCCCTTGGACTGCAAGGCCATCCAACCGGTTAGTCCCAGAGGAGATCCACCCTGACTGCTCTTTAGAAGGCCAGGTCCTGAAGAGGAAACTCCAAGACTTTGGCCAACACATGAGAAGGAAGGACCCCCTGGAGAAGAGCTTAATGCTGGGAAAGATGGAGGGCAAGAGAAGAAGAAGGGGACGGCAGAGAAGGAGGTGGCTGGATGGAGTCACTGAAGCAGTTGGTGTGAGCTTAAATGGACTTCAGAAGATGGTAGAGGACAGGAAGGCTTGGAGGGACATTGTCCATGGGATCGCGATGGGTGGAACACAACTTCACAACTACAACAACAAAAGGACAGAGAAGGTTGTCCTTTGTGAAGATTCCTGGAATTGTAGCTCCAAACTGTTGAGGGTCTCAAGTTATCTAGCACAGGCCTTTTCAAACTTTTGTTCTGAATCCTAGGACTTGATGGGATTCCATCAAGAAGAAGACCACAAAAAAATGACATATGTGGTTCTTGACTTAACAACCATTCGTTTTGTGACAAAGGTATAATGGCACTGAGAAAAAGTGACTATGACCAGTTTTTTTGCACTTACAGCCAGCGTAATACACATTCTCTCTTTCTCTCTCTCTCTCTCTCTCTCACACACACACACACACAAAAATAATGTGATCAGAATGTGGACATTGGTGTTTTGATTTTGTTTTATTATTTCCCGAGTTTGCCAGCCTCTGAAGGGAAAAGTAAGTAAGAAAGTTAAGATTGGTATTCGTTTTGTTAAGCAAATAAAATAGCCAGGCAACATGATGTTTATTAAGCGCAAAGAAATGTAATTGATAGAAAATTAATAAAATTTATTTTTAAAAAAGGCTAAGTATTGATCCGCACCCAGAAGGCTGAATGTTTTTTTACGATGCGGATTGGCAAACCTGTCTTGCTTCCTCCCTCCCTGCACCAACAAGAATGGAAGCAGAGTGGAATATTTTATTTCTCCCCTCTTTCCTTTCCTGCAGATGTTTGGAGTCCATAGTGATGTTCTACCGCCAAGGCCGGGACGAGGAGCCATACGTCACCATCACCCGCAAGAAGCATCTCCACAGCGACTGCGAGATCGAGATTGAGCAGGAAGTGGGACACTTGGTGCGCCGGCTGGTCACGCACCGCAATGCTTTCAAGCGCATGGCGGTCATTCAGGCCTTCCTGGGTTCCACCCCGCAGCTCACCCTACAACTTTACGTCACGATAGTAGAGGAGCAGGTTCCCCCCAGCAGAGGTGAGGACAGAACAGGGCCAAAGGATGGGAGGGGAAAGGAAACTGAAGGGATGGTGGGTAGAGGAGGTCCTGTCAGTGTGTGAGAGTTGAGGGCTGTTTGGAAACTGAAACAGTGTTTGCTGTGTGAGGAAAAAAAGGAAACAGCAAGGAGCCTGGGCATGGCTTAGCTCAACTGTTGCTTGGTGCTGTGAAACTGAAACTATAATTCCTCTCCTCTGCTTGTGTTTTACATTTGGAACCGATTTATTTTCAGGTGGGGAGGGGGAGTAGAACTCCTTAGCATCAGAGCGTGTTAATAATAAATATACAAAATATTAATGCTCTGATGGTCATTTCGAAAAATCCTTTCTTATTGAGCACCTAGAAGCCAAGAGGAACATACGTGCCAAATTTCAAGTTTGTAGCTTTTACGGTTCTAGAGATTTTGTGATCATGCGTGAGTGGTATTTCGCATGTATATGTATATGTATATGTATATGTATATGTGTATGTGTATATGTATATGTATATGTATATGTATATGTATATGTATATGTATATGTATATGTATATGTATATGTATATGTATATGTATATGTATATGTATATGTATATATGTATGGCATTCAGCTTTGTTTGGGTATTTTCCCACGTCCTTGTAGTGGTTCTTTTAAAGTTGTAGCAATGTTTCAGCAGAATCTCATCTGCCATCATCAGGCTTCTGTATAGTGTTTGTCTGTGAGTCAGACTTTTACAGTGGTTTCAGATTTAAATTTGGGGCAGCCTATTGCTGTGCCAGAATGGTTTTTTCTTCATCCTGATTGGTTGAGAGTCTTGGTCTGTGTTTATTGGTCTTGGAGTTTGCTGTGTTCTGCTTCTAATATCTTCTGTCTGTTTTTTGGCTCTTTTTGTATGTATATATGTGTGTGTGTTTTCTTAAATTTTCGTGGGTATTTATATGTATGGTATTCAGCTTTGTTCGGGCATTTTCCCACGTCATTATAGTTGTGCTTTTAAATGTTGTTACAACTTTAAAAGCACAACTATAATGATGTAGGAAAATACCCAAACAAAGCTGAATACCATATATATATTTATATTTATTATAGTTTTTCCTTTAACATCCATAAGTGCTTAGTGAACAACGTATTGTCTGGATCGAATCTACTTTATACACAGTACTAATAACAATGATACAATTTAGATATACACAGTCATAATCTTTCCACTTCTAACATTTGCGTATATGTTGTAATTATAATACATTCTATTATACTGTATATCAGTATATCTAATACTATTTACCCAATTTTTACTACCTCTTTTTTTCTACCTCTTAATAAAATACCCCCCATGTGAAGAAGTATTCTATATCTATCCATCATCTCTTGCTTTTTTTAAGATTTCAACTCTTATTGACTTTTTGGTAAATCTTTCATGCTTCTCCCTTGGGATCTTGCAGCGCCTTCCATCGCACTTATTTAATCTAAGTATTTCATCTGCCTCAATACCTCTCCCTTTGCTGTGGCTGCTCTTGCTTTTGCAAAAAAAAAAAAAAAAAGGATTCTTTTATGGCCGCTGCCAGTGAGCTTTTAAAGACTTACAAAAGAGATTTTCAGCCAGAGCCTTGGCTCGGTTGCCAATGATCTCAAAAGGGATCAATCTAGACTCTTCCAGAGGATTCTGTAATCCCTTTTAAGACTAGAGAGGAGAGTCCATGTTTTTAAAGCTTAGAAAAGCTTCAGCTCCCCATGGCTGGAAAACAAGATTGCCTAAAAGGCTCAGAAAAACGCCTGGTCGGTGAATTTTTGACAATCAAGCCTCAGGAAGATAGGCTCTGCTTGGTGTATACGTTCAGTAGTGCAGGAAGTTAGCACCCACCCCTCTCCTAGAAAAATGAAATATCCTGGGAGATATTAAAAAGGGAGAATATTTCCCCTAAAAGGGGTAGAAACTCAGAAGCAGAAACTCACCTCAGAAGTAGAAGCTCACCCCCACCTTTGTTAATGGGCGGGCCATTAAGACCTGGGCCAGAATACTTTACATAACAAAGATCTCCAGGTAAAGCTATAGCAATTGCTCAAAAGCCCTTTCAGTGCATCATTATCTAGCAAGGCTCAACCAAGCCTGCAACTCAGGACAGCCACAGAGTTGCTCCTGCATGGCCCCAATTAGAAACAAGCTTCAATTCAAATCCCAACAAAGGTTATAAAGCCCAGGCACTCTCAGCATATCATCCCTTTTCTTTTCCTTCACCTTGGAGCATGTGATCATCCTTCTTTGGAACTTCAAACCATGTGGTCCTGCTGTCCACTATTAAACCACCTTCCAAACAGCCTCCATGTTTCCAGTGTCTTTTTCCCTACTTGGAACTGAACCCAGAAGGATAGTTCTTCCAACAGTAGGTGTGGCTTTCTGTGATTCTGGTTTCATAGAAGCTTCTGTGCAATTCCCAGAGGTGTGGTTCAATAATTAGGTAGTATTTATAAAATTGACTGCAGGTATTTTAATTGCCAAGCATGAAGGCATTTCTCCATCTGCCTTCCGAGAGGGATGTCACCTTGGAAACACGCAAGTCAGGTAACACACACACACACCCATCCAACCCATCCAGTGTGAGTGCTTTAAACAGCCTACCTCGTCCTGATGTTTTCCAGATGTGCACGGTGATGTCAAGTTTAATCCCCTTCCAGGAATTCCTCTTCCTGAATGAACGAATGGCTCCTTTCTTGCAATCTTAGATAGACCTATATGCAGGTAGTCCTCAAGTTTACAACAGGTCAATTCTATTCAGAGTTTTGCAGCGTTAATTCAGCGCCAGAAAAATAAACCCAGATAGCTGATGCTTCATTTAACATCTTTATAAACATAATAAGTGGATTTTACAAGCCAGTTGTAGATTTCTCCAGCAAACTCGGACAGAAACATGTTGCAAGTTCAGCATCCCTACAGTCACGCGATTTGCATTCGGATGCTTGACATCTGACTCACAGTTATGAGGGTTGCAGCGTCCCACTTTTGCAAACCTTCTGACAAAGCAAGTCAATGGGGACGCCAGATTCATTTAATGACTGTGTTACTAATTTAAGAATGGCCGTGATTCACTGAACAGACGTGGCGAGGAAGATCGTAATGTGAGACAAAACTTCACAAAATGTCTCAGCCGCATCAGTTTTAGGCTGAATCGCGGCCTTAAGTTGAGGGCTACCTGTATTAACTGAAACGATCGATGTAAAAGTCAGGCCAAAGGTTTAGTCGTAAAATGAGCACATATAAATCTTTTTTTAAAAAAAAACTGGACTCAAAATTTACATGACTAATTCAGCTCACAATAGCGGGTTCCAGGTGTGGGGTGAAAATCAGGAATCTGATAGCTTAAGCTCACAAAGGTCTTTTAATAAAGTGTATTAGTCAGAAAAGATTCTACAATACTAACATGCTTGTCCAAAGCAATGTCTGAAATGGTATAGGCCAGGGTTTCCTGCCTACCTTCCTCCAAGGTACCTTCCAACTCTGTTTATTTTATATTCCTATTCCATTCCATTCCATATTTTCTATTCTATTCTATTCCATTCCATATTTTCTATTCCATTCCATTCTATTCTATAGTAGATGTTCCATATGGAAGTTCCCCACATAGGAGATATATATGACTTTCATATCCCCTTCCAGGAATTGGAAGCCAGGAGAAAATTTTTGTGTTTATGGAGCATTTACCCTGGGTGTTTTTTTTCTGTATATTCATATCAGAGTATCATCAGTCCCTGTAAATGTAAAACAGGGTTTCGCAACTAATGTTTGAGATTCTGTTAACAGACATTGAATGTATATTTGTGTGGATGGCTTGGGAATTTTTTAAAGTCAATTCCGCATCAGCCTTTGCCAAGGAGTCTGTTTCCTCATGTTGTATATCCTCCATATTTATCTGCAAGGATTTGCTAAACCAGGGGTTGCCAACCTTTTGGATCTCAGGGACCACCAAACTCATAATTTTAAATCCCATGGACCAGAAACCCCGGGAAAATCCCCCAAAAACTCTGCAGAAAAATCCCCCACCCTATTTTCCTACCAATTGAACGTTCTTTATTTGAAATCACAGGACCACCGTCTCCAGCTCCGTTCTTGGGGGAGAGAGGGAGAGACTTTTGGCTTCATGCAAGAAAAGTAGCAGAAGCAGCAGAAGTCTTTCTCTCCCCCAAACTCTTCCAGAAATGAGTCTTTGTGAGACTTATCACGTCGGCGCAGCCTCTTGGAGCAGGAGGCCTTGCAGGGTTCCAAAGACTCATTTCTGGCGGAGTTTGGGGGAGACAAAGAAAGACTTTTGCTGCTTTCCTTGCATGCAGCCAAAAGCAGAAGAAGAAAGACGCAGAAAGAAGCAGCCTGGTGGCCAGGCAAGTCACGTGGGGCAAGTTCCCCCCCCCCGCCCTTCCCCCCTTCCCCTCGCTACCTTGTGTTGTTCACAATGCAAGCAACCCAAGCCTTGTGTTCCCATGGACCATGTGGGTATCACAGCCTTGTGTTCCCATGCAGCCTGGATTAATTGCTTTGGGGGTGACATTTCTCTGTGGACCACCAAAATTTTCTCGTGGACCACCAAAATTTTCTCGTGGACCACCAGTGGTCCCCGCCCACTGGTTGGTGACCAATGCTCTAACCCCTCCTGAGCAGATTTAACCCAACCAAGAATTGGATGAAAGAAACAGAAGTTAAAATGTCTCAGGCTTTCCCATCCAAACTCTCTGAGCTTGGCTAAGTTGCGGTCAAAGAAATGAACTAGCCCCTAAATCCACAAAAATTCCATCTTCGTATAGAAAATAATACATCCTACAAAACTCGGTGTAGATTAAAGTGAAAAGCTATTTTGGATTTTACCAGGGCCTCCTCCTGCTTGACTAACCAGTCTCACTGGTTTCTTTTAGCTTGGCTCAGCACACGGTTTTTCCTCTAACTCCTTCTGAATATTCAATATAGATTCTGGAAAAAATAAGGAGACACATCCCAGGGCAGCAAATGTCATTCTCTCTCCCTCACCACCCCAGTTGCAAACAACTGCTACCCTACTCCCAATTGCAGGCCCCTTTCCTTTGCTGGGGACTGATATCCACCGCTCCAGAATTTGTTTGGATCTGGGATTTCTATCCTCTATGCAGTGGCAGGCTGCAAATTTTTTAACAACCGGTTCTCTGGCTGGGTAGGCATGGCCGGTTGGTCAGGTGACCGGGTGGGTGATGTCACTCATCACGCCCAGCCCTGTCTCCCGGCCACTCGCCCCAAAGATAGAGGTAGGATTCAGCCGGTTGGGTCTAATCCCACCACTGGCTGGCCCCGCCCCAGCTGTTTTTTGGGCTGTTTTTTGGCTGTTTTGGAACTCTTTCTGGCCCAAAAAACAAGCGGGGGTGGGCCCAGCCAGTGGTGGGATTTTCTGGCTTACTGAACTACGCAGAATCTTAACCACCGGCTCGCATAAACCGGTGCAAACCAGCAGCAGCCCACCTCTGCCAATATCAGTGATGGCTAACCTTTTCGTCATCATGTACCGAAAGGCCGCATGCATGCTTGGCTGCACCCATAATGCAATGCCTGCACGACCTCTCCGCCCCCTGTGCAAGCGTGCACGAAACTCCCAGGAGCTGCATGCCTCTGTACATGCACGTACGACCCCCCTGTGTGCGTCCCACACCTGTGCATGCACACACGTCTCCCACGCATGCACAGCAGATATCTGACAATCAGCTGGCTGCTGGAAGACACGCACACATGTGCATTGGATCTGTTCCATGTGACAGCTTGCGTGCCAGCAGAAATGGCTCTGCATGACACTTCCGGCCCACGTGCCATGGGTTCGCCATCACGGGCCTATATAGTCTTTGACTTACAGCCATTTGTTTAGTGACCATTTGAGGTTACAACGGACCTTAAAAAAATGACTCGTGACCGTTGCAGCCTAGCCATGGTCACATGATCAAAATTTGAATGCTTGGCAACTGGCATGTTTATATGACTGTTGCCTCTGTCCGGGGCTCACCTTTTGCGACCACCCTGATGAGCAAAGTCAACGGGGAAGCCAAATTCACTTAACAACCATGTTACAGGTAGTCCTTGAGTTACAACCATTTATTTAATGGCTGTTACAATGGCATTGAAAAAAGTGACTTATGGCCATTTTTCACACTTGACGACCATTGCAGCATTCCCGTGGTCATGTGATCAAAATTCAGATGCTTGGCATGAGGTTCATATTTATGATGGTGGCGGGTCGTGTGATCCGTTTTTGCGACCTTCTGACAAGCATAGTCCACAGAGGAGCCTCTGTGGCACAGTGGTTAGAGTGCAGTACTGCAAGCTACTTCTGCTGCAGCCAGCTGCCTACAATTTGGCAGTTCAAATCCCACCAGGCCCAAGGTTGACTCAGCCTTCCATCCTTTGGAGGTGGGTCAAAGGAGGACCCAGATTATTTGAGGCCAATATGTGACTCTGTAAAACTGCTTAGAGACGGCTGTGAAGCACTATAAAGCGGTATATAAGTGGTGTTGCTATTGCTATAGTCAATGGGGAAGCCAGATTCACTTAACAACTATATTACTAATTTAAGAATCACAGTGATTCGCTTAACAACCATGGGAAGAAAAGTCATAAAATGGGGCAAAACTCAGAAATTTCTCGCTTAGCAACGAAATTGTGGGATCAATTGTGGTCATAATTTGAGGACTATCTGTATTGCGATTTCATAATTTATAAGCATGATTACCAATCTAGGCTTTCTTACACAGATCCACAGAGAATTTCCTAAAGACCAATTTGCTTTAATTAAATTCTTTAATCCCAAATTCAAATTTGATCTAACCTACAAATCTTTGGTTTACACCCAAAAGGCACATTTTGGGGCACTGAAGCAGTAAAACAGGCGTATAGAAACAAAAAAACTCCCATTAGATCCAGTGAGTTTTACTTAATGAGAAAATGTATACAGGATTGCAGTGACTTTACAGAGGCAATGAATAATTCACTTAACAATGGTGGCAAAATTCACTTAATTATATTACCAATTTAAGAATTGCAGTGATTTGCTTAACAACGGTGGCAAGAAAAGTCATCAGATGGGGCAAACTCACTTAGCAGAAGTTTGGTTTGAATTGGCATCCTTCAGTCTCAAGAGTCGATGGTATCGTGCTATGAAACCGGTCACTGCCACTTCCCGTGTTGTTTTAATGCTGTGTGCAAAGTTGGAGAAAGTCCTCTCCAGAGCACGAGGCCTGGTGTTGTGGTTAGCCGGCAGCAGGTGCAGATGGCTGAGAAGAGCAAGGATTCAGATGAGGGGCCGGGACCATCAGGGAGTGGACTGCCGCCTTCAGAGATTGTGGGGGCTGGCAGCAGCGATGAGGAGATTCCCGAGGAGCCTGTGCCAAGTGCACATGCGCGCAAGGCTGCTCAGAGGAAAGAGGAGTTACAACAGCACGGGCGACTCGGGAGTAAGGCTGCAAAGTAATGGCCCCTCCCTCAAGAGGATAAAAGCCAGGTTTGCAGAAAGCAAAGACACTCTGAAACTCAGCCTCGTGGACATTATAGTTAGTATTTGAAAACTCTTGTAACTATTTTCTTATCTGTGGGTTTTTGGCAGCTTTGAACAACTTGGCAAGGCTCTTTCTTGTCAGAGCTAATTAGTTGGAAGCAGCCTTTTATCTGTGAAGAAACAGAATTTGTAGATTAAACTTTAAAAGATTTTAAAAAGGTTTTAAAAAGCTGCTGCCTTTGTCTTATGTTTGCTCTCTTGGAACCAGGTTGGGTCAGAACACCTGGGTAGTTTAATAGGGAGGACAAACTGTTACCCAAATGGCAGATCAATCCCGTCCATATCACTGAAATAGTCTAATGGAACAGCAGAACCAATACAATTAGCTCCAGCTACATCGCAGGAGTTACCAGAACGCGATTGTACATGGTCACAAACTGCTTCTGCGACTCCGGCTCCGGATTTTGCCTTGAGGTTGACTCCTGAAGCCTTTTCCAATGATAGATATAGCCACAAGGCAGTGGAGGTTTGGAATCAAGAGTTTCCCTTCTCCTAGAAGATGGTTCTACCATTTTATCTGCTGTTGGGGCATAAGGACCTCTTCCACTTTCAAAACTGTTGACCACCTTCTCTTGGAACCCTGGAAAGGGGCCCTTACGAGGTGCTACCAGCCGGGACAGCTGAACCAAGGTTTTCTTTTAAGGAGGTATTACTCCTCCAGGACGCCTCCTCACTCCAGGACGCCCGGCTCGGCTCCATTTGCTGTGTCTATTTTCTTTCGACTGCCACTTTCTGAAAGTTTGGCTTATCAACATAAATTTTGGTCTCAATTAAAAAGTGGGTATTCAGCTGGTTCTGACCAGTTCTGGGGAACCAGTAGCAGAAATTTTGAGTTGTTCAGAGAACCGGCCAATACTGCCTCTGACTGGCCCCGCCAACCCCATCTCTTCTCTGCCTCCCACTGAGTCCCAGCTGATTGGCTGGTTCTTCTTTGGTTGCCCTGCACAGGAGAATGGAACTGGAAAGCAGGTTAAGTAGGGTGGGGAGGAAATGGGGATTTTGCAGTAACCTTCCCCCAGGAGTGGGGAGGGAGGGAATGGAGGTTTTGCAGTATCTTTCCCCTGCCACGCCCACCAAGCCACGCTCACAGAAGTGGTAGTAAATTTTTTTGAATCCCGCCACTGTCTCAATTGTGATCGTAACTCAAGAACTATCTGTAATAATTGTACAATGGCAGTGATTCCCAGCACCTCTAATTTTTTTCCAGTTGATAATGGTTGCTCTTCATTGCTCACCTTTCATCTTTCCTTCCCTTCTAGCTGTCCTGATGACCATATGCTTACTCTCAGTCACGTACGGGGCGTTGGTCTGCAACACCCTGGCCATCCAGATCAAGTACGACGACTACAAGATCCACCTCCACCCGCTGGCCTTTATCTGCATCATTTTATGGAGGAGTTTGGAGATCTCAACTCGCATCACCATCTTGGTCCTCTTTGGCACCGTCTTCAAATATTACGGCTTGGCCGTCGGGGCGGCCAACTTCTTGGTCTTCTTCTTCTTACCATGGGTTGAGTTTTGGAGAAGCGGGGCCAAGCTGCCCGAGAACGTGGAGAAAAACTTCAGCCGGGTGGGAACTTTGACTGTCCTGATTTCCATCACTCTGCTCTACGGGGGCATCAATGTCTTCTGTTGGTCGGCTGTCCAGCTCAGGTTGTCCAGGCGAGACTTGATTGTCAGGTCCCAAAACTGGGGCTGTTTAGCTTTATTCTACGTGTTACGGGGACTGGAGAACAGCCTGCTGCTCCTGGTCTGGTACTTCTTCAAGAGGGACTTCTACGAGTACCTCTGCACGCCCATGCTTGTGTTGCAGCTGCTTGTGGCCTACTGTCTGGCCATTGTCTTCATGCTTTCTTTCATGCAGTACTTGCATCCCTGCCGCCGCCTCTTCACGCACAATGTCACGGACTTCTTGCATTGCGTCTGTTGCCAGAAGGAAGACCTTGCCATCTCCGTTGATTTAGAACCACCTCGTGAACCCGGGGTGAGGCACAGTGTGGTATGACAATCAGCACCCTGATGATAAACCCCGTCTGGTTTCAAGTTTCAGCAGTGGGACCTGTTTACTCCACCGTAAGCCTTAATTTCATGGTGCTATGCTATAATTTATCAATAGGGACGCAGGCCATTGTGGCGGTGATGGCTTCTGGAGCATCAGTGGACTTATGGTGGGCTGTAAGAATATACCCTTTGCCGTTGTTGGTGCAGGACTAGGGCAATCCGCAGTAGAAGACTTGACACATAGTGTGAAAGACGAACTCTAGTTGATGGGGCAAACCATCAGTGAAGGATGGACTTGCTCTTCTAGGAGCCAGCAGTTTGGCTTTGGAATTGTCTTTGATTATGCTCATTTCCAGAAATGGAGCTGAAGGACACTCAGCTGGCTCAGAACGATTGTAAGAAGAGGGTTTGCAGAAGAGAGGCCAACAGAGACTGTCTCATATCTGTTGGATCTCGCACAGTTGGGTGGAACTTCAGAATCACTTCTCCAGCCGTTCCTTCTATTTATTTGAAAACTTGTGATGACTTTATTTTTTTGTCATTTGAAGTGCTGGAAAAGATGTTGCAGTTCATAGCAACTTGGTCTCAGTATTTGTTTGGGTTCCTACAGTTCCATCTATGGTCAGGGGGTCCGTGCTCACGCTGAAAGCTCAGGATGATGAGTGTCCCATTGATGGAGGATGAGCTTTGGATTTCTTGCCTCTAGACCATCAGAGGTGCCACAGCAGATTGGTCTTCCCAACTGCCCTGGAAGGACCAAGCTAGCAGCCGACTACTACATTAGGGGCTTTCTTCAAGGGAGAAAGGGTTGAAGTTGAACGTGTTGAGCTTGTGATGGGAAACTAGACCATTCCACATCCAAATTCTGGTTCTAGGAGGTGATCAGCTCATGATCGTTTGGGCTTTCACCTGGGGAGGTAAGCATTTCCCAACCACTTGGCTGGACCCCAGGCAAAGATATACAGTAGAACCTCTGGTCACAACCATAATTTGTTCCATAACTTTGGTGACTTCTTCATCTTCTTTTTCATCTTCAGGAATTTCTGGGTCAGGGGTCATGTTTGATCACCACCTGAGAATGTGTTTGTGACCAGATTCAAACATTTTATGAATTTTTGGGTCGGAACCTGATTTGGCCATGGTCAGAAGTGTTTGAGACCAGAGGTTCTACTGTACTTAAAAGAACCCATTATGTTGAAATGCTCAGGTCTACCAACCCAATTTGACCAAGCTTCTTGGCCTCCCCAAACACTTCCCACTTTATGCAGTGCAAGGATGTTTCTGAACACAAGCTGATCCAGTAGGTGAGTCTTCAATCCAAATGCTTGTGAGGAATACGGGTTTTCATGCCGAGTTGCATCTTTGACCTGCAACAATTTCCTTGTATGTACTAACTTCTTCTTGTAATTCTTCTCTGTTGAGTTCATACAGGGTTGTCCGAACTTGGCAACGTTAAGACCTGGGGACTTCAACTCCCAAAATTCCTCTGCAGCATGGCCGGCTGAGGAATTCTGGAAGTCCACAAGTCTTAAAAGGTTGCCAAGTTTGAAGACCCCCTTAGCTAACCGATAGGCCAGACTCTGAGTTAAAGGACCTGAGTTATGTGGGATTTTGGTGCCCTTGCATGGAGAGTTTGATCTGTGACCATCCTTCCTCTTCATGGTTATTTCTGTCCCAAGGAGCAGGGTGAACAAGATGTTTGGTAGTGCAGTGGTTAGATTGCAGTACTGCAGGCTACTTCTGCCAACTGCCGGCTGTCTGCAATTTAGCAGTTCACATCCCACCAGGCTCATGGTTGATTCAGCCTTCCATCCTTCCGAGGTCGGTAAAATGAGGACACAGATTGTTGAGGGGGGCAATAGGCTGACTCTGTAAACGGCTTAGAGAGGGCTGTCAAGCTAAGGCTATTGCTATTCAGTAGTAATAATTCAGAAAGAAAGAAAAAACCAGAGGAGGAGGATGAAGGTGAGGCAACAGAGAATAGAAGCAGCACTCTAATTGGATGATAGCCACTGTCCTCATAATTACCCATAATGCATTGCCGTATGGCTATCGGCCTATGACCACCCAATGTTGGTTGGCGTCGGGGCAAAACCAGATCCAAAGCCCCGAATCCCCTAATAACCAGAAGATACCCAATTGATGCTAAGGCCAAGAGTAGGGGAAACACAATATAATCCAACTGATGGCCTCTCCGGAGCACTTTGGATGGTCTCACTTGTATAGTGATTTTCGGGTCAGCCTTTTCCAACCTTCCAGATATTATGCTTTGTGATTCTTACCATCAACAGCTAATAGGTAAAGGTTAGAGAAGGCTGCCTTTGATTGACAAGGATTCTCAGACCCTGTCCATCTTCTTACTCCCCCCTGCCCCATTTTTGACTGCAAATAGGAAGGGGAAAAAAGGAGTTTCTTTAGAAACAGAATAGTCCATTCTGGATTGGCCTTTAAATAGCCTGGTTTGAATCTGTTAACATTCGTTAAATTATCATTTGTGTCTTTGCTTCAACCAAGGCAAGGCATTCATTCATTCCTGAGACCTGAGACACCTCCAACCTGAAACAAACCTGACTTCAGGGCAACATTCAGACCCTCTGCTTTCCTCCACTTCATGTTGAACAGGAGTGTGTCTGTCAGCAATGCAGCATAAGCCAACGTAGCAGATACTAGCCTGAGCCAACCCTTGGGTGTAGTTTCACCCACTCCATTGGCTTTCTGAGGACAGCTGAACCCAGCTGAGAGCTGAGCCAGCAAGCCAGGACCACCTACCTCAAGGAGAGATTTCATCACGGCCTTTTCGACCGCCGTTCTCGGGGATTAAACCAGGCATCCAAATCAGGTTTCGGGACCAGGCAATCATAAGACTAGAGGCACAAATTTATTTTCCCTGGTTCTCCCTTTCTTTTTAATGCATAATTTCCTGCATTGTGGCCAGGAATATATGTGGTTTTTCATGATTGATGGTTTTTTCTTCTCCTTCTCCCTCTTTCCCTTCTTCTCTTCTCTTCTCTTCTCTTCTCTTCTCTTCTCTTCTCTTCTCTTCTCTTCTCTTCTCTTCTCTTCTCTTCTCTTCTCTTCTCTTCTCTTCTCCCCTCCCCTTAAGCGAAGGAGCCTACATTTAGGAATTTGGGAAGTAGACAAGTGCAGCAATTAAAAAATGGTCCTGAACTCTACCTCTTTAAAGTGACAGATTTTTTCCCCCCTTTTTTGCTGCCTTTTCTTTGGGTAGAACGTAGAAGAGATGTTTGGAGGAATGTGAGGGCTCTGCAAATAAAGTATGTCTTAGATAAATCTATTTCTTTTCTTTTTTTTAAGGAAACTTCTGAAGGTTTGTCGAGGAGTTAAGCAAAATAGCAAAATAAAGGGGTTTCCGGCCCCTCCCTTTAGGTGGGAGATTTGAAGATTATATGATGGATTGGTTCCTGTTATTTATGAAAAAAAAAATCTTCCCCACATATAGAAAACTAGGCTGTTTGGGGAAAGAGTTCCCTATAAAATTATCCTAGTCCAGCGTATCTCAACCCCCCACCCTCCCAAGTACACTAAATTACCACGGTTAGAATTTGCAGCCAAATTTAGGATTTAAATCAAATTGTTTGGGTCTAGCCAAAACATCATTCAGAAGAGACCACAAATTTACTATTCCTAATTAAAGCATCTGTTTTTATGTGCATGAACCTCCTGTTTTTTATATTCAGGTAGCGTTAGGACACTTATTGAGGGATAAGATAGCATTTATACAAAAGGTATGGAATTTGAAGTGTTTGGAAACCTTAACGTTTACAGATACTCTCCTCCTGCCCCCCCCAAAAAACAAAAAACCCTTCATTAAAAGGAAGAGCCTCTTATTAAACTAGCCAAGGAAGATTAATCATAATCAGGGGGCCATGAAAAACTTACTCTTGAAATAAAATACTTGTCCAGCTAAATGTGTGTGAGATGTTCTTTGTACCCTACACACCACTCAATGCAATTACGTACCACCATCTCATACTGTATCTTTTTTAGCTTGATGGAACATAAAGGTCTAGCAATGCAGCTGGACCAGCAAAAGACATAAGCCCACCTGTTGACAAAAGTATTTTAAACTGCTTAGCTCATGCTTTTAAATATAGATTCTCAGCTCAGGGTGGCTTTGGTTAGTATTTGATTATATCAGGGGTCTGCAACCTGTGGCTCTACAGCCACATGCGGCTCTTTTGGCCCTCTGCTGCAGCTCCCTGTCGGCTGATCCTGTCTGGCCCCTCCCCTCCCCTCCTGGTCTGAGAAGGTAAAGGGGATGGTGGGAGATGAAGACTCGCTCCCCATATTCCAGAAGAGGAAGTGACTGGGTGGGAGTGAGTGACATCGAGTTGGCCATACCCGCCCAGTCACACCGGTGGTTAAATTATTAGCCCCCAGGTTTTTCTTTTCTGTGGGAAACGGGTCCAAATGGGCTCTTTGAGTGTTTAAGGTTGCCGATCCCTGAATTATATACAGAAGCTTGGTGACGGACAAAACACTGACCACAGAGTGGCAGAATTGATAACACGATGTGATATTAAGGAAGGCCAACTGCGAAGCAGAACCCCCAAAAGAGATACCCTTCATTCGAAATGGAAAGTTGCATTTGAAATCTATATAGCGTGTTGGGCAGGTGTGAGTTGCGATGTTGCGATGTTACGTGCTGTTTTATCCAATGCCGTCCTTCAGATTCACGGATGCTGTCAGGTGGCAAATATTATTCCACACCGTCTGTAATGAGAGTCGAGAGATTGCAAACCCTAGTACTGCATGCATTGTCATCTTTTGTAAACCGTGGACTACGATTACATGTCACCTTATGAAATAACTATGAAATATCAACTACTGTACCGAAATAAACCTTTAATAAAATGTGAAATGCAAATACCTTTGGGAGAAAAAAATAAAAAAACCCTTCGATTGTTTGGATCAAATTGTGTTTCACCTCAAATAAAGAAAAACTTTTAAGCTTTGATTTAGCTGCGCTGGATATCAAAAGTTCATACAGGTAGTTCTCGAATTATGACTACAATTGAGTTCCAAATTTTATGTTGCTTAACTGAGAAATGTCTTAAGGGAGCTTTGCCCCATTTTATGACTTTTCTGGCCACTTTTTGTTAAGGGAATCGCTGCAGTTCTTAAATTAGTAACATGGTTGTTAAGTGAATTTGCTTTCCCCATGGACTTTGCTTGTCAGAAAGTCGCAAAAGGGGGTCCCATGATTTTGGGACACTGCGACCGTCACAACTGTGAATCAGTTGTTGAATCTCCGAATGTAAATCATGTGACCGTAGGGGATGCTACAATGGTCATAAGTGAGAAAAATGGTCATAAGTCACCTTTTTTTCAGTGCCATTAACAGATAACAGATAATCATAGTTGGAAGGGGCCTTGTAGGTCATCTAGTCCAACCCCCACCCAAGCGGGAAACCCGACACTATTTCTGACAGTCCAATCTCTTCTTGAATATTTCAAGTCCAAAGTACAGGGACTTACAACAGTTCATTTGAGACTTTCAAGAAGAGATTGGACTGCCATTTGTCAAAAATGGTGTAGGGTCTCCTGCTTAGGCAGGGGGTTGGACTAGATGACCTATAAGGCCCCTTCCAGCTCTGACTATCTGTCTGTATCTAAGTGATGGCGCTCCCACAAGGGCAACTTCTGTTCCATTGATTGATTGTTCTCACTGTCAGAAAGTTTCTTCAACCTTATTTCCAGGTTGAATCTCTCCTTGGTCAGTTTCTATCCATTATTCCTTGTCTCGCTTTTGGGTGCTTTGGAAAATAACTTGACCCCTTCCTCCTCTCTGTGGCAGCCCCTCAAATATTGGAAGACTGCTCTCCTGTCTCCCCTGGTCCTTCTCTTCCCTAGACTAGCCATACCCAGTTCCTGTAACTGTTCTTCATATGTTTTAGTCTCCAATCCCCTAATCATCCTGGTTGCTCTTCTCTGTTCTTTTTCTAGAGTCTCAACATCTTTTTCATAATGTGACCAAAACTGGATGCAGTACTCTTGGTGTGGTCTTACTAAGGCTTTATAGAGTGGTATTAGTACCTCCCTTGATCTTGATTGTATCCCTCTGTTAACACAACTTAGGATTGCATTAGCTTTTTTGGCTGCTGCTGCACACTGCTGGCTCCTATTTAGCTAGTTGTCCACTAAGACTCTCACAGTTACTGCTGTTGTAACTTCAAATACTTCAAACTTCAAACTAAATGAACTCTTGTAAGTTGAGGACTCCCTGTACTTTGGACTGCAAACACGTTTCTGGTGTTTTCTTCTGGGCAAGGAATGGAAATACCTAAACATCCCCCTCTTTTTAAGGCTTGCAGATGTTGGAAATAACTCAAAGCCAACACACACACACACACAAACTTGGATAGTTGTGTTGAGGTAATTCCCCGTTAGGAGAATGAGTGCATACAGGGAGACGTATAGAGAGTAGTGTTGGAATAATACACACAGAGCACACAGATACACTGCACAGTAAATGTAAGTTTTTACTTCCAGAAAGGTTTAAGCAAAGTCAAAAATAAGCAATCCAAAGTCATTCACAAGTTAAATCAGTCAGTTTTCAATCCAGGGATAATCTAAATATCAAAGTCCAGTGTCAAAAAACAGTTCAGTAACAGACTTACATTAAATCCAGTAATATCAGTCAATTAGAAGAAATGGAGCAACAGCGATACTTTCCAACAGAAGGAAACAGAGAGACTTACACTCTCTTCTGAAACTCAGACTAAACAAACCGGGTTTCTGGCTCCATCTTATGGCCGTTTGAGAAACCACACCTAATTACAGTTTTGCATTTTCTTAAAGTTACAGTTTTAAAATGTTTATCCTGGTTTATATATTTCTAACCCAAATAGCTGTTAGGTGTCTCATATTCCTAACAAGTTGAAAACAAAGAGGATTTATTATAAAGAAATAACAGACAGTTTGCAAAGCGCTGGTAGTCTTTAGAACCTCAACAAACAAGTTCAAATAAAAAGCCATAACTCTGAATTCCAAAACATACTTTAGAATAGAATTCTTTATTGATCAAGGGTGATTGGACACACAAGGAATTTGTCTTGGTGCAGATATTCTCAGTATACATAAAAGAAAAAATACATTCGTCAAGAGTCAAGAATCATCAGGTACAACACTTAATAATAGTCATAAGGTATAATAAGCAATTGAATCATACCAGGAAACAGTCAATATAAATCATAAGGATACAAGCGACAAAGTTACAGTCATACAGTCACAAGTGGGAGGGGATGGGTGATAAGCAGTGATGAGAAGATTAATAGTAATAGTAGTGCAGACTTTGTAAATAGTTGGACAGTGTTGAGGGAGTTATTTGTTTAACAGAGTGATAGCATTCAGGAAAAAACTGTCCTTGTGTCTAGTTGTTCTGGTGTGCAGGGCTCTACAGTGTTGTTTTGAGGGTAGGAATTGAAAGAGTTTATGTCTAGGATGTGAGGGGTCTGTAAGATTGCAGACCCAAGGCTCTGGGATGAGAGATCTTAAGATCCAAGGGGAAGATCTTAAGATCAAAAGAGGATTCAGATTGTCGGGGGGCAAAATGCTAACTCTAAATGGCTTAGAGAGGGCTGTATAAGTTCTGTGAAGCAGTATATAAGTCTAAGTGCTATTTCTATTCCCTCTATTTTTTTTTAATCCACAATTTTCCTATTAATCATTTTGGCAAAGAACAAGCCTTGGATTCTGCATTTGTTCAGATTAACCTTGATTATATCAGGCACAAAAAACTGAGGCCACACATCACATTCCTGCTCAAATGTTTTATTGCTCATGCCTATATACAAGAAGCTAGTCAGTTCTAAATTGCCACTAGACAGGTTAGCAGAATTCAAGAGGGGTTGGACTTGTGCTGCCTGTGGGAACGTAACAACTCTAGGTTCCATCTGCTCTTCTACAGCTTAGTTTGGACACAGAACAACCAATGGAAGAGAAGTTGCCTTTGGAAGTTGTGGAAGCTTCATCAACAGAAGCTTTCAAGAAGAGACTGGACTGCCTGTGATGACCCGGGGCATGGCACCAAGGCAACACAGTCAGATAATCAATACCCTTTATTAGCTCCAACTTTGCCCCCAGTGTCCTGGTTACCTTCTGGGCTGGAGAAAAACTCTCCCAGGAACAGCCTTTGGCTACAGAGAATCAAGTCCAAAACGTCATCAACAAAAACTGTAACTATAAGTCCAATCAAGGCAAAATGAGGTAATTAGTCTGGTAGGGCAAGAGAAAGAATTCCAGATGTGAAGGAATAGTAGTAATTCAACACGGTTGGGAAGACACCAGGAACACAGATAAGCAAAGTCAACACAAGATAAACTCACGTTTGTTCCCAGCAGCTGCCACACTCAGCATGCATCTCTTTGAAACTCGCATTCCCAGGTGTGGCTAATGAAGGGAATCAGGGCCTTTTCCTCTCCCATAAGCCATGCAACCCACGTTGCTCTCTTCTCCATTCCTCCCTTCGTGCCCTAGGATGAAGAGGGGGTGGGCCTGGGTCTTCCTTTGAATTCCCTCTCCCTTGTTCTACCTCTCCCCTGCTCTGCCCAGCCAGACTTCCTCAGTTTCCTCCACAGCCAATGGAGCCACACTCCCACTCCCTGTCAGTTGTTCATCTTCCTCCTCGGATTCGGACTCCAACAGGGGCATGACACTGCCATTTGTCAGCAATGGTCTAGGGTCCCCTGCTCGGGTGGAGGGTTTGACGAGATGACCTACAAGGTCCATTCCAACTCTGTTAATCTGTGATGATGATGGCCATTTGGCTTAATGTGTCTTGCCAATCCAGTTTCTGCTTCAATGAATAACCCAGAAAATGGACTAATGGCCTCAATATGTTCTCCTTGAGAGATTTGAGAGGCCTTCTTTCTCATTTTGTCCACTGCAGTAGCTGTAAGATTGAGGTTGGTTGGTTTGAGCATGAATGCCTTTCTCGGTTGATGTGTTTCTCCTGGCTTCAGGCCACAGCACCCATCTTTTGCAAGATGGCTCATGTCCTTCAGAAGTTTAGGAATTATGTACCCAAAGCCATCTAAAAGCCAGGCTGGCTGAGAATGTTTGAGAGCTACAGTCCCAAACTATTGCAAGAACGCCTACGTCATATTCCAAAAAGCTCTTCCCTTCAGTTGTGCGTGCAGCTCTAAAACTGATGCTTGTGGGGTTATTTAAATAGATTGAGCTCATCCTTCCATATGGAGATGGACTTCCTGATAATAACACTATCATTGTGGATTCTCATAAGTGTGCCTCAAATTTGCAATGAAATAGGAGCTGAGGTTGTATACCCTATGCAGGAATCAAGCTACAATGTGTAAATAGTTTGCTATGGTTGCCTCCTTTCAGGATGCTTTTATAGAATAGAATAGAATAGAATAGAATAGAATAGAATAGAATAGAATAGAATAGAATAGAATAGAATAGAACTTTATTATGGTCTTAGACCAGCAATAGAGATCACTATTTACAATATATATATATATAAATACTGATACATTATAATACATTAATAGTGGATAAAAACATCCGTTAAGAAAATACATGCTTTCAAACAGTTTGGGGCACTCCCAGGTTTATATGAATGGAGAGCCAATAGGTATGTGTGTGAATATCATTTTCCAAAGATTGTTCTATCTCCCAAAATTGTCACACATTGACAGCTATAATTCTGTAACCATTTTTTTTTTAGTAAACATTGCAGCAACACAGAATTTTGCCACTGCATGCCTAATAGCTGGGTTTGAATCCTGGAGGAGAAAGTCTAACATAAAAATTGTCTGCCCTCCCTGACAATCTCTCTAATAAGGGGAGAATTTATAATGACCTATAAACTCTGCATAACTCACAGTACCAGGATGCTTTTGTAACTTTCAACCTACTGTTCTCTGTCATTTCCTGGTTGTCTTTTAGCTTAGAGAGCCAGCTTGATGCGGTTGTTAAGGATAGAAAACCAGGAAATGGGGAGGTTATATCTCACTCAGGCATAAAGCCAACTGGGTGATTTGGGGCCAGTCATGTTCTTTCCATTGTAGGAAGGAGGCAATGGCAAACTACTTTTTAATTTAATTTAATTTAATTTATTTATTTTTTATTTTATTTGGTTTGTCAATTGCTTACAAGATAATAGGTATAAGTTAAAACATAGTTATGAATACATGGATACATATAAGAAAAATAAAAGAAACAATAGGACAGGGACGGTAGGCACGTTGGTGCGCTTATGCACGCCCCCCACAGATCTCTTAGGAAAGGGGTGAGGTCAATAGTAGACAGTCTAAGGTTAAAGTTTTTGGGGTTTGGGAAAGAAAGCACAGAGTCAGGTAGAGTATTTCAGACATTGACCACTCTGTTGCTGAAGTCGTATTTCCTGCAATCAATTTGGTGTGATTAACCTTGAGTTTGTATCTATTGTTTGCTCTTGTGTTGTTATGGTTGAAGCTGAAGTATTCATTGACAGGTAGTACATTGCAATGTATGGTTTCATATACTATATTTAGATCGGACCGAAGGCAGCATAGTTCTAGGTTTTCTAGGTCTAGAATTTCAAGTCTGGTGGCATAAGGTATTCTGCAATGGGTAGAGGAGTGGAGAACTCCTCTTGTGAAATATTTCTGGACTTTCTCAACTGTATTAATATCAGATACGTAATGTGGGTTCCAGACTGATGAGCTGTATTCGAGTATTGGTCTAGCAAATGTTTTGTAGGCTCTAGTTATTAGTGTAATAGTACCAGAGAAAAAGCTACGTAGGATTAGATTAACAACTCTTAACACCTTTTTGGCTATGCAGTTACAGTGGGCTCTAGCACTTAGATCATTAGAGATGAGAACTCCAAGATCCTTGGCAGAGTTTGGATTATCAACAAGGTCTTGACTATTCAGCCTGTATTTTATTTTCTGATTTTTTTTTGCCAATATGTAAGACAAAGCATTTATTTGTTGAGATTTGAAGTTGCCATTTGTTTGACCATTCTGATACATAGTCAAGGTCTTTTTGAAGGGTAGCAGTATTGTCAGTGGTGTTGATTAGCTTCACATCATTAAGGAAGAGAACACAGTTGCTCTTAATATGATCACAGAGGTCATTTATGTAGAGTATGAAAAGAGTTGGTCCTAGAACGCTGCCTTGGGGGACACCACTGTTGACAGGTACAGAATTTGATAGGACGCTCCCAATTTTGACCATTTGTTGTCTGTTTGACAGGAATGCTTCTATCCAGTTATGCAGGTGTCTGAAGCAACTTGCCCTGAGGACTGTAGAGACAAGTTGCCAGGTATCACAATTGACTCAAAGGCATAAAAACAAACAAAAGAAAACTTGCTTGAGCTTTTTTTTTTTCTTTTTCAGTCACGTACACTCAGCCAAATACTATGATCTCAGAGGAAAGAGCTAAGTTGCATTCACTTGTATGGTTGTTGACAGGATTTGGGTATGGCCAGTCTAGAGAAAAGAAGGACTAGGGGAGACAAGAGAGCAGTATTTGAGGGGTGGCCACAAAGGAGAAAGGAGCAACTTATTCTCCAAAGCACCAAAAGGCAGGACAAGAAACAATGGATGGAAACTAATCAAGGAGGGAAGCAACTTGGAATTTAGGGGAAACTTCCTAATAGTGAGGCCAATTAACCAGTGGAACAACTTGCCACCAGAAGTTGTGAGCGCTCCATCACTGGAGGTTTTTAAGAAGAGACTAGATAGTCACTTGTCTGAAATAGTATAGGTTCTCCTGCTTGAGCAGGAGGCTGGACTAGAAAACCTCCAAGGTCCCTTTTTCTTCTCTTCTCTTCTCTTCTCTTCTCTTCTCTTCTCTTCTCTTCTCTTCTCTTCTCTTCTCTTCCCTTCCCTTCCCTTCCCTTCCCTTCCCTTCTCTTTCTCTTTCTCTTTCTCTTTCTCTTTCTCTTCTCTCCATTCCATTCCATTCCATTCACAATCCCTTGCTGTATGACATACACATGAAGAAGTGTTGCATTCTTCAGTCCTTTTCATGACCACCATCCCACTAGACATTTTGCAATGAAAAGGGGATGTTCAGTATTGCTCTATAGAAATAGCCACATATATTAACAAATGTTCACTTGTTCCAGCAGCTCTGGTTTGAATGCCCATGAGGCCATGTTGTGCCACAGACTCCACAACTGATGTTAGCTGGAAGATCTCCAGGATGTGAAGAAGAATGGAAGCAAGAACAGGACCATGATTCTTCATTACATTCTCCATAATATATTTTTGTTAGATGAGTAATTTTTCAAAACAGGTGCAGGTTAGAAGATATTGTAGGAGAGACCATGGAGCTCATGTTTAAGCCATATTTACACTGCAGAACAGAGGTGTCAAACCAGGGGTGGAATTCAAATTTTTTAACAACTGGTTCTGTTGGCATGTCTTAGTTTGTGGTATGGCTTGGTGATCATGTAACTGGGTGGACATGGCTTGATGATCATATTATTGGCTGAGCATGGCCAACTCAATATCACTCACATCGAGGCACGCATCTCCTCGCCTGGCCTCTCATGGCTGTGGGGATGCTGCAACAGTTGTAAGTGTGAAAAATGGTCATAAATCACTTTTTTCAGTGCCATTGTAACTTTGAATGGTCACTCCACACAAGTAAAGTATTAGCAAAGGAGGGGAAAAAAACTCCAGAGGCATTCCTGAGACAGGAAATCTAGTCCTGCCAAGAATGTAATAAGGGTTAACGGAGAGGCAGTTTCTGAAAGCAACACCAGAATGTTTCCTTCCTGCCTTCCTTACAGGATTAGTCCAGTAATTTCTTCTAACAACTGGTTCTCCAAACTGCTTAGAACGTTCTCAACTGGTTCTGGCAAATAGGTGCGAACTGGTAGAATCCCACCCCCGTGTCAAAGTCAATTTCATGCTTTAGGTCGATAACTTTAGGTTATGCTTGTGCTATTCTAATCTTTTTTTTTTTTTTTCAAAATGGGGTGGGATTTTGTAAATTATTATTATAAGTTTGCAAGAGATGAAAGACATTATTTCCTTTTCTTAACCCTGCAGGGAAAAACCCATGCCAGCCTCCAAGCTTGGGCTGGACTTAAAATGCTACATTTCCTCCCAAGACTAAATCAATAAAGACAGTTCAAGTGTTGCTGAGTAGCAGGAAGGACCAGAAGCATCAAGAAAACCTGCTCCCAGTTGAGAGTCCAGACAAGAACTAGGCAAAAGCAACTGGTCTGTGAGAGTCCAGGATGGGGAACTGGGCCATCAACCATTGGTTTTCAGCTCTGGTGATTGTAAGTTCTGCTTCATTATATCTGGGTCTGGATGGAAAGATAGATAAAGGACAAAATGAAGGGCCAATAACCTCCTTCAGGGGGCTGCATTTAATGTAAAGCAAATAAATGATTTGCAAGAGGCTCCTGGTTCAACCTTAGTTTAAAGAATGGTATCAGTTTCACCAGTTTGGGATGAAGATGGGATGGAGTAGCAAACACCACAGCCTGAAGTTCTAAAGTTCTATTCAAGATAAATCAGGGTGAACAACCTTTGATAACTAATAGGTTTTTAAATTAGCTTTAATTGTTGTTATTCTCTCTTATTTCTAAATACAGATGCATAGGTAGAACTGTATCTATGATGTCATCATGTGCTGGCCAATTTGGCTTAAACATTTTTAGGGTTTTTTTTTAGGTTGGGAAACTTCTGAATGCATTTAGAGTACCAAGACTATCCATCATTTCTCTCTCTCTCTCTCTCTCTCTCTGTCTCATCTAGCTATCATCTATATTTATCATATGCCTGCCTGCCTGCCTACGGTTCTCTCTTTTATTTCTGTTTCAAAAGTGCCAAGAAATCATACTGTTGATGGTTGGCACCTGAAGGCTGACAAACCACCTCTGCCAGCCTTTGTGATTACACAAAATCTATTGTGATTTTGTCTGATCAAAATTTTCAGGTCTGTGTCATCATCACCCCGCTGGTGGCAGTGGAATTCCAAAACTCTGTATGTTTGAAAGTGTTACAGATAAATGAAATACATCATTAATGACACTATCTCCATCTTGTATCTGAAAGAGGCTATGGGACAAGATTAAATAATGAGAGGATCAACTAAAAAGATCCTCCTTTGGTCTTTTTAACTGTCAGAAAAAGGGAGTGAGGGAAACCAAGGCATTCCTTAAATGCCTAGATAATCACTCCAGTAGCCCAAAGTTGTCTAAACATAAGAAGGCTATTGGGTTGCCACAGAGATAAACATGCTGTGGTTACCAACTCCTGCGGTTCATTCCTGTAAGACTCTGAGGATTAGCAGGATCAACAACTGAAGCCTTGCACATGTCAAGAAGAGAAGATGACTCTGGAATGATGGGGTTATTTTTAAAACTGAGATTTAAGACATCGCTTGTGGTACACTTATCCTCTGAAAACACCTCATTCTTCTACCACCTCCCTTTTCTGTTTTTTATCCTTTTTCTCAGTCTACTCTATTGTGCAATCCTAAGTGGCATTAACAGAGGGATACAGTCAAGATCTGTAAGGTACTAATGCCACTCTATAAAGCCTTAGTAAGACCACACCTAGAATACTGCATCCAGTTTTGGTCACCACACTATAAAAAAGATGTTAAGGCTCTAGAAAAAGTACAGAGAAGAGCAACCAGGATGATGAGGGGACTGGAGGCTAAAACATACGATGAATAGTTGCAGGAACTGGGTATGGCTAGTCTGGTGAAGAGAAGGACCAGGAGAGATATGATAGCAGACTTCCAATATTTGAGGGGCTGCCACAGAGAGGAAGGGGTCAAGCTATTTTCCAAGGCACCTGAAGGCCAGACAAGGAATAATGGATGGAAACCGATCAAGGGGAGATTCAACCTGGAAATGAGAAATTTTCTGACAGTGAGAGCAATCAACTCATGGAACAGAAGTTGCTTTCAGAAGTGTGGGAGCTTCATCATTGGACACTTTCAAGAAGAGATTTGTCAGAAATGGTGCAGGGTGTCTTGCTTGGGTGAGTGAGAGGGTTGGACTAGAAGACCTACAAGGTCCCTTCCAATTCTGTTAATCTGTAAACTGTGCTGAAGCCTGTTCATGTCAGCCAGCTGAGTTTCTGCTTCCTAACTCTTTGTTGAAATGTGGATGTGATGAAATAACAAAATGCTACATGCCTTTGAAGCATGGTATAAATAAAACCAATAATCATATCAATGACCTAGTTCTTTTCATGAACAGAATGAGGGAATTCATCAACCATGAAGGAAATGATACAACTTGGAGCCAATGTTTCAAGTCATGAAATATAGTGAGAGGCCTGCCGAGATTCTCAGCCATCCAGGTCATGGTTGTTCCAAAGAGGCTTTTCCAGTTGCTTCCTGAAAAAGCACCATTGGGGCAACTACGACTTGGATGACTGAGAATCTCGACAGATTTTTAGCTATACAATTTGGGATGAACACCCTTGGAATGGTGTGGGAGTAGGAATGGATTTCCAGAGGAAAAAATTGGAGACTCCAGGAACCAGTTGCACTAACTCAGGTGACCCTGAGGACATAGATAAACCTCCAAATGGCCTCAACCACCCTCTAAAAGGATGCAAACGACCAGCTGTCTGCAAGGAATATCAATCCCTCCATTTCCCACTATCCGGTCAGAGTTGAAGAAGCTTCTTGGATGAGAAGCAAAACCTCTTCAAAGAAAAAACAAAGTCCAATTGCCACCTGAAAAAGGACCTTTGGGATATAGTGAGAGGCAAACGACTATCCACAGGTGTATAGGGAGAATGGACAATAGCTTAAGGATCTGGTCTTGCAAAGAAATATATAGGGGTTTCTGATAGCTATTTAAAGGTTTCCATCCCATTACAAAGATTTTTTTAAAAATCTCTGAGATCTTGTTGTGGGATACAGCAAAATGTTCATCTTATAAGGCATTGCACACCAGAACAACTAGACACAAGGAGAGTGTCCCCCTTCCCACCCCTTTGCCATCATTCTGCTAAACAACTAATTCCCACAACACTGTCAATCTATCTAGTCGGGCTGTATTACAATTATTCATCTCATCTTTCCTTATTTTCCTTATTTTCTTATCACTATAACTTTGTTGCTTATATCTTATGATTTATATTGATTGTTTATTTAATATCCTAGTCTGATTTACATGGATTACTTATTTAGTATTCTAGGACTATCACTAAGTGTTGTATCTTATGATATTTGATGGTTATGATCATGATATATCACTTGTTGCTTGTATGTACACTGAGAGCTTATGCATTGGAGACAAATTCCTTGTGTGTCCAATCACATCTGGCCAAATACAGCCACAGTATTGCCACAACTGTGACATTTATTATTATTTGGGTGTATGATTTATTATTAGAAGAGAAGGATGAAACGTAGTTAGTCTTCTTCTTTCCTTATTACTTGCAACATATTTTTTTCTCCTACTCACTTCCTCATACTTTGCACTGCAGGAATATATTTTTTAAACTAATTTAAAAAAAAACAAACCACACATTTCCTCTTCTTTTAAAGTTATGAACTTTGTTCATGTCAGACTACATGAGCTGGATGGGGAAATAAGTTAATGGTTCATGGAAGGATTTTAAAGTTTGCCTAGGGAGATCCAGGATCATTCCGTTAATGATTTTAACTAAATTTGCATTTGTTCTTATGAGCTGCTAAGCACTCTATGTGATGAAAAGAAGGCTTTGCAAAAAAGCAGCTTCCTTATCAGATGATCTAATTAAGGAAATAAGATATAGAAGGGAAAAAAATCTTGCAGAATTTTGTCTTCCTCCCTCCCTCCCTCCCATGTCCTTATTTTTCCTTAATTTCCATGTTTTTATTGTATTCAAAAATGAATAAATAAATTTTCAAAATGCATGCAAACCAGCCACATGTGGCCATATACAAGAATGGGCAAAATGTTGATCATCAGTTACCCAAAAAGAATGCTTAATATTTGTAAATCTCTTGCAAGAACTGTCATCTGAACTCTTATGTCTATTTCCTAGACAATGCTAAAACTTGTTTATCTGATTTGTGACTTATCCGAATTCAGGCAAAAAAACAATTCATGGTTGATATGTTATCATGCACACTGATGTTTCTCCCCACAAATACATACATTCAAATACTGTAATTAATATACAGATTATCTCATTTCAAAATATTCCTGAATGTAATTGACTTTCTTGTCAATGAATGGCTGATATTGTAAAACTGAACACATGAAATTTTTGTCCCCCTTTCTTCCTTAGGCTGCTTGGTTAGCATTGAATATATACCTTTTTGTGACATATTTCCTGATATTTGATAGAAGTGAACAGTACTATTACACCAGGCAGATTCTTGGGGTGAGCATCATTTTGGCATCTCATAAATTTTTGATCTACATGCGGTAGAGATGACAAATCTTTAACTTAACTGGGGGGAAAAATATATGTTCATACTTCTTAATAGGATTAAATTGTACTTATGTTTGCATCAACGTATACAGGTAATCCTCGGTTTAAGACCACAGTTGATCCAAAATTTCCATTGCTAAGCAAGATAGTTGTTGAGTGAGTTCTGCCACGTTTTATGATTCAGTCGTAAAATTGTAGTCGTTGTAGTTGAATTAACTAGGTTTAATTCTTTAGTTTTGGCTTGTTCCTCAACTATTTTATCTTGGCCTGATCACTTGTTGTTGTTTTTTTTACAAGAGTGATTGTTGCACTCCATTTAAAGTCCTTGGGCGTTCCTCAAGTTATATATCAAGTTATGGAAAATGTATATGAAAGGGAGAGTTGATATACTCAATTTCATGCACAGTGAATGACCTATCTCAGAGTTGGCTATGCCCAGGTTAATGCTGGACGTAGAATGTTAACTTCAAATAAATCTTTTTTAGTTTTGGGAGTGTGGCTCGAGACTCACGATTTCATCGGAGTAACTGCCGGAATTCTGACAGCCACATCAGGGTTGTGTTTGACCTTGAGGGGGCCTGGGGTGGGCGTGGCCAGCTCGACATCACTTCGGCCACAGTGGCCTCCTGCAGCCCTCTGCCAATGAAAATGAAGCTGGGGAGAGCCACACATGGGGCTCACCTGGGCTCTGTTTTCAGCCACAATGGCCTTGTGCAATCCTGTGCCAGCGAAAATGGAGCTTAATGGGCTGCGCACAGCCCTTCTGAGCTTTGTTTTTGCTGGCAGAGGCACTGTGGGCCCGTCCTTCACTGTTTCCAGGGTAGTCCCCTGGGCCAGATCTAAGCACCCCAAGGACCAGATTCAGCCTGCAAGCCTTGAGTTTGATACCCCTGGGCTACAGCAACCTAGCAGATTCCCAGGAAGAAAGGGACACATTCCAAGGTAGAAGGTGAGATAGGAGGCAATACAGAACTAAAGCAGAATTCTGTTTCTCCTCTGGTAATACTGATTTGCAAACTGGGGCATACACAACCTTTGCTAGACCAATACTTGAATACATCTCCACTATCTGGAATCCACACTGTAAATCAGATATTAATACAATTGAGTGAGTCCAGAAGTATTTTACAAGAAGAGTACTATACCCCTGTGTTTGCAACAGAATACCCTACACTATCAGACTTGAGATTCTAGGCTTAGACAACCTTGAATTACGCTGGCTAAGATTGGAATTAAGCATAGTCCATAAAATCATATATTATAATGTCTTATCAGTTAATGAATATTTCAGCTTTAACCACAACAACACAAGAGCGCACAACAGATATAAACTTAATGTAAACCACTCCAAACTTGATTGCAGGAAGTACGATTTCAGCAACAGAGTGGTCAATGTCTGGAACTCACTACCTGACTCTGTTGTCACCTGTTCAAACCTCCACTCTTTTACCCTCAAACTAACCTCTATCGACCTCACCCCATTCCTAAGTGGTCTGTGAGGGGCCTGCGAAAGCACACAATCGTGCCTACCATCCCTGTCCTTTTGTCTCCAACTATTTGTACCTATTTCATGTATTTAAACTTATGTTTATTCTGATTTCTATTATATTGTAAGTGTTTGACAAAATAAATAAATAAAATAAAATAAATAAAATAGAACCAGGGACTAAAGACAGCCGCTCTCTAGAATTTCCCAGGGTACATCCATGAAGGAAAGGCTAGTAAAAGTTTTGTCTGGCAAGATTCTGTCTATGTAGTATATGCAAATTAAAAAATAAACAACCCTGAACATTGGCTGCCTCGTTTTACTGCATGACATTTTTGGGCTAGACCTGACAATATTCCTGCTTTAGGAATATTACTCCTGCAATATGGTATATAAAATGATGCCCAAGTGGTCTTCTCTTCTCTTTGCCTTTCTAGTCTGCGCTGGCTTGGGCTCGGGCATCAGCCAAGTGTCTGAACTTCAATAGTATGTTGATCCTGTTGCCTATTTGCCGGAATCTCCTCTCCTTTGTGAGAGGCACCTGTCGGGTGAGCAAGAGGCTAAGATCACAGTATGGTATACTTAGTCCTGGAGGTTGGGTGGGCACCGGGAATCCAGCTGGTTGCTAAAAGATTTTAACAGATTTAACAGATTAACAGAGTTAGAAGGGACCTTATAGGTCATCTAGTCCAACCCCTGACCAAGCAGGAGACCAATTCTGACAAATGGCAGTCCAATCTCTTCTTGAAAGCCTCCAGTGATGAAGCTCCCATAACTTCTGAAGGCAACTTCTGTTCCATTGGTTGATTGCTGTCACTTATCAGAAAATTCCTCCTTATTTCCAGGTTGAATCTCTCCTTGGTCAGTTTCCATCCATTGTTCTTTGTCTGGCCTTCAGGTATTTTAAAAAATAGCTTGACCCCTTCCTCTCTGTGGCAGTCCCTCAAATATTGGAAGACTGCAATCATGTCTCCCCTAGTCCTTCTCTTCACTAGACTAGCCATGTCCAGTTCCTGCAACCATGCCTTGTATGTTTTAGCCTCCAGTCCCCTAATCATCTTGGTTGCTCTTCTCTGCACTTTTTCTAGAGTCTCAACATCATTTTTATAGCGTGATCTTACTAAGGCTTGATAGAGTGGTATTAATACCCCCTTTGATCTTGATTGTATCCCTCTGTTAATGCAGTTTAGGATTGCTTTGGCTTTTTTTGGCTGCCGCTGCATACTACTGGCTCATATTTAACTGGTTGTCTTGTGGAAGATTATAAGGGGTATAATTTATATTTGGATCCTGTTTCAGAAAGGTGGAACGTCTCCATTTCCAGATTAAGTGACAAGGAAATAATCGAGAGGGGAATAATGGCTAGAACGTTGACCGTGGACAGCTCTGCAGATGGTTTCTGTGCCTCCATTCCATAGCCATTGAGACTTGTTCTGTGGGATCTTGGGAACTACAGTTTAGGAAAATTTGAAGGGCCACAGAGAGCCTAATTCCTGGAATAAAACTCATTTAGAAGTGTTTGTTCACAGAAGACAACCTGGGACTCGGGGACTGTACGAAGTGCTTCCATTCCTTTTCCTCATCTCCTTCCTATCGTAAGCTAGTGAAGTTTTCCAACATAAGATGTGCCTCAAAACAGAGCAACAAAGAAAAGGAGTGTCTTGATGTCCAACTTATGACCAGGAATGCTGGCTAGATGGCTGACCCAGCAGACCTATCCTCATGTTTTATTCTCCCACTATTGAATAGTTCGTCTGTTTGTGATTTTTTGCTTTGCAGTGTTGCAGGCGGACCATGCGACAGCAGCTGGATCATAACCTGGCCTTCCATAAACTGGTGGCTTACATGATTGCTATTCATACAGGTAAATTCATATAGGAACCTCTATGGCGCAGTGGTTAGAGTGCAGTACCGCAGGCGATTTCTGCTGACTGCCAACTGCTTACAATTTGGCAGTTCAAATCCCACCAGACTCAAGGTTGACTCAGCCTTCCATCCTTCCGAGGTGGGTAATATGAGGACCCATTTTGGGGGGCAATAGGCTGCCTCTGTAAACCGCTTAGAGAGGGCTGTAAAGTGGTATATAAGTCTAAGTGCTATTGCTAAACAGAAACATCTGGGAAAGTTAAAAGAATTCTGTGGAAAAGAAATGAATTGCAATATTATGAGGCTGCCATGCAAGTACTGCCCTTAAATTTGCAGCACAATAGCATAAAACTCGCCTTTGTGATGTCATGATGTATCTTTTGGTGTTGTGGGGATGAAGATGGAGGCCATGTCAATGTGATTTTCTCCATAATTACATATTAGTAGGCAGTGGTTTGTTTCTGCATTCACGCTGAACACTGGTTTGCTGAATCGTGGTTAATTGAAAACATCACAATTGATTGGGCACACCTAAGACACTGAACTACCAACCCTGATTTGCAAACTAATGCCCAGTTCAGGGTTCACACAAGATACTAAGCAACAAAAAGGAAAACCAGGTTGTTATTGCTTACTGTGCTGACCGAGTCCCACCTTGGTGCTTAGTATTAACTGTTATAACTTAACTGGCTCTTCTTAAAAATCAAATTGTTTTTACAATTCTGAGTCAGAGGTGATATTCAGCAGGTTCTGACCAGTTCTGGAGAGTTGGTAGCAGAAATTTTGAGTAGGTGAGAGAACTAGCAGATACCACTTCTGACTGGGGATTTTACAGTATCCTTCCCCTGCCACGCCCAAAGAACTGGTAGTTAAAAAAAAAATTGAATCTCATCACTGTTCTGAGTGCTCCTTTTTACTCAAAACCCAGTGTGACTCATTGTCATTTCTTTTTCAGAACTAATAGTTCTTGAACCTTTTCACTTACGCCCTTTCAACTCTTAGTTCAAATTATTCCATGTTTAAGATGTATGGGTTATTAAGAAATTTTGGGGTCAATCCATCGCCTGGGTTGGTTGGGTTTTTTATTTTTTTTTAAATTCAATAAATGGTTTGCCTTGTGCTCTCTTCAAGCCATTCACACCATTGCTCATTTGTTCAATGTTGAGTGGTACATCGATGCTCAGCAGAAAACGGACGAGAGCTTGCCTTCCATCCTGTCCCATCTTCACAAGACGAATGGTTTATGGTTAAATCCTATCCAGTCCAACTCTACCGTAAGTCTGTCGCTGAATCAATAATTTACTTCTGAAAATAAAATTACTTGAGAGCCCTTGTCTAAATCTGATAGTAACAGGAATAATCTGATTTTATCTGTAACATTGGTTCATGGAATTTAGGAGGATTATCTGTGCTTTTTAAAAACCTGGATACAAAATATGAGGTCTCCTGGACACCAATGCTTTCTTGGCAGTCTGTTTCCCCCTCCCCTCGTGTCTTTTGCTGAGTTACACTGAATCGATATTCTAATTGTCTTTTACTTTAAAGGATTAATATCCTAAATATGTGCATCAAACAGCATTTTTTTTTTAAAAAGGGAAGATGCCATTTTAAAACCTTGTTTTAAATTTTTGGTGAGCTGCCTCGGGTACGTTTTAAAAAAGGGACACAATTTGTTTTTGGTGATTATTTTTTAAAAGGATGTTTGAGTTTGATGGTCATGTTATATGGGTCAGGTTTCCATGGGATTGAAATTCTCCAGGTTGGGAGGATCGCAGAGGTTGTGGAATACACCTCAGGGACATGGTCCATTATGTCTTTGTGTGACTTCGCCTTGCTTGCTTGCTCTTGCAGATTCCTTTATATGTAGCATTCACCACCATTCCAGGCCTGACGGGTGTGATCATCACTTTGGCGCTTATTCTCATGATCACATCTTCCATGGAACAAATACGCAGAAGCTATTTTGAAGTCTTCTGGTACACCCACCATCTCTTTGTCATCTATTTTGCTGGCCTCGTCATCCATGGCATCGCGTAAGACACCAATGCTTTAACAGATGGCAGGATCGGCTAACTCTACACACACACACACAAAAGATGGGTTAATTATTTATACAACCAATGCATACCCTGAAAATAAGACTGAGTTGTATATTATGTTTTGCTCCAAAAGACGCATTATGGCTTATTTTCTTATTAGGTCTTATTTTCGGGGAAATACGGTAGTAAATGCATTTGACGGGCTGACAATCTTAACTGGGGCTTATTTTTTTGGGGTAGTGCTTATATTACAAGCATCCTGAAAAATCATGCTAGGATTTATTTTCCGGTTAGGTCTTATTTTCAGGGAAACAGGGTACATATGCATACATACACACACACACACACCATTTAGAAAGAAAATTTTAGCCACTTTCATAAAAGAACTAACATCAATTTAAAAAAAGAAGAAGAAAGAGAAAGGGGGCAGAGAAAAAGAAAAACTGAAAGTGTAGCAAAAAAACAGATAAAAGATATAAAGATGAATTAGTAAAATGGGTTAATTCTGATGCACTTGGCTATTTTTAACTGGGTGGGAAGAGCAATCAGGTTTCTGTTTTTCACCTTTGTTTTATTTTATAATTATGCAATATTTTATTATATAATAATTTAAAATTTGTTATAAAAGCATGATAGTGTTTGGATCCTGTGGTATTTATAGTGTTGAGTGGAGATTAACCCTCTGATGTTTAGACATAGCCTTAAAAACAAAGAAGATTAAATTAATATGAAACATGGTTCCTAAAATGTTAACGTTGATGTTTGAATTTTACAGCTGGAGTTAAAGGTGGCATTAATAATTAGCTGTAAAATACACTCAGTTCTTGCACAATTGCAGGTATCTGCAGGGGTGGGATTCAAATTTTTAACAACTGGTTCTGTGGGCATGGTTTAGTTGGTGGGCATGGCTTGGTGGTCATGTGACTGGGTGGACGTGGCTTGGTGGTCATGTTATTGGCTGGGTGTGGCCAATTCAATATCACTCGCATCGAGGCACGCATCTCCTCGCTTGGCCTCTCATGACTGTGGGGATGCTGCAACAGTCGTAAGTGTGAAAAATGGTCATAAATCACTTTTTCAGTGCCATTGTAACTTTAAATGTTCACTCCACACAAGCAAAATACCAACAAAGGAGGAGAAAAGAACCTCCAGAGAAGTTCCTGAGACAGGAAGTCTAGTCCTGCCAAGAATGTAGTAAGGGTTAACGGAGAGGCAGTTTCTGTAAGCAACATCAGAATGTTTCCTTCCTGCCTTCCTTACAGGATTAGTCCAGTAATTTCTTCTAACAACCGGTTCTCCAAACTGCTTAGAATGTTAACAACCGGTTCTAGCGAATAGGTGTGAACTGGTAGAATCCCACCTCTGGGTATCTGCATTTTGAAGGCTGTGTTAGGTTAAGCTAACAATACTTGTGTGTGACACATAATTCGGAATAACAACTGCAATCGTTTCACTACAATTCTAGCAGCCAATGTAAATACATGACATAGCCAGTAATTGTATCTGGAATTCCTCCCACCCGCAGAACAATGAGTGAAGGATTTTAGAAACTTCTGGAAGTCTTAGTTCTAGCATCTCTTCAGAAAAAAAAAAAAACCAGAATGAGAGGGAAGGGGTATGTGAAAGACAAAGAATCAGACAATATATTAAGTAGCAGTTCAGAAGGTTTAGTGCTCAAGCCTATAGACAAAAATCTAATCAACTGAAGTTCAATTCAAAAACTTTTTATCCTGTTTGGGCAGGGGGTTGGAGTAGATGGCCTACAAGGTTCCTTCCAACTCTGTTAATCTGTAAATAATCTGTAAATAATATTAATTGGCAACAGATAAGGTCCATGCAATTCAAGAAGGGTTGGACTTAAACTGTTTGTGGGAATGTAATGATTCTAGACTGATGACTTGTTTAACTCCGCCCTCCAGCTCTGCCTTCTCTTCTCCTATAGGTTGAGGACGGACGAGGCATTGTCATAGCAAGCCATTTTCTCCCACTACTTAGCCACTGAATCCCTTTCAGAATTTCTCCTGGGAAAGGCAACTATTTAGAGAGTGCTCTTTTGTGTCCATAGAGGTCTTGTTCGTGGGCAAACAGCCGAAAGTTTGATGAAGAATAACCCCAAGAAGTGCGCGCATCGCCATACCCAATGGGGCCGAAACAGCAGCCATCCCTATTGTGAAGTGCCTGAGTTTGGGAGTATTCCAGCTGAGGTCAGAACATACATTGGTGATGGGTAGAGTGGAGGTGGATTCCCAGGAGAGATGCATTCCAGAGGAATAAGAGGCAACTCAGCTAGGATATCTTGTGTGAGAGAAAGAGGATGAAGACAGCACTTCCCTAATAGTTCCCAGAGTATATCGTAGATGCAGATAGTAAAGTCTTTAGTCTGGCAAGATTCTGCCTATGGGGGTGAAACAATGAAAACCTCAGCTTGGAAGAATCACCAAATGTCATTTTGGATTTTGGCCCTGAGTGCAGCACCTGAGAAGGATTCAGAAGATAAGTTTTGTATGCAGCCAACCTTATCTTGAGAACTTCCTCCACTCTGGTTCATCTGATAGCCATTAGCAAAAAAAATAGAAAAGCTCTCCAGTCTAATGTAGTGAAAGAGAAATGAGTCCTAAAATGGGAGTGGTTCAATTGTAATACTATCCCTATCTCATTAAAGAAGACCCCGTGAGTATTTTTGCTTTGGATTGGTTGAGTCAGTTGCCTAAGCTTGGCATCAACCAATGTGTAGCTGATGTTAACGGAAATTTCATCCACCCAGCCCTACCCCCAAAAGCTGAACTTCCTATTACACTAAACCAGGGGTGTCCAACCTTGGCAACTTTAAGACTTGTGGACTTTAACTCCCAGAATTCCTCAAAGCTGGCTGAGGAATTCTGGGAGTTGAAGTCCACAAGTCTTAAAGTTGCCAAGGTTGGACACCCCTGCACTAAACATAGCTGTAGCTTCATTGGGGATCTTGATGAGTTATAAAATCATGCTTTGTGGCTCGGTATATTGGGCAAACCCAGGCAATTACGGTAAAAAGCAAGTGGTGGTTTAACATAAATGTATGAATTCAGCTTAAGGAACTACAGCGTATGGAATTTTGGAGATAGATCAGGAAAAATTCCTGCTTTCCTGCAGGACGGTCCTTCTAATTGCACTTGGTTCTTTTTTTTTTTTTTTAAGTCCTGGAAGTGGGTGTTGGCACCTATTATTCTCTATGTGTTTGAGCGAGGCCTGAGGATTTGGCGCTCCTGCCAGAAGGTGGATATTATGAAGGTAAGTGTTGGGTCTGCCTCCAAATCTATTCACCAGCTTTGTACTCTAAAACAGTTAAGAGAGAGGGAAAGGGAGGGGGGGGAAAAGACAGAGAGAGAGAGAGAGAAACAGAAAGAGACAGGCAGAGAGAGAGAGAGAGAGAAAAACACACATACACAGAGAGAGGTGGGGAGAGGGAGAAAGAGCAAGAGCTAGAAAGGCAGACAGAGAAAGAGACAGAGAGAGACAGATATCTAAAACCCATAATCAAGTAGTACAATATTACTGTCCTATTACAGTAAACATGACTTAGAGCTGAGCTCAGCGTCCATCTGAAAGTGGTTTGCTGCTTCGCTGCTTATCCAGTGAAGAGTGATGGATGCCTTGAAAATATGCCCACAATTTGTGCAATTTTAACTGGCCCTAATAAAGGTGTTCCAATGCTACTTTCAAACAACCTGCGTGATCTGGTGTGAAGAATTGCTTCAACTCCTTTTCCCTTGGCAAAGGTGCTTGTTTTTCAAAGAAGCAATTGGACTTCCTTTGTTTTTCTTTTGAAGACATTTCACTTCTCATCCAAGAAGCTTCTTCAGCTCTGAGGAGTTGGGAGGAGTTATATTCCTTGCAGACAGCTGGTCATTTTAGACTCCACACCTGTTTGCACTACTCAGGTGACCCTGAGAACACATATCCATTTCCAAGTGGCCTCAATGGCCCTTGGAAAGGATGCAAATGACCAGCTGTCTGCAAGGAATATAACTCCTTCCATTCCCCACCATCCAGTCAGAGTTGAAGAAGCTTCTTGTGTGAGGAGTGAAACGTCTTCAAAGAAAAGCCAGAAAGTCCAGTTGCTCTTGGAAAAAAAAGCACCTTTGGGACAACCATGACCTGAAAGACTGAGAATAGACATTTTGCCTAGGCAATGGATCCTGCCTATGTCCTTAACTCTTTACATCCAATGTGATGGCATTGAACTGATGCTGGGGAGATCGAAGTTTAAATTCAGCCATGGGATATCACTGAGCGGCTATGGGAGAATTACTTTATCCCAGCCCAATCTCCATCTTTTATATACCCAAAGGAGAAAGGACCAGTCAGGCTTGTGTTTCAGCTTCAGAGAAGAGTCAGGAAGGGCTCAATCTGTCTTCCTTGCAGGTCTACTCAGTGTGGGGGAGAAGGTACTGTAGATGGGGAGTGGGATCCGCCGCATCCCCATTGGGACAAGGCTGGCTCACTTTTGAAATCTTGTCTTCAGGTCATCATGCATCCCTCCAGAGTACTGGAAATTCAGATGTTCAAGGCAGGTTTTAGCATGGAAATCGGACAGTATGTGTTCCTCAACTGCCCCGCCATCTCCTATCTAGAGTGGCATCCGTTCACTCTCACCTCCGCCCCAGAGGAAAACTACTTCTCGGTCCACATCCGGGTGGCGGGTGATTGGACGGAGACCTTGATTGACACCTTGCAGCAGCCAAACTTACCGATGCCCAGGTGAGCAGAGAGGGCAATATGAGTAGCTGTGGCTGGCCTCACTTTAATGTCTTGCACAGGTCCCTTTTGGATAAGCTTGAAAGTGTATCTTTTCAACAGTTAATATTGCTACCTTGTTTAGTCAAAAACATTAAAATATATCCGAAAAGTCCCAGGCTGGTCTATGTTGTGGAACTAAGCTCTGCTGGATGTTTTATGGCATGAATGGCATCAGCTGGGCTTTTTAAAAAATAATCTATCTTCTTTTCATGACCCCATAATCCCTTGTGGGGTGGAGTCTGGGCAACTGAATGGAGCTGAGTGTTTACTGGCCAGATGCCCTTCCTGTTGCCAATGCGGAGTTCTATTCAGCAGACATATTCTCAGTGTGCCCAGAGAGAGAAATATCTGCCCCTACCTAGGATCGACCTCACAGCCTCCTGATTGTGAGACGAGAGTTCCGCCTCTAGGCCACTGCACCACTCAACCTTTTGTAATCTATATTAAGAGCAGAAAAAGCAAAGCCCTGTTTGCTCATCTTTTCAGGATGATGGTGGATGGTCCTTTTGGCACAGCCAGTGAGGATGTCTTCCAGTATGAGGTGGCCATGCTGGTGGGAGCTGGGATTGGGGTGACTCCTTTTGCTTCAGTCCTGAAATCCATCTGGCACAAGCTCCAACGTGGTGATCAGGAGCTTCAAACCAGAAAGGTGAGCTCAGCTGGCTTCTCCTTACCTTATTTACAAATAGTCTTTAAGGTATGGCAATAAAATAGCTCTTGAGTTTATAAATGTCTTGCAGGCTTAAGCCAGAATCAGTATATCATGTTTCTCCAGAAAGATGAAAAGAGAGGTAGACATTGGGCTCTTCTAGACCAGAACTGTCAACTACCGTAAATTCTCCAAGATCAGGAATTTTCCCAGCCTTACTTGCCGGAGATTGAATGTGGAATCTATATGGATTGATTTATTGATCAAATTTATATGCTATCCACTTGTGTGACTCTGAAAGGCTTACAGAATGATAAAAACATAAATAGAAAAGCATAGCTAAATGTCTATGGAGATTCCAAGTCATCCAGGTCATGGTTGTCCCAAAGGTGCTTTTTCAAGAGGCAACTGGACTTTCTTGTTTTTCTTTGAAGATGTTTCCCTTCTCATCCAAGAAGGCTTCCTCAGCTCAGAGTTAAAAAAGCTGAAGTAGCTTCTTGGATGAAAAATGAAACATCTTCAAGAGTGTCCAGTTGCCTCTTGAAAAAGCACCTTTGGGACAAATAGGAAAGCAATTAACATTAATGAAACAAAGACTAAAAGACTTCCTGCAAACATCTTCTCTATTACTCAACCAAGACTGCTTTCCGTCCAACTTTTATAATTTAGAAGCACTGGTTCACACAACCCAGTTCAACATCTATTGGGTTATGCGCTTTCCACAAGGCAGTTGAGGGATATTCATTTTCTTTGAGGTTTAACGTGCTGTGAAAACTGAGTTTGTCTGGGGGTTTGATGGTCCACATAAAAAGGAAAATTGATGCAGTAAACAGGGCAAACATCTTGTGTCACGCAAAAGTTGTTGCATTTCTGATCTCAACAGCTTTCAAGTTCGTATTGAAACAAGAAAAAGAAAGAACATAGATCAGCAGGGCATTCTGACTTAGAAGGTGGAAACTGACATTTTAAAGCACTTTGCCATTTCCATCTTCTTTTCTTTTCTTTCTCTTGTGGACGGCAAGATTTACTTCTACTGGGTTTGCCGAGAAACGGGATCGTTTGCCTGGTTTAAACACCTCCTTTCCTCCTTGGAGCAAGAGATGGAGGGATCTGGTAGAGCCGATTTCCTGAGCTATCATCTTTACCTCACTGGTTGGAACAGAAGCATGGTGAGTTGGAGGGCTAATCTTGGCAAACTGTCTTATTCTTCAGCTTCTTATCGCTTTGCACTTTCGAGAAAGTCATCTGCACTTCACAGTCTTCTGACCGAGATGGAAACCCAGAACAAAAGGCATTGTTCAAAGTTAGTTTGTTCAGTTGCTTTACCAGAACAGGTCTTCATAGCTCAAAGTGTTATAAAACTATCTTAAAAGATAAAATTGGAGGTGAAAAGGCACATATTTGACTTCTAAAAGGAATCAAGCCAAGGTTTCTGAGAAAGGGACTTCATGGGACTTTATCACACTGAGAAGGCTTATCCTCCCAATGCTCTCTGGGTTCACCTTTGAAGGATCTTCCAAAATGTTCTTGGAAATAACCTTCAGGAAGGAGTGGTTATATTAATAAGACTGGTAGACCTTGACTTACAACCCCAAGAGACCAGAATTTCCATGGCTGAGCTGTTAAGTAAGTCACGTCCAATTTTACAACCTTATCTGCCATGGTTTACATTGAATGCAGCTTCCTCTTTTGACTTTGCTGGTTATTAAGTCAGCCATTTTCTTTTATAAACCAGGATTTGTAGCTTATGAACAAAAACAGCTAGTTGTTTATTTAGCAAACTGCAAGGAAACAAATTAAAATAGCTTATGGGTAAAACTTGCCACTTAGCTGGTTTCCTTGGCTTAGGTGTTTGTATAAAGAGGTTCATCATTAGGTTGTTCCCATGAATGGTGGAGAACACCTTGACCCATTCCAAGATCTGGAAGATGTGTTTTAACAGGAGATTGTTGGGAGTGCTGTGCAATTTTGACTTTGCCCACCTTTCTTTGTTGGGAAACTAGGTTGGCCATGCAGCTCTCCATTTTCAGAAGTCCACCGACATGGTGACAGGCCTGAGGCAAAAAACCTCTTTTGGGAGACCCATGTGGAATAATGAATTTTCGGCAGTGGCGGCCACACACTCCAGGTAAGAGATAGCCTTTTAACCAAGTAAAGCTCTTTTGTTCTCATCCAACCTAATAGCAGTTCCTACAAACCGCAACCATTTTTTCAGGATGTCTGGAAAAAACAAAACTCCCCCATCATTTGCTACCTGAATTTTGAAAACTGGAAAATGCGGTTAGGATGGCTGGGATTGAATGGCCAGGTGCTCCATCACTGAGCTATGGTCTCTTCTCTGGAACATTGTGGACAGGGAATCAGTACCACGGACAGCTCCATATCAAACCTTTTTGTAATGGATCAAATGTTTATCTAGTTATCTTTTATTACATTTACATTTACTTTCATCCCTTATTCTGAATACATTCGTCCCATTAGCTAACATTTTAGAAGACGTGTTCTCTCCTTTATGATAAAGAAGGAATGTATACAATGCTTGCCATCTGTAGTTTTTGTAGGTAATTGTATTATATATGCTTTCTAGAGCCAGCCTTGAAAAATTGTGGCTGGTCTGTTCAATTCCTAGTCTCTCCTTTGTCTTATCTTGTTGGTCTGTCTTGTAAGTTAGATGGACACAAAAGCAGGCTACCAACAAGCTGGGAAGCCTTAAACCAACTCATTGTTGATGCCTGCACATTACACCAAGCCACAGCTGCTAATCTGTAAATAAACAGGGGAAGGGGATATCCTCCATTGACCTAAAGAAACCACCTAATTTGCCCATCATCTCAAGCCAAACCCACCCACATTGGTTTAGTTCATCAGCCAATGTTTTAATCTCTCCAGCTAACCACAGGGCGCCATTCTGTTCCTGTCCCTGAATAATGTCAAACCTGCCAAGATATGCAAATCCTACTTAATGCTGCTTCCAAAACCCAGCCTAGAGGCAGTTTCCAAGAATGCTCATTCCAACTGATTTATGGTTATTTTTAATCCTTATCCTAGGTCTGCTGTGGGTGTGTTCTTGTGTGGACCAGAGCAGCTGGCAAAAACTCTGAGAAAATACTGCAGTCAGCACTCTAGTCTGGATCCCAGAAACGTCCAGTTTTATTTCAACAAAGAGAACTTCTGAAACACCAGGATTCAAATCAGAAGGGGAAAGCTATTAAATGCCTGTCTGAACTAAATAATGACTATAAGACCAGAGCCTGCAACTTAGTGGACACTCCTTTCAAATTTGCATATTGCCAGGATATATTATTTTTCTATTTATTTTTTTAAAGTTTAAATAAAATGTAAAAAAATATGCCAATTGGCACTGATAAATTGGCACACGGCACTTCCACCTAACGATATTGATAAAAGCCAGTCTCTCTTTTTTAGTGAACCATGTCAGGATCAACTTCCATTTTTTTTTATTGCTTTCTGGCAAAAAGTGCAAGCTTTTTATATTGATGATAGGCAATTTGGGGACAAAAAAAAAGTTCAAATAACTGAGCCTAAGAAATGCTGTCCTTCCCAAAGCTGCAGTAAATGGCACAAAAGTTTGATTCTTGCTTCATCTGGCAAACGCCCACCTTATTTTGACCATTGTGTACTAAAATCTATGATGATGTCTCATCTTCAGAGCTATAATCAACTCAATCTTCTATTCAGCTAGTCAACATTTCCCAGATGTTTTTTTTTTTTTTTTGCAAGAGCTGCAGACAATATTCGAGCAACTGGTTTGCTCAGGAGTGCTGTGAATGGACTCTTCTTGTGGTGGGGAATTGTAAGGATGCGACATGACAGGTGCATAAACAGCAATGTGAAAAAGGAATTTTTCCAATGCTAATGTTAAGGGTTGTAATATATTCTGTGCAGGGTTTGAATGGTGCATAATCAGGATAAGTTTTTTTTGTAATATCCTCCCTTCCTGTCTTACAATGCTGTATCAGCAGAGCTATAATCTGATTTGCTTAATGGTTTAAGTGCTGCTGGTTTGTAATGAACAGCCAATTCTGATTCCTTCAGTAACTCAGGGTAACTGAAACCATGCCATGTCTTGGACTATGTTGAACACCTAGATTTTATTTTCCTGGGCTCAAGATCACTGCAGATGGGGACTACAGCCAAGAAATTAAGACACTTGCTCCTGGGGAGGAAAGCTATGGCAAATCTAGACGACATACTAAAAAAGCAGAGACATCACCCTGCCAAGAAAAGTGCGTAGAGTCAAGGTGATGGTTTTCCCAGTTGCAATGTATGACTGTGAAAGTTGGACCACAAGGAAGGCTGAGTGCTAAAGAATGGAGGCCTTTTTGAATGGAGAAGACTCCTGCGAGTGAGTCCCTTGGACTGCAAGGCCATCCAACTGGTCAGTCCGAGAGACCAACCCTGACTGGTCTTTAGAAGGCCAGATCCTGAAGATGAAACTCTAAATACTTTGGCCACCTCATGAGAAGGAAGGACTCGCTGGAGAAGAGCCTAATGCTGGAAAAGATGAAGGGCAAAAGAAGGGGATGACAGAGAATGAGATGGCTGGATGAAGTAATTGCAGCAGTCATTGGATGAAGTCATTGAAGCATCTGGGGGATGGTAGAGGACAGGAAGGCCTGGAGGAACATTGTCCATGGAGTCACAGTGGGTCAGACACGACTTCACAACTAACAACTGCTGAACATCTAGATTTCAGCAAGCCTCTTCCATCATGGTTTTCCCAATTATGTTCTTTTTCTCAAGCAACTCAGCATTCTGAATCCAATTTTTTGTATGTTGCTTAAGGAGAACTGGGTACGTTTGCAAAAATACTATTGAATTATGGAGAGTCTGGCTTAAGACACAGGCAAATGTGTTCAACTATAGAACATAGTTTTATTTGAGAAACAAGAATGGAAACTACGAGGTGGGTACAAGAAACTCCCTTCTCCTTTCTGATTTGGATCAGACCAGGGAAGGGTCTTTGAGCTGCCTTCAGTGTCATTTCCAGCCAGGGCTGAATTTCATTCAAAGGATTTCTAAGCCTGTAAAAATAAAATGGACAGTGTTAAAAAAGGGACAATACCCCAGTTTTCTTCCCTGCAGAAAAAGGGATTTCAACCTGAAAGCAAAAAAATGGGATAAGAGAAGCAATGAAAATTAAATCTGCAATGAGGTAGAATATTAAGTATATGTGAATACTAATAATTAATAAAAAGCAATGTAATACATGTAACACAACACATTATATAGATATTTCATTTACTTTCCAGAATTTTTCCTTCCAAAAAGTGTTCAAAACACACCAGGCCTCTATAGTAGTTTTCCATTTTATTAAAATTATTGGATGTCCATAGCTTTTCAAGAGCTATTAAGGAACGGCATCACTTTGTAATCATTTATAATTAGTGTTTTTTTCCAAGAGGTAACTGGACTTTCTGGTTTTCCTTTGAAGACATTTCGCTTCTCATTCAAGAAGCTTCTTCAGCTGAGTTGCCTCTTGAAAAAGCACCTTCCACCTTCACCAACTGTGACCTGGATGTAGGGATTCTACAGACATTTAGCATTTATAATTAATATAACTTCATAATGTAACACGGTTTTATAGAAATCTGAAATGTGCATGAGAACAGTGTGTGGCCAGAATGTTGTCCCCAAAGACAGGTGACATTGATGCTTCACTGACATAACCAGGGGTGGAAAACAAAATAGGATGCAAGACATATGGAGGGTAATTTTAACCCAGGGCAGGCTAAAGGAAAATTCCCCTGCATTTCACCCTTTATTATATTAAAAAAATTGCTCTTGCATAAACTAAAATATGAGTACAGAAGTTAAAAACCAAACCGGAGCTAGAACAGGAATTATTTTTCTCAAGCTTGAAGACTGCTTGCGAAGGGAATTTGCCAAAGATTTTGTGCTCTTTTACAGAAAAAAATGGTGCTATTTTCCTGCTCTTCCTCCTCCCCTGCTTAAACCCGTTACCCAAGGAATGTGGATCATGGGGCGCCAGTAGATTTCTGTATCTGCTCCTTCAGAATGAGAATGCTCTGCCTTTGTTCGGGAGGCAGCATGGCAATCTGGTCGGCAGTCAGCTGGAGAACTTGCATAATGAGGGCTGCCTGTGGAGAAGTGGAAAAGAGGGAAAATGACACCCCAGACAGGGGAAGCCTTGATGGATTGTGCTTTCCTGGTGTAGACTTGTGATCTTCATTTGGAATTGGGCAGATATTTTTCCATAAAGAGCCATGGATCCAGTACTGCAGGGCTAACTCACTGCCAGCGGTTTGATCCTGACCAGGTTCAAGGTTGGCTTAGCCTTCCATCCTTGCGAGGTCAATCAAATAGAAGAGAGGGCTGTAAAGCACTGTGAAGTGTCTAAGTGCTACTGCTAAATCTAGCTAATTACTTCCTTCTGCTGCAGGCCAAGCCTTTATAAAATAACAGGCCCTTTTAATACTTGATGGATTGTTAATGGACAGTGTAAAAAAAGAAAATAATAACTGAGGGTTAATTGGCATTTCTAAAGCATATTAAGAACTGGATTTGAAATAGGCATCAACTCTCTCTAAGTGAGAGTTAGAGGAGAAAGGATTTTTTGCAAATTCAAACCTTTTCTTTGCTCCTGTCCTGGGCATGGCTAACAGCCCCAGAAACAAATGCTACAACTTTAAAAGCACAACTACAATGACATGGGAAAATACCCGAACAAAGCTGAATACTGTATGTATGTATGTATGTATGTACTTTTTCCCTCCCTTTACCTTTTCATGATCCTGGGGTGTGACTTGGTTTTGCCCAGGGCTGAAACCTCCAGGCTGGGCTGCAGATTGTACCGCTCCGCCTCCCATGGCTCCACCCTGCATATTAGGAACCTGAGGACAGAAAAGGTATTCAGATTTACTGCCCTGCCGAACCAAACTGGAATTGACAGTTTCAGAAAAGAGTAATTATCTCTGAACAAGAAACAGGTGTGGGGGAGAGATAATGGAAGTGTGCGCAAATCCACTGACAAGAAGGTAATGTGAAGACCTGACCTCTTGCCTCAGCAAATTTTAATTTCAGACGAAAGATTTTAAAACAAAACTTTTGCTGTCATTCTTTCTGCCAATGGGTGGCTTTTCTAGTCCATGTCTTGGGAGGGTGGGGGAAGGAACGATTCTTTTAATGACAACAAAAAGCTTTGTTGATTATGAGGCAAAGCAGCTGTGTTTATTTCTACGAATAGCTCTTTATAAAGGCTTGGTCCATTTCAATGCACGGATGAAATGATCTCTCTAAGGCAGTTGCATTTGGACAACGCCCAGGGTTTGGGGCTAAAGAAGAAGCCATTTTTTTTTACAGTGCTGGTTTTTTGAGAACAGGGATGGGCAATTGGGGGGTGGGGGTGGAAGAGAGAGAGAAAAAGAGAGGTCGCAAACAGTTCCAGGTCCATTTCTTTTGCCTGCAGCTAAAATTTAGCAGCAAACTGCATCACTGGCAATGTGACTGCATCTTTTAAAAGATTTAAAAATTCATTCCGGCCATTGAGCAACCACTTAAAGCACATCAGGTGCCGCTTGCCTAAGGTGGTTCACAATCTAACACAATCATTATTGTGGGGAGAGTGGGGAGGATCTGGCATCAGGCGAAATGACCATTTTGGAAAGAGTCACTCATCTTCTCTGGAAGTGGCTGGTGTCTCCAGAGTCCTGGCATCAGGAGAGGACAGACAAGATCTCCTACCACCTATAGCCTTTTATTGTTGGTTCCAGGCACGTAGCAGTACAGACGGGATATAATCAAGATCAAGTGAGGTACTAATGCCACTCTATAAAGCCTTAGTAAGACCACACCTAGAGTACTGCATCCAGTTTTGGTCACCACACTATAAAAAAAGATGTTGAGACTCTGGAAAGAGTGCAGAGAGCAACCAGGATGGTTAGGGAACTGGAGGCTAAAACATCTGATGAACGGTTGCAGGAACTGGGCATGGCTAATCTAGTGAAGAACCAGGGGAGACATGATAGCAGGGTTCCAATATTTAAGGGGCTGCCAGAGAAGGGGGTCCAGCTATTTTCAAAAGCGCCTGTAGGCCAGACAAGAAATAATGGATGGAAACTGAACAAGGAGAGATTCAACCTGGAAATAAGGAGGAATTTTCTAACAGTGAGACCCATGGAACAGAAGTTGCCTTTTGGAAGTTGTGGGAGGTTCATCCCTGGAAGCTTTTAAGAAGAGACTGGACTGCCATTTGGGGGGGGGGGGTGGACCAGATGATCTACAAGGTCCCTTCCAACTCTGTTAATGTGTTAGATAGTCCTCAACATATGATCAATCGCTTAACTGAAGATATGGCTCACCAGGAAAAAAAAGATTTAGATGTTCCAATGGTTTGACCTCCTCCACAGTTAGGTGACTCAACTTCGGGTTATTTGTTCATAGCCACATTTATGGTCATTTGCAGCATCTTGTAGTCACATGACTGTGTTTTACCATAATTTTGGCCAAAATTAGCACATCTAATTTTTGGCAAACCCCCACACATAGTGAACCATTGGTTTGCTTAACAACTGCAGCAAAAAAAGATCATATAATTGGGTTGGTCGTATTTTACAACCGTTATGACATACGGCTCTAATGAGCAGGTTCCATATGGTCATATGTTGAGGACTATCTGTATAGGTGGCCTGCAGCCAACTGGTGCACAGGTTTGTTCTGTGCTGCCAGACCTTAGCAGTCAGTCCCAGCCCACCTAACCCAACCCAACTCTATATTACAGTCAAAGTCCTGATGGACAGTAAGTCCTGTATAGGAAAGGCTTCCCAGATCACCAATTATTTTCACTGGGAAACTCACTGCGTTGGTGTTTTGGGTCCTGAGGTAGCTGACTGGGTGACAGCAGTTTAAAGAAAGCAAACCCAGGGCGATTGGAGGGAAACCACCTGCTCTGCTATTGGCTGAATTAACAGCTGGTGTTTTGTCACCTCTGCAGGCTGAATTTATCCTACGGGTTTGGCCTGCCCATACCTCTGCAGGCAAATTCCTATCAGTTCCTGGGCAATTGGCACGCAATCATCCTGCCTGCTTTAAAAATAATGCTCCATTAAAAGACTGGCGTAATCAGAAGTGGGTGGGGGGAGAGACATTGTCCAAGTATTGAGTATTTGTCTCAGGTGCAGTCTCCACCTACCTGTCGAGGGCCTTGTGGGCCAGTTGCTCCCATATTCAGAGGCCCTGGACCAGTCATTGGACCCCTGGGGTTTGGACCAGGGCCCCTAGGCTCCATTCCTGGGCCTCTGGACTCCATGCCTCTCGGGGGTTCCATGCCCCTTGTATCCATGCCTCTAGGGGGTTCCATGCCCCGGCCATCCATGCCTCTAGGGGGTTCCATGCCCCGGCCATCCATGCCTCTGGGCTCCATGCCTCTGGGCTCCATGCCTCTGGGTTCCATGCCTCTGGGCTCCATGCCTCTGGGCTCCATGCCTCTGGGCTCCATGCCCCGGCCATCCATCCCTCTGGGCTCCATCCCTCTGGGCTCCATGCCTCTGGGTTCCATGCCTCTGGGTTCCATGCCTCTGGGTTCCATGCCCCGGCCATCCATCACCCTGGGCTCCATGCCCCTTGGGTCTCTTCCACCTACATAAAAGGAAGGAAGGAAGGAAGGAAGGGAAGGAAGGAAGATCTTACACAGGTTCTACTGTATGGGCAAGAGGCAACACTAGGAGCTACCCAACAAGGTCAGCAAAGGACCACTCCAGCACAGCCAGACAGGAGTCTCAAAAAGGCCGCAGCCTGTTGCATTTGGAATAAGGGATGAAACTAGATTTGAATTTTGTTCTGAAAAACCCAACACTTCCTTTTGTTTCAGCTTACTATGGTACAGTGGAGTTGTATGAACCGCTTATATATTCTTGCATCTGTTAGAACAGCGTGGGGAGCTCTGTGGACCTGATGTTGCTGAGCAACAACTCCTAGCATCCGTCACTACTGACTATGCAGGTAGGAATGACCATTCTGCAACACCTGTAAAGCCACAGGTTTTAAAAAGTATTCCTACATCATCTTGAGCTCATCATTTTTCTGATGTCTTACTGGATGGCTCCATCTCTATATCCAAACCTTCATGACGCCTGCCTCCCTTTTACCTCGGCCATCCATCAAGGGCCCTCGCGGTTCTCCCATCAGGGGACGTGGCTCTCCCATTGGTCCGCCTCTCATTTCATGGGGAGGCAGCCCACGACTGTCGTGTGTGGGCATGTGGTGCATTGGTGGCCCCTGGTGAGGTGGCCCGAGATAACCTCTGCAGAAAAGGTGAGGAGGGAAGAAAGGAGACATCAGATGCCAGATTCAAGTCCCAGAGAAGCTTCCTCACCTCATAAATAAGGGGGCTCTTTGTGATGGGTGATCCAAGCCTGATTCTGGCTGGTTCAATGAACCGATGAACACAACCTGGTCTTAGTACAAGCACAATAAGTTGAAGGCCAGCTTGGAAATCTGGTGGGGAGGCTTAGAGAAGAGATTACACTCTGCAGAAACTCTGCATAAGGACAAGGCTGCAGAAGGGAGGTAAAGAATTGGAATGAAGCTCCCATTTGATCTCCACAATCCATCCCACTGGCAATTCCTCCGGTGAAGGGGGTGGGGGATGGAAACAAAGATAGCTTTGCTTGCAACCTCTAATTCTCCCATTGCTAAAACCAGCCAGCTCTCTGGTCCCTTGGAAGAGGACACCTGTAGTCTCTGTTCCCACCTGCCTACCTGGGCTCCACGTCTCCAGTGACCGAGAGCAACGTGCCTCCCCGTGGGTCATTGGGGGCATCTCCCAGAAGACCTCGGGGTGGTGGCCCACTAGCTGGCATTGGCCCCCGATGCATAGGGGCTCGTGGGTCCGGCATAGGTACTGTCAAGGAGGCAAACAGAGGGCTTTGAGGGTCAGGAAGAGAAACCACTGACAGTCCTATGGTTCAGCATGTTTTGGAACTGAGGATGTGCTTCTCCGTCACGTACCCACTTTATATAAAAGGAAACCTACACTGGGGTGAAACCCTGCAGAAGTTATGAATTGCTTCCCTACAGACTACGGTGCCCGTTTCACTAATCACACACATTCTAACCTATCAAGGATAAATAGGCTTGAGAAAAGAGGCGCTGGTCTTACCCAATACGCTCCTTCTTGGTGTGCTGAGACAACCCAAGGGATGGGTTAACTCTGCTTGGAGACTGAGTCTGTCAATCTTCTGGTCATGCCTCCTTTGCCTAGCAGTTCCCCAGTTTTGATAAAGGCGTAGTGACTGACTGGACCGATTACTTGTGTCAAGCTTACGCAAAGGTGTCCAGTTTGTAATGTCTTACGAATGGGGATGGAGAGGACCCAAGTGGCTGCTCCACAGATTTTCTCAATAGAGGCCTGTGTCACTCACGCAGTTGGCGTGGCCGAGCTCCTGTTACCCGAGGCAAAGGAAGAGCCTGGAGTTTGTAAGCCTTGGCGATGCACACAGGTATCCATCGGCTCACGGTCAATGTTGTGACCTTGTTGCCCAGTGTATGGGGCTAGAAGGACACAGACATGGACTCTTTCTTCCCCAGAAAGGAAGTTCTCTTAATATATATATGGAGGGCTCTCCTAACATCAAAGGTGTGCCACTTCTCTGGCAATATTATTTCCTGAGCCCTATGGAACCAGGAATTCACCTTGGGAACAAAGGAGGGGTCCAACCGCAGGACCACCTTATTAGGGTGAAATATACACAGGTCCTTTCTGACAGAGAGGGCCGGCAATTCAGAAACTTGTCTGGCCGAAATGATGGCTACAAGTAAGGTATGAGGTGAGGAAGCGCAGGCTGGCCAATTGTAGCTCAAAAGGAGCCTCAGTGAGAGACTGTAAGACTTTGAGTAGGTCCCAGGTAGGGTACCTGTGCACCACCAGAGGCGTTAAGTTAGTTGAACTCCTGATAAACCTGCGCATAGTAGCGTGTTGAGCGAGGGTCTCTAGGTCTTTGCACAATAAAACCGAGGACAGGGCTTACCATTTGTCTACGAATGATATTGGGGGATAGGCCCTTGTCTAGCCCTTACTGGAGGAATTCCAGAATCTGGGCTGCTGATACAAATGTGGGGTTAATGTCCAGCTGTAAAAGGCTTTCCAAATTGCATTATAGATCCTATTGGTAAATGGCCTCCTAGAGGCCTGGATAGTTCAAATGACCCTGGAGGAGAAATTGTCCTGGCTCAATATCTCCGCTGAAATGTCAGATGGTCAATTGGAGCCATTGCGGGTCTGGAGGGACCAAGGCCTCCTGGCTGAGGGAGATTCTATGCTGAGGCTGGGCCTCCATGGCTGGGCCACCAACAGATTGACCAGGTTGGTAAACCATAGTCTTCTGGGCCAGTGGGGGGGGGGGGGAGGAGCAAGATCTCTGCTTTCTCCGCCAGCACCTTCCTGATTACCCCTGGAATGAGAAGAGAAAGAGGAAAGGCCTTCGACCCTCCCCACCCCATGCCACAAACCTGGAGAAGAACTTGGGTAACTGGATGTTGGACTGAGCGACAAACAGGTCCAGGACTGGGAGGCCGAAGCATTCCAATGGTTCCTTGAATAGGGTCGGATGCAGGCGCCACTTTGAGTGGTCGGCTATGGCTCTGGCAGTTGCTATGGGCCTTAGTGGCCATGTTCTCCGTCAGGATGAGGACATGCCAATCAGATACCATGTCCTGGAACCATCTGAGAGCCAGTTGGGCTGCCCTGAGCTCTAGCCAGTTGATATTGTGCCCCAGGTCTGCCTAAGTCCACCGACCTTGTCATCAGGGACTGGAATTGCCCCCCCCTCCCCCAGCCAAAGTCTGGCATCCATAGTGATGGTCAGGTGATTGGGCTACTTGGAAGACACATCCTCTGGTGATGGCCCGGGACATCCACCACTGGAAGGATTGGAGCACCTGCTAAGGTCCAAGTTCTGGTGGACCTTGGCGGGTGAATTGCTCCTGCCAGACTTTTGATTAAGGCAGGAGGAACCATTGCAAAGGTCTGCCCATAGGACAATAGCTATGCAGGACACTACTTTGCCCAGGAGCTGTGAGGAGGGCCAGGGGCACTATTCCTTCCCTCTGGATCCAACTCACCAAGATCTTTAAGCTTGTTTGGCGCTCCTGAGAGAGACCTTACACAATATTGTGTCTATGGTTGCTCCCAGGTAGAGCAATTGGTTGGTTAGAGCCAGGTGGCTCTTGTCAAAGTTGATGGTCCTGGAGGACCTGGATTGTGACTTGCAGATCCTCCCTCCCCTGGAGACAAGAGAACTGAATCAATATAGTGTCTAGGATGCATTGGACACACGGGAATTACACTGGATACCTGGAGGTGCCAGAAATTTGGTAAATGTCCTCGGCACCAAGGATAGGCCAAATGGGAGGGCCTCGTATTGGTAATGCTGGCCCCCATAATAGAACAGGAGGAATCGCCAGTGGGATGGTAAGATTGGCACAAGGAGGTATGCCTTCATCAGGTCTACTGATGTGAGGAAGTCGCCCTGTCGGATGCTCTCCAGTATAGACTGGAGGGACTGCATTTTGAATCTTTTGTAAATGAGATGATGGCTCAATCTCTTCAGGTCCAAAATTGCTCTCCACTCACCCGAGGTCTTTGGAAGACCACAAACAAGGAGTAGAATCCCTGTCCCTGTTGGTCCTCTGGGACCCGGCTGGATGGCCTGGATATCCAACAAATTTTGGATTGCTGCCTCCATGAGGCCTCTTTTTGTTGTATTGTTAGATATGGGGCAACATATAAAGAATCTCGGGGTGTGTGGAGAGAAATTTGACGGTGAGACCTAGTTTCACTGTATTCAGGACCCAGGAGTCCGTTGTGGTTGCCTCCCATTGATGGGCGAATAGGCGTAGTCGGACACCAATGGGAGGTTCGGACCCGCAGTCCTCTGGAGCAGCGAAAGGGACGACTTCCTGTGCCACGAAATAGCCACTTGCCTTGGTAGTATTCTCGGGTCCGGAATCCATGTCTGTCTGGGTCTGGATGCCTGTCTGGATATCTATCTGGATGCCTGTCCAGATATCTGTCTGGATACCGGTCCGGTTGTCGGTCTGGATGCCTGTCCGGTTGTCTGTCTGGATGCCTGTCCGGTTGTCTGTCTAGGTCTGGATGCCTGTCCAGATATCTGTCTGGATGCCTGTCCAGTTGTCTGTCTGGATGCCTGTCCGTTTGTATGTCTAGGTCTAGAAGCCTGTCCAGATATCTGTCTGGATGCCTGTCTGGTTGTCTGTCTAGGTCTGGATGCCTGTCCGGATATCTGTCTGGATGCCTGTCTGGTTGTCTGTCTAGGTCTGGATGCCTGTCTGGTTGTCTGTCTAGGTCTGGATGCCTGTCCGGATATCTGTCTGGATGTCTGTCCAGTTGTCTGTCCGGATGCCTGTCCATTTGTATGTCTAGGTCTAAAAGCCTGTCCAGTTGTCTGTCCGGATGCCTGTCCATTTGTATGTCTAGGTCTAGAAGCCTGTCCAGTTGTCTGTCTGGATGCCTGTCTGTTTGTATGTCTAGGTCTAGAAGCCTGTCCAGTTGTCTGTCTGGATGCCTGTCTGGTTGTCTGTCTAGGTCTGGATGTCTGTCCGGATATCTGTCTGGATGTCTGTCCAGTGGTCTGTCTGAATACCTGTCTGTTTGTAAGTCTAGGTCTAGAAGCCTGTCCAGTTGTCTGTCTGGATGCCTGTCCGTTTGTATGTCTAGGTCTAGAAGCCTGTCCAGTTTTCTGTCTGGATGCCTGTCTGGGTCTGGATGCCTCTCTAGTTGCCTCTCCAGTTGCCTCTCCGGTTGCCTGTCCGGTTGTCTCTCTTCTTGCCTGTCCCATCTACTGAAATACACCTTCTGGGGTTGAGGAGTCTCGAACTCCACATCTGTAGGCTGAAAGGAGGAGTGCTTCGGAAAAAGGGGCGGGGGATAGTGTTTGGGTCGCTTGTGCATAGAAGGCAGGAACTTTCTCCCATCCTTAGCCTCGATTAAGACAGGATCCAGAGCATCCCCAAACAGTTTGCTACCCTTGAAGGGAGCAGCAGCCAGCTTCCACTTGTTCCTTGTAGCCGCCACCCAGGGCCGAAGCCACAGTAGGCGGCGGGCTATCACTGAGGATGCAATGGCCCTAGAGGCAAACTTGATGGTGTTTAAGGTGGCATCAGCTGAGAATTCAGCAGCCACTATTAGTTTGTTGAGGTCTTGATGGGTTCTGACATCATCAGGTGGAACTCTTGCTTGCATCTGGTGAAGCCAAAGCAAGGTGGTTCTATTAAAAAATGAGGCAGCATTTGCGGCTTTGATTGCCCAGGCAGCTGCCTGGTGTAACTTACGGTGGGTTATTTCTGCCCTTTTATCCTCTCCTTTGAGTTCGTCTGCTGGATCGGTGGGCAGGACAGTGGAGGTCATCAAAGCTGCCACTGGAGCATCCACTGCTGGTGGTTCCAGAGCCTTAGAGAGCTCTAGGTCCACATTGTAGAACTTTTTGTCATGGCAAGTTGCAATAGGGCCTACCCCCGGTGTGACCCATTCTCGCTGGACCACATCCAGGAACAGTTTAGTTGAGGGGATTTCATCGCTTTCAATAGCAGACCCCTCACTCGTGTCTGCCAGGCCCAAAGCTGACCCTGATGCTGCTGAGTCACCTCCCAAATTGGCTGTGATCTTTGCCTTCTGGAGCAGAGTCTTAAAGACAGAAGGGCAAAAAAGCGTTGCAAAGGGGTTCGGAGCCACCCCTTTATCTTTTGGACCTCCATCACGGGGTAGGGAGTCCCTTTTCTTGACGGGCGGGGCCTCAGGAACGGGGGCGGCAGAAGGCAGTGAGGTCGCCGGGCCCCCTTGCTGCTGGAGGCCTGTAGCAATCCCCTGCGCGATGGCCTGGGAGATGAGCGTCTTCAATTGCTCCGTCATTTCCGGGTCTTGGTCCTCCTGGGGGCGGAGCCCCGCCGCCGTGGGGGTAAAGGTGGCCTCTGGGGCGGGCTTGGACGATGCTGACCCCTTGGGGGGGGCTTTCCCCGCCGCCCCTCCTCCTCTTCCTCCTCCTCCTCCTCCTGCAGGCAGAGCTTTGGGAAAGGCCTTGTCGAGCTTCGTCTGGAGAGGCAGCGAGGCTTGCTGCTCTTTGGCGCCACCTTGCGACCAGGCTTGGGAGCAGGGCGACGGCTTGGCCTCGTGGCGCACTTCCAACGGCTGCTTTTCAAAAGGGCCACCGGAAGCGGCCGCTCCTCCCCCGGGGGGGCTCCCCTGCCCCTTCGCGGGCCTCCCGGCCTCGGCCGCTTCTTTTTTTTCTTCGGTCCCCGGGCGCCCGCTGGGGGCCTTCTCCTCGGCCTTAGGGGCCTTCCTGTTAGAGAAGGCAGTCCCCCGCATCCGGCCCGCCGCCGCCGCTCCTCTAACGGCCGCTCTAGGGCCTGAGGGGCCTTGGCCGCCGCGCCTTGGGACCTTGGCGGGGACACCCCCGTCTTCCCCGCTCACGCCTTGCGCCTCCGGAGCCGCCATTTTCGGAGCGCCTGTGGGTGCCATATTAAGGCGGGCCCGCTCTGAGGGAGCTCGGCCGCCGCCGCGGCCGAAACCGCGCTTAGGGCGCATTCTGTCGGCCCGGATATTGCTCTAAAGTAGCCTCCGCTGTGGGCGCGGGGTGAGCTCACAGCCTCTCCCTTCGCTTAAAGCGCGGGAACGGCTTGTTGTTTTGAGCCGGGTGAGGCGGCTTGCCTACAAGCCAGCCACGCGGATCCGCTTGTCTTACGGTACTGCCTTGGGTTTGGGAATCCGATGAATTTTGACCGTTATGACGAGCCGTTGTTTTCTCTCAAGCGTCTCTGCTAGGCCACGACGGAGAACTAACCGCCAAGAAAAGGAGGCGTGGCCGGAAGTTTGGCAAGACTCCGTTTCCGGGCAGATATAGGTAGAGTTTAACCCCTCCCTTCCCTAGTCTCCTGACTTAGAGTCTTAGAAGATGGCCGCTTTAAAGACTTGTGGACTTCAACTCCCAGAATTCCTCCTGCAGTCATATTAGCACAGAGATTCTGGGAGTTGAAGTCCACAAGTCTTAAACTAGCCAAGTTTGAAGACCCTTGCAGTCTACTCAACACTACTGGAGAAGACAAGCATGCTTCACACACATGCATAGAAGAAGAGCCAGCTTGTTTTGATACAGAGTCACATCTGTTTTGAATGACACAATTATAAAGATTTTAATTTAGCTCCCCCCTGGCACTTAGGATAGTGTATTTGGGTGCACACTAAAATGGATTGAGCTTCTGCTCCTATGCATTTTAAATCAGGGGTCTCCAACCTTGGCCACTTTAAGTCTTGTGGGCTTCAACTCCCAGAGTTCCTCAGCCGGCACCAGCTGGGGAATTCTGGGAGTTGGAAGTCCACACATGTTAAAGTGGCCAAGGTTGGAGACCTCTGACATAGGGATTCTGGACTCCAATACCACATTATTTTTATAATATATGGGGAATTATCACCTAATGGACAAAAGGAGCTCAAGGGATTTATATAATCTAAACCCAGTGTTTCTTAAAACTGGGCCATTTTAAGACGTGTGGACTTTTTAATTCCTGCTGTGTAGGGATTTTGGGAGTTGGAAGCCCACACGTCTTAAAAAAGTTGCCAGGGTTGACAAACTACAATCTAATTGCTAAGAGGGACAGGGAGACCAAACTGCAAAGGGGAGAGAAGGAGAAAAGCACGGTTGAATAAGAAAGAAAAGATGCACGGATTGTGTTAAGGATACTGAGGAAGGTTTCCAAAGTTTTTGCCACCCTAATGCAGGGGACTCCAAAATTTGGCAACTTTAGGACTTCAACTTCCAGAATTCCTCAGACAGCCATACTATGTGGGAAATTCTGGGAGTTGAAGTCCACAAGTCTTAAAGTTGCCAAGTTTGGGGACCTCTGCCCTAATGGTGAGCACAAAATATTCACTGGACGCTATCCCTCCTTTGGCTAGCTGCACTAGATGGAGACTTCCCCCTGCTTCCATAGTTAAGAGTTTAGTTTAGTTTACTGTCATTGCACCTCGTACAACGAAATTAAATACCACCTTCAGTGTACATTGTGACTAAGAAAATAAACACAAACACATGCCCCTTCACATTCTAGACATTGAATTGAAAACCCCTGATACTGCATTAATTCTGTTTCCTTCCAGGCCTAAAGTCACCCCTGCCGCTTCATTCGCAGCTCTACCTAATGGGAGATACACATTTTTGCATCTTGCCCATCCTTTGCAGGGTGCCACAAGCAAGGGTGAGGCCAATGGCGGCAGCTGGTACCTTGAACACGCTCAATAGAGGCAGGCCTGGCAGGTCCCACGGGAGAGAGCTGCAGGTTTCCTGGCCGGGTAAGCAGGAAGAGAGGGAGAAAGAGCCGTCACATCAATAAGAGAGGCACCCGCCACATTGCATGCACACGCCCTCTGGTATCTCTTTGGAGAGAAGCAAGCCTTTGAAAGCAGCCCCTTACGCAGGGGTCTAATACAGGGCTCTCCAAACTTGGCAGCTTTAAGACTTGTGGACTTCCAACTCCCAGAACTCCTCGTCCAGCTATGCCTGGAGACTCCTGCGTTAGGCCCTTTGTGTAAGAGGCTGCCTTCAAAAGGCTTGCTTGTCTCCAGAGAGCCATGCTGGCTGGGGAATTCTGGGAGTTGAAGTCTACAAGCCTCGAAGTTCAGAGAGCCTTGGTCTAATAGGAAATATTAGGCAACTGCCAAGGTGAAGTCTAAGGAAACAGGGTTGTATGGAGGGGTGGGAGAAGCTGCTTGATGAAAAACATTAGGCAGGTTCTAATGGATCCCATTCTTTTATGAAAGGGGCACTTTAGGGCTTGCTGGTACTTTTGGGACAGTTAGGAATGATCCCTGGCACAATTAAAAATGATGGTTTGACCTCTAAAGCTCTTAAGGGTCTAGAAATTGGGATATTAACAAGGCCTATTCCCATGCAAATTTGTCAGGGACTCAGGTCCACCCTTATCCAATTTTTAGAGGGAAGAAATTAACTTCTTTCACAGCAGCATCAAGATGCCTGTGTCCTTGTTGGCTTTTAAACTCCGGAGAATTATTTTATTGCTGGCTTCAAACGCCATTCTACAATGGAATAACATTTCAAGGTACTTATTGTACAGAATTGTTTTTAATGATTTGTAAGGTGATCCGGAATGATATAGGTGGAAAATTCAACGTCACTTGGCCTGGCTGATAACAACCTTCATACATCCTAGTAAGCCATTGATTTGTCCAGGTTTTTGCTATTTAAGCACTGAGCCACAGACAAGGAGGAATTATGAACCACACAAAGGCTAATTCCATTTAGAGCCCGCTAAAGCTAAACAAACCAGGTTACAACATCATGCAATGCATAAACCCAACCAATGACTGGGAAGGAAAAAGTCCCAAATTTAGGGCAGAATTGATTTTTATTGATTGGGGTTTTTTTTTAATGGCTGCCCATCTCACCAAGGTAGCATGGTGGTAAACTAGTAAGGAAAGGCAAAACTATGTCATGGCAGGTTTCATGGCTGGGCTAAGGGGGGATCGTGAACTCATCTGTCTCCATTGCTAGAAGAACAAAGTTAAATACTTCACCATTTTAATTTTAGGGAAATTGCAGAAATGCAATACTTTTCAGCTCCCATCCTCGGCCACGCCTCCTTCTCTACCACTGTTCCTCCTCGGGAGAGTCTCCTCTGGCTTTTCTCCTTGGCTGACACGCCCCAGAGGCACCAAAATAACCCAGATAACATAAGTTCTCCTGCTGGAGCAGAGGGTTGGACTACATGACCTCCAAGGTCCCTTCCTGCCCTGGATTGCTGTGCTGTTTATGCTGTTTCAAAGCATCTTCCAAAGCTGCCAGGTGTTTGTGGTCCTTCCTTCCTCTCCTTTTCCTCCTCCCTCCCTCCCACCCTCCAGCCAGATCTCGTTCACCTTCCCTTCCTCTTTCTTTCTTTCTTTCTTTCTTTCTTTCTTTCTTTCTTTCTTTCTTTCTTTCTTTTTCTTTCTTTTTCTTTCTCTCTCTCTCCTCTCTCTTTCTTTCTTTTTCCTTACTTCCTTTTCTTTCTTGTCTCCTCTCTCTCTCCTTCCCTCTCTCTCTCCCCCTTCCCCCCTTGGATGAAGCCAACTTACTTACCTTCCCCCCCCCCCCCGCCAGCTCTTCCCTTCCTTTCTTACCCTCTCCCCTTCTTTCTCCTAAAAAGTGTTTGGCTTCCCTCCCCCAAACTCCACCACCAAGATCCCACTGGGGGCTTCTGGCTGCCGGCATTGACAGCTAGCCGATTGATTGGCGGCCATCTGTCCCGGGTGGCAAAAAAAAGCAGGACGAACCACGCTTGGCAAATCAGCCACGCCAGAACGCATGGCACGGAGATGCTATGGCCCATTGCCCAGGGCAGATGGGCGGGGGAGTGTCAGCCGAGGAGAAAAGCCAAAGGAGAATTGTCCGAGGAGGAATACAGGCGGAGAAGGAGGCGCAGCCAAGGGTGAGACGAAAAATCCCATTCTGGAAGGGGATGCCAGAAATAGCAGAAAGACGCACTCAGTGTGGCTGGAACCGTTTGCATGGTTTCTTAAGAGGAAGCACCACTTCCCACAGGGATTACTTCCGAGCACACACACACAAAAACCAAAAAACCAACAACCCGGAGGTGAGGACAGCTTCTCTTTTCTACCCAGTCATTAAGGTAAACCAGATGAATTCAAGAAAAAAAAAATACTGCCAATTTGTCCCAGGGATAGGACTGGAAAGAAAATGAAGAAAATAAATATATTGAGGGGGAAAAAACACCACCACCGTAAGATATTTACCTCACAGTCAGTTGGCATTGGGCAGCCCTGGTAGGGTTCAGAGCTTGGTGGCTAAAGTGGGATTTTGCCAATGAGATCTTTGAGGACTTTGGGAAAAGTTAGTGGGGGGCAGAAGTAATGTAACATTTGAGTGCAACCAGTGGAATAACATGCGGGGACGTTTCCAGTCATAGCCCTCTTTGGCCTCCATCACCAGAAGAAAGCATTTCCTTGTGCAAAGAAAAGGTAATTCCCTGAAAACGAAAAGCAGCAGCTCAAAAAAGTGGGCAGCAGCAGCACGCTCTGCTGGCTAAACCAAAAGAAAGCAGCCGCAACTTGGTTCAAGCACGACCCGAAAAAAATGTGGTGTGGGGAAAGGTGTCCCTGGAAGAGTTTCAACCAAGGGTGGCCTGTTTCCCTGTTTTCTGCATGCGAAGTACCTGATGGAGCATTACTGGGCAAAGCATCGCTCCCACTGTCCACTAAGCACAAAGAGAAACGAAGGGACAGAGTTACAGGAAAACCCGGGAGAGCTACACGATTGCTGCGAGGGAAGACGCACACTACATTTCTAAGGTGTGTGTGTAGATGCAAAGTGGGTGGAGCTGCATCATGCAAATGGGTGAGGCTGGGGAATTCTGGTGGGCTTGTTTCTTTAAAAGCAAAACAAAAACACGACACTATTTCTAGGGCTTACGCTGCCTGTTTTCAAATGCTCTTCCAACTTCACAATATCCTGAAACCCTGATCCGCTAACCTGGAAGCAGAGGGAGCTTCTGGGACTGAATAAAAAGGATGATGGGGGCTGCAAATTTATGGCAACCTGTTTATAGGGGAAACACCCCCCCTCCCCCATCTAACAGACCCTCTCAGTCCAAATCTGTCACTGCCCAAGCTGATACCTTTTAGTCCCCTAAGAGATCTGAAGCAAGACTGAATGGGGCATTTACCTTGTCCGCGTTCCAAGATCATCGGGCCGCTCCCCGGCATGTTACCTGCAGGAGAACATTCGCAGAAAGGATCAGGCCGATGATGAATCAGTGAGAACAGAAGCGCTCGGGAGGCAAACCGGCCAAGTTAATCCTCCAGATCAGAATTTCCAGAGCTTTTTTTTCCAAGTTGCAGGAAGCGATGTAGCCTGTCCCTTAGGTGTTTCGAAAAGGAGCTGTTCAAAGCAGCCCAAACGGGACGAACACATTACAGGCCTGATTCTCGTACCATTGTGATTGAAGAGGGAAAGTTTGCAAATTAGGATGACTCTGGCTAATCATGATTCAAGAAATCAAGGCTGAGCAAAACCCCTAATATTTAACTGTTGATATGCACTTCGCTTTCCTTTGACTCAAGACAAGTGACTCAAACTAATGATTGTTATTGCACACTGCTGTTGCTTGGGGAATTTTTAATTTATTTGCAATTTGGGAGTGGGAAAAAAAAATTAACCAGGCAGTTTTCACTGAAACATCATTTAAAGAATGATATAAAAAAATTAAAAAAACACCTGCCATCAAACTTATAAATCCATCGCTTTACATTATCTACCTTCTTGTCTAAATTATCTAGTTTAAACTATGGAAGTTCACGTAGAAGCAAGCCCAGGAAAATTCAGTGGACTTACCCCCAATTAACTGTACGTAGGACTGCACTTGAAATATTTAATAGGGCAGTTCAATACAAATTTAAGCATAATTGAGTATGAATTCAAGAGCTTGCTCCCAAGTATGCGGGAATTAAACTAAGTTTGGCCATTTTATGAGCCGTGGTGGCATAGTGGCTAGAGTGCAGTACTGCAGGCTGCTTCTGCTGACTGCCGGCTGCCTGCAATTTAGCAGTTCAAATCCCACCAGGCAAGGTTGACTCAGCCTTCCATCCTTCCGAGATAGGCAAAATGAGCACCCAGATTATTGGAGGTAATAGGCTGACTGTAAAACCGCTTGGAGAGGGCTATAAAGCATTTTAAAGCAGTATATAAGTCTAAGTACTATTGCTATCATGCACGATTCTGCCCTCAGAGCTGCGAAATAAGCTGGGAAAGATTAACCAATTGACCCACTCACCTCCTGGAGCCATGGGCCCAGGGCCAGGGCCAGGCACTGAAGCTGGCATCTGGCCTGGGGCAGGTACTCCTCCTTGCATAGGTGGCTGCATCAGGGGAGCAGCTCCATTGACATGCATCCCGCCCTGCTCAGATAAAGGAAAAAAACCACAATGAGCGTTTCACACAGTTCTACAGAGCTGGCTAACTTGAAACTAGATGCACCAGATGCACGACGGACCACTGCACCTGTCAAACTTAACAAAATCCCTGGTTAGGGAAATAGTGCCAGTTTTGTGACACGCTAGCTTTCAGTATTTCATGTGATATTTTTGTGCAGAGTAGCTTACCCAATCCTTGCTGTCTAATAGGATATCAACCATATAAAGTAATTCTCTTGGTATAGCTTGATCTAAGTTTCATCTAATTATACACTTGAGAAATGCCTAGAGTTTAGGGAACCAACTCACATTAATATTTCCACAAAGAAAAAAAAAACCCCAACAAATTATCAGCCTTCCCTACCTGGCATCCTATGCCAGCAATGACTTTATCCATTCCCTAGGATTTCTTATGGTTTAACTCTGGAAGTTTTTGCTTTTTGCAGCAAAACAAGAGAAAGGATCTTGCATCACTTTAAAAAATGAATGAATTTAGGAACCGCAATCAACCCAGATTTGCAAATTGGTTTACTGATTAGACTACTGATGTTCTGATTGATTTTATCACTTTCCAGTCTATTTTAATTTGCTTACCCTTAGTAGGCTAGTAGCTTTACAATTGCTGACTTGATTGGGTGGTTGTTACTGCATCGTTTTATTACTTTAGAAATAATTTTAGCAATAACTAAGAGAGATATGGCCAACAAACACCTGCAAATCAAAATATATCCCCAAATGAATAAATGCTTTCATAATTTGAAGAGATACGGAACACAGAATAAAGGAAAATAACAGAACAGAATAATAGAGTTGGAAGGGACCTTGGAGGTCTTCTAGTCCAACCCTTTGCTCTGGGCAGGAAACCCTACACCATTTCAGACAAATGGTTATCCAATCTCTTCTTAAAAACTTCCATTGTTAGGAGCATTCACAACTTCAGAAGGAAAAGATTCAAACTCGGACTAGAGCTGCTTACAATTGGCTGTGGCTGAGAAGAAGGGACATTCGGCTGGTTCATCTGAGGATTTGGCCCAGGCCCAGGTCCAGGCCCAGGTCCAGGTCCTGGCCCAGGTCCTGGCCCGGGGCCAGCTCCTGGTCCAGGACCAGGACCCTGCCCTGGCCCTGGCTGTGCACTTCCAGGAATCAGAGATGGGACGCTGGTTTGGCGATGAAGAATTTTCTGGACGGCAGGAGAGAGAAAAACCAAGAAAATACAGGTTTAAACAAGGTAACAGGCATATATGTTCAAGGCACATGACTCCGCCCACCTCTTAATCCCAAGGCCGCAAAATCTGGTGAACGTACCAGCGCAATCTCTGGGTCAACAATACGCATGACCACTTGGGCCTGCAGCAAGGCATAGGCGAGCTGTGGGTTTTGCAAGAGCATACTCCGTGCCTCCTGAGGGCTGTTCTGGACACACAACTGGAAAAAAGAAAAACAGAAAAGAAGAGAATCTAGATCACTGAGGAACAGTTGACTTGTCTTCTTCCGACTTCTGAAGCTTTTCTCCACAGCTCCAAGTTTCATGACTCAGGCAGGAGTAAACAAAATTGTCAAGATTTGGTGCAAAAGGCTATTTCTGGCTCTCGTAGCTGCAGGTAAATGTGAAAAAGCCATCCGTTTACCAAATAAATATCAAACCGAATAAATATTTCTATTTATATCTCTGGCACTTCATTTCTTGCACACTGTATTCCCATTTCCCTCACTTTGTGACAGGGGGGACATGTGCTCAGCATCCCCAATGCGATCTCTGCTCCCAACTGCTTCAGAAAGTCTGAACTGATTCCCAACCAGATACCGGCTCATATTATTACATGTGGTGGACATGCCCAAAGGCAAAAAAAATATTAGAGAAAAACACATACTTGGATAGGAAAAAATATGATAAAGGAACATATAGACTTTAAACAGATTCCTGTTGGGAATCAAACCAGAAAAATATAATAAAGGGAGTATGTACTTAATACTACATGTGTTTAACAGCAGCTAGAATTATATTTGCACAACATGGGAAGAATATAGATATCCCTACAGAAGAGAATGTAATAAAAAAAAAATAGAATGTAGAGAAATTGACAGATTAGCACTCAAAATAAAAAACAAGAAAGACATTGAATATATTTTAATATGGGATTCGTTTTATCAATGGCTAAACTAGCAGAAACAGAAGTCAGAATTTTAAAATGACTACTTTTGTAAAAATGGATAATTAAGCATGACTGTCATTATATGTGTATTATAGTTATGATGAGGCATTACTGTTACTAGATGATTATGACTAATGTTATATTGTTATGATTATTGCTCAAATCAACTGTACTCAGACAACACACTGTTTATATAGACATTGACATATTCGCTCTTTCTATATTTAATAAAAATAAAAACTCAGGGAGAAGGTGAGAAGCTTTTTACCTAGAAGCCTGGGAGCCTATTGAGATTGATAGGCTGAGAATAGTCTGATAAGAAACAGTCTTTGGTTCTGCAAGGACCCGTTCAGATTATGAGCTCTTTTCCGCCCCGGTGGACTCTTTCCTTCTTCCAATTCACACATGCTTTTCTTCTACACCCAACATGTTGCCCTGCACTTCCAGCTACTCTACGTCTATAGAGAGAGAATTTTGCACTAATTCAAGGGTATATTTAAATTTCTGGGCACTTCTATCTCGGAGGACCTCTCATGGACTATGAATGCTAACATGCTTGTGAAGAAGGTACAGAAGAGGCTGTACTTCCTGAGAATGTTCAGGAAGATAAATCTATTTCAGCATCTACTTATCTCCTACTACCACAGCACCATTGAGAGTGTCCTGACTTATGGCATTCTTGCATAGTATGGGAGCAGCTCTGTAGCGGACAAAAAAGCTCTACAGAGAATCATTAAAACTGCCCAGAATATCATTGGCCTCCAGCTACCAGCCCTGGACGACATCTTCTTACCTCGCTGTTTGAGGAAGTCGCACAACATTCTCAGAGACTCTACCCATCCTGCTTACAATCTTTGTGAACTGTTGCCTTCTGGCACAAGATACAGACCCATTAAAACTCGGAGCACATGTTTTCTGAACAGTTTTTATCCCAGAGCTATAATTGCATTTAACAATGAACTTAAATACCACCATCACTATTAAGTGGACAGCCAGAAGAAGAGAGCTGAGCTTTCTGACTGGCAGCCAAAGATCAGCCTGGCTTCTAGGAGAGGAACCTTCCTTTCCTGCAACTAACAAGACAATCAAGCAATTGTCTTCTCCTCCGGGTTGCCAACCCACCAACCTTCATTTGCTTCATCAGTTCAAACATCTGCTCAGGAGGCAAGCTGGCCACTGCTCTGCTGATGGACTCAGGAGCATCTTCAGGGTTGACGGGGTCTCCGTAGGGCGACTCTATGATGGGAGCACCAGTGCCCAGGCCTAGCAGAGGAAGAAAGGAAAATCTTAGGGCCAGAGATTGTAGATTGCACGTTCTATAAACAAGCACAGAATCATAGCCTGGGTGTCGCCCCCCCCCTCCCCTCCCCTCTCCCGATGGGCCTTCAAGACTCACTCTTCAGTTCCTCCTTGTTCTTCTCACTGGCTGCGTTGTCCACTCGCAGGGCTCTCCCACTAAATTCTCGCCCGTTGAGATTCCGCATGGCACTGAGCGCCGTTTCTTGGTCTTGATACTCGCAGAAGCCATAGCCTTTCGGTTTGCCCGTCTCTCTGTCATACACCAACCTGGTTGGCAGAGCAGAGAAAACCAAGACGGTTATGCCAAAAAGGCTTTAGGAGTTCAACCTCGAGGCAAAATCCAAAGCCAGAAGCCGTTCGCAACTGTATACAATCATGTTCTGGTAAACTCCTGCAATGCAGCTGGAACTCGTCGTAGCGGCTCTGCCATTCCATTAGACCAAGGGTCTCCAAACTTGGCAAGCTGGGAGACGGTATCCTGTGATTCCAAATAAAGAAGGATCGATCGGTAGGAAAACGGGGTGGGGGATTTTCCTGCAGACTTTTGGGGGGATTGTCCCAGGGTCTCTATTGCTTTCTGCAGAGACCCCTGGGAAAACGTCAGCAAGACACCGTGAGTCAAAATTCATATTAGTGATCTGTGGATTTTAAAATCATGAGTTTGGTGGTCCCTGAGATCCAAAAGGTTGGCGACCCCTGATCTAGTCAAACACTACTCTCTCTACGTCTCCCTGTATGAGCTCATTCTCCTAATGGGGAATTACCTCAACACCTGCTCCAGCAGGAAAGTCTATTCCAAATATCAGCCTCTACCTGGGATTGAACTCACAGCCTCCTGACTGTGAGGCAAGAGCTGCACCTCCAGGCCGCTGTACAAGAACGAAGGGACTTTTGCCCCATTTTGAAACATCTCTTCCCGCAGCTGTTCTGCGAATCACTGAAGTTGTTCAGTTAGTAACTCAAGTTTGTGAAATGAATCTGGCTTCCCCACTGGCTTTCCTTGTCATAAAAATCACAAACGTTGATCCCTTAGCCCTGGGATACTGCAACCGTCATAACTAGGAGCCGGTTATCAGGCTCCTGAATTCTGATTACAATGACCATTGGGGATGCTGCAAAGATCGTAACTGTGAGAAATGACTATAAGTCATTTTATTCAGTGCCATTGTAACTTTGAACGGTCACTAAATGAACTGTTATAAGTTGAGGACTTCCTGTATTTGGAGGGTCCAGCATTCCCATCGCCTAATATAGTGTATAGTTTGAATTGCAGTGGTCCTTCAGAATAGCCTTTCTCTAATGGAAGCACCAGCCTGACTCATCTGATATATTGGAAGGATGCCAGGTTGGGGAAGATTTATCTAGGTCAGTGGTGGATAATCTTTTTGGGCTCCTGTGCCCAAAATTGTGCGTGCGCTGGAGCTCGCATGCCAGCACCCAGAAGGCAATGCGCCCCCCACACCCTCTGCGCATGTGTGCGTAATCCCTCCTCCCGCCATCACCCCCTAACCTACACTGCGCCTCACAGCTAATTTTGGGCCGGTTTGAAGCCCCTTTCAGCTCCCAGAGGCTTGAAAAAAGCCTCTGCAGGCTTTGCCGGATGAATAATAGGCCCGCTCCGTCATTTCTGGTATTTCAGGAAGTGACCAAATGGGCCTATTATTCGGCTTGCAAAGCCTGCAGAGGCTTTTTTCAAGTCTCTAGGAGGCCGAAAATCTGCTGTGAGGCGTGTGCATGCACAGTGAATTCCGAAAGGGAAGCTCCTCACCGGAAACTGACTACAGGTCCAACCTCTGAGAAGATGTCTTTCAGCTGTTCCTCTGTGGCTTCATAAGGGATGTTCCCCACTACAGGAGAAAGACAGGAGCAGGTCATCAGTATCTGTGGTATTATTAGATATTAAGGCGATCTTTCCAACCTGATGCCTTTTACTGGCACGGTTCCTATTATTTTCAACCAATAAAGTCAGCAATCTTATTGCATTAGTCATTTGTTGCAGTTAATGCTATTTATTTATTGTGATTTATGAGCCACTCATTTCAATGGTACAAAACTAGCAAAACCACAAAATATGAACTCAAACTTACACCCAGACTTAAAATAATCTTACAGTCAACAAAAATAAAAAAAATTGATCATGGCATCAAGGTTAGCTTATGCTCAAAAGTAGAAAGATAAAGAAATTCCAGATGAAAGCGAAATAATTAAAAATATATGGATATGCGCTGAGATGTATAAATTAACTTTACTTTGTAAATAAAAAAATAAGGATGAGACTGAATACTATAATGTATGGGATAAACTCTATCAATGGTGAGGAAAAAGGAAGGACTCAACATTAAAATAAGAAAAGGTTGCTAGGATAGAAGACTAGAAAGACGGAAAATTGAAAAAATGTACAAATGTGTATGTTATGTAAATATGCATCACATGTTATATACGATAGATATGTATGACAAACAGAATTGTCAGGATGATCACATCATGTTCATTGTTTTTTTAATGCTTTATTCAATAAAAAAATGTCAAATAAATAAAAAAATAAAACAAAATAAAACAAAAGACAGGCCTCAGGAAAAGAATAATACATCGATCCTAGGTCCAATACCAAATACCAGTTTGATATGCCCATTAAAAGTGACATGCAGAAGTGGGAAAATATTGCTGGAGACAGGATGGATAGTCTCCACAGAGGCTTTTGAGGATTCAATTTACATTTTTAAGATACTTTGCTTCGGAAAGAGTGAAATTGCCAATATTATAACATTGTCCAGTCCAATACAGTATATAGCAGTAATGAAAAAGCAAACAGATTTAAAGTATTTAAAATCTATTTGCGCCAATGATAAGCAACAGGCAGAAGACTATAACATATATGTCATATTTACACACACATATATACATACATACATACATATATAAAAAATACATATATAGATACATATATAAATATATAAAATATTATATATATATATATATATATATATATATACACACACACATACACACACACACACACACACATACACACATACATACATAATATATATATATAAAAATATATAAATACATAAATAAGAAAACATATATACATACATACATACACACACACACACACATATATATATATATATGTCTGGCATTCAGCTTTGTTCGGGTATTTTCCCACATCATAATAGTGGTGCTTTTAAAATTGTAGCAACGTTTCAGCAGAATCTCATCTGCCATCATCAGGCTTCTGTATAGTGTTTGTCTGTGAGTTAGACTTTTACAGTGGTTTCAGATTTAAATTTGGGGCAGCCTATTGCTGTGCCAGAATGTTTTTTTCTTCATCCTGATTGGTTGAGAGTCTTGGTGTGTGTTTATTGGTCTTGGAGTTTGCTGTGTTCTGCTTCTAATATCTTCTGTCTGGTTTTTTTGGCTCTTTTTGTATCTTGATTGGCTGGCAACATTGTGTTACTTTATTGGAGGCCTTTTGTGCAACTTGGCTTCGGGTAAATGGACAGCTATCATTAGTTAGGAAGCTGGGTTTCATCTGGGTGCCTGGTTGGGGTGTGTTTGAGATGGAAGTATCAGAGGGGATCTGTTTGTGCTCAGGTGCTTGCCTGGCTTGTGGTGTGGAGATTTTTTTGTTTGTGAGTGCAGGCTTCCAAATGATTGACAGCCTAGTAACCACTGTAAAAATCTAACTCACAGACGAACACTATACAGAAGCCTGATGATGGCAGATGAGATTCTGCTGAAACGTTGCTACAACTTTAAAAACACCACTATTATGACATGGGAAAATACCCGAACAAAGCTGAATGCCAGACATGTAAGTACGCGCGAAAACTTAAGAAAACAAATATATATATATATGTATGTGTGTACAACTTGCCTCATGGTGTAACCAGAACAATCTGGAACTGAACACACTCAAAACTGTAGAAATGGTGGTAGACTTTAGGAGAAACTCTCCCATACGTACCACCTCTTACAGTATTAGACAATACAGTATCAAATTTTTAGGTTCTATCATATCACAAGACCTAAAATGGACACCTACCATCAAAAACATCATCAAAAAAGCAAAACAAAGAATGTTCTTTCTGCGCCAACTCAGAAAGCTCAAACTTCCCAAGAAGCCACTAATACAGTTCTACAGAGGAATGATCATCTGTCATCTGCACTTCTATAACCCAACAAGACAGACACAGACTTCAAAGAATAATTAGGACCGCAGAAAAAAACAACTGCTACCAACCTGCCTTCAATCATGGACCTGTATACTGCACGAGTCAAAAAGAGGGCTGTGAAAATATTTATAGACCCCTCACATCCTGGACAAAAACTGTTTCAACTCCTTCCCTCAAAACGACCTATAGAGCACTGCAAACCAGAACAACTAGACACAAGGACAGTTTTTTTTCTGAAAGCTGCTAAACAGATAATTCCCTCAACACTGTCCAACTATTTACTAAGTCTGCATTACTATCACTATTAATCTTCTCATCCTTCCTTTCACCCATCTCTTCCCATTTATGACTGTATGACTGTAACCTCATTGCTTGTATCCTAATTATTTTTATTGACTGTTTCCTAGTATTTCGATTGCTTATTGTATACTATGACTATTAAGCGTTGTACCTTATGATTCTTAACTCTTGACGAATGTAGCTTTCCTTTTAGGTACACTGACAACATTTGCACCAAGACAAATTTCTTGTGTGTCCAATCACACTTGACCAATAAAAGAATTCTATTCCATTCCATTCTATTAAAATTTTATTCCTATATCCTTCTATTCTATACTATTGTACCCTAGGACTATTATTAAGTGTTGTACCTTATGATTCTTGACTCTTGACAAATGTAGCTTTCCTTTTATGTACACTGAGAGCATTTGCACCAAGACAAATTCCTTGTGTATCCACTCACACTTAACCAATAAAGAATTCTATTCCGTTCTAGTCTATTTTCTCTTCTCTTCCAATTCTAATTCTATTCTTACACACACATTACACACAAATAAAACAGAATAATAAATAAAGAAATGTTGGTTTAAAAATATAGATACAAGAGCTCAATTTTAAGAAGAGATCTGAAAGCTACGTGCATTTCCAAAAAGGCTGTGCAACACGTTTCAAGGGGTGATGGCTGGGAATGATGGGAACTGGAGTTTTAGCACCTACAGGGAGCCACGCACCCCCCCACCCAAAACTAGCCAGGGAGTCCAGGACCCCACGGAGGAGGGGGCTACATCCCCTCATATCCCTCAACCAGACAGACCGGCTGGAGGGGGGCGGGCGGTGATTAGGGCTTGTAGTCCCCCTTGGCCAGGCACGGCCGGGCCGAGGAGGCGTCGACAGCCCTCCAGGGCGAGAGGGAGGCTGATGGGGCGCAGCAGCTCACCGAACACGGAGCGTAGAGACCGATCCACCGCGGGGTCCCGCACCGACAAGCCCGCCATCTTCCCCACCGCGGCTTTCAACCCAACCGCCGACTTCCGGTCCGTCGCCGAAACGCGCCGCCGCTACCTTCATTTTCGTAGTGGAACCCACCCTTTTCTCCTTCCCCCCGGAAGCCCTGGCGCTCACACTTGAGTTCCGCTTCCGCGCTGATGCCGTTTCTCTTCGGTGTCGATGGCTGAAGATGGAGGTCGGTGCTCCGTCCTCTGGCGGCACCGCGGCTCTCGTTACCGAGGTTCAGTTTACTCAGCTTTTCAGGTGTGGAGGGCGTATTTATAGAAAGGGTCGCGTTGGGATGCAAGGATTTTATTTGCGGGAAGGTCTTCTTTCTTTAAAACCGGTTCGTTTCCATCTGCACCCCGAATCAGTCTGTCTGTCTGTCTGTCTGTCTGTCTCTCTCTCTCTCTCCCTCCCTCCCTGCCTCCTTCTCTATCTATCTCTATAGATCTCTATCATCTATCTATCTTATCTATCTAATTATATCTGTTTGTCTGTCTTTCATCTACCTACCTATCTAATCATCTGTTTATATCTCTGTCCATCCCTCCTGGCTTTCCTGTTTGGTAGCTATGCCACGAAGAGTTTCCTTGCGAAGTCCTGATGATTTCTCAGGCTGGCCACTTGGTTCAAGTTGATGAAGCCAAGTCCATGTTCACTTTGTTGTTGACTTAATGTGGTATCACCCTTAAAAAAAACAGTCTTGCATTCTATTTTGGGCCTTCTCTGTAGCAATAGGAATAATTTTCTTCAGGGATCCTCATGAATTGGTTGATATTACAGAAAACTCTTGAAGAAAGAAGGGATTTTGAACTCCCTTTATCGAGTGCAGAAACTTCCTGATGGGACCACAGCATTGCCTATACTTGGCCAAAACTTCACAGCGCAGCACCTACAACAGCTAAAGGAGAGCATACCACATGGAAAGGCCTGCGCTCTGACATGGATACACGTAAGTCAAGCTGTTGTGAAGAAGTCAAGTTTTTTGCCTAATTCTTGACTTATCTCTGAGGCTGAAAATAAATGCAAGTAGTCCTTGAATTGAAACAGTTCATTTAATGACTGTTCCAAGGTAAAATGGCACTGAAAAAAGTGACATGACTGTTTTTCACACTTATGACTGTTGCAGCATCCCCATGGCCATGTGATCAAAATTCAGATCACTGGTTGAGCTTCTTCGATGTAGCCGTGGGTTTGGATTGGAACTAGTGCTGCCACTGTCTTAACTGTTCTGATGTCACAGAAGGGCTGGTTTTGTGTACGGTAACACTTTGGGAACCACTGGGATTTTGATTAAAACATTCAAAGTATTCTGCTTTTGAACCTTTCGTCACAAGTATCCAATAGACTAAAACACATGAAGAACAGTTGCAGGAACTGGGCATGGCTAGTCAAGAGAAAAACCAGGGATGACATGACAGCAGTCTTCCAATATTTGAGGGGCTGTCACCGAGAGGAGGGGGCCAACTTGTTTTCCAAGGCACCTGAAGGCCAGACAAGGAATCATGGATGGAAACTGAACAAGGAGAGATTCAATCTGGAAACGAGGAGAGATTTTCCGACAGAACAATCAGTGGAACAGAAGTTGCCTTTGGAAGTTGTGGGAGCTTCATTAGTGGAAACTTTCAAGAAGAGACTGGACTGCCACTTGTCAGAAATGGTATATGGTCTCCTGCTTGAGCCAGGGGTTGAACTAGATGACCTAAAGGGTCCCTTCCAACTCTGTTATTCCGTTCCATTCCATTCTTTATACAGCTCAGATGTATACCTAAGATAATCAAGATCAGAGAGCACCCAGGACCCCATAGAGCCTTAGTGGCGCAGTGGTTAAAGTGCAGTACTGCAGGCCACTTCTGCTGGCTGCCTGCAATTCAGCAGTTTGAATCTCACCAGGCTCAAGGTTAACTCAGCGTTCCTTCCTTCTGAGGTGGGTAAAATGAGGACCCAGATTGTTGGAGGCAATAGGCTGACTCTGTAAACTGCTTAGAGAGGGCTGTAAAAGCACTATAAAGCGGTATATAAGTCTAAGTGCTATTTCTATACAGCTAAGATGTTTAGAAAGGATTTGAAACAGAAGCAAGCTCTATGTTTCACCAAGGAAACTGACCCATTTCTTTTTCTTTCTTAGAATCCTATTCCTTCGAAAGCAGTTATGGTACGTTCACCTGTTCAGAAACTGCACAGTGAGCTACAGCACCTCATGTCAATCTATGGTGCTACGTGGTCAGAAGAGTTGGAGAAAGATCTGCCACGGTCCTGGCAGAGGCATGGGGACCTCGTTCTTCTAAGTGAAGATTGCTTTAGAGCAAAGCAGTGGAGAGAATTTGGTAAAGAATCATTTACTGAGTTGGGAGACTATAGAAATCAAGTCAATTGAACAAATAGATAAATAGTAAATATAATCTTCCAGTGGGGGAATCCCTGTTCAGCAAAAGCAAACTTTCATTCCTAATCTAAGATTGATATCTTTGCAGAAAGAAACCATGGGGAAGTGCAAGTTTAAAATAGATAGAATGCAGTTCAGTTAATTTGAACAGAGGCAGTTTTTTTCTCTCATTATAAATGTTATTTCCCTTTCCTTGTTAAGGTTAATATTTGTTATTTACATAGTTCTGACTTGGTGCTCAGGATTTCACGAAGATCTGGCATGCTGGATCTTTATTGCATGGGATTTAAATAAAAGAACGAGATGGAGGCAAGAGGCAACAAGAGAAGATTAACTGCAATAGCAATGACACTTGGACTTATATACTGCTTTACAGTGCTTTACAGCCCTTTCTGCACGGTTTTACAGAGTCAGCTTCTTGCCCCCAATAATCTGGGTCCTCATTTTACCCATGTTGGAAGGGTGGAAGGCTGAGAGTCAACCTTGAGCCTGGTGAGATTTGAACTGCAAAATTGCAGTCAGTTAGCAGAAGTAGCCTGCAGTACTGCACTCTAACCACTGTGCCACCATGGCTCATGCAATTGCGTATACTTGAGCTGAATTATAATGATTGCGGTTAATAATTGCTTTAAGCCATGGCTTATTCAACATTGGCTTGTTGAATAATCCACAGCAGGTTGAATTCTTATCACACATTAAACTAATGCTCAACAAACGACATTATAGCTGAATACATATTCAGCAAAGTCAGTACAAAGCAAATAATATCCACATAGGTCAAGGGTCTTCAAACTTGACAGCTTTAAGACTTCTCGACTTCAACTCCCAAAATTCCTGAGCTAACATGACTGGAGGAGGAATTCTGGGAGATGGTCCACAAGTTTTAAACGTTGTCAAGTTTGAAGACCCCTGACATAGGTGATAGAAGTCAATCTGAGCTGATTTCCTAAAAGTTAAACAGAGTTAGTTCTTGAATGGGATCTAACCAACCACAATGAAATATAATACAAGAACTGCCAACTAAAGATTATGCATTTGATAATATGATCTCTCTTAGGAACTTACCGCTAAAATAAATACCAAATGTCGATTCTTAAACATGTTACAAGAGACTCCTGGTTGGTTTTGGTATAACTGAACAACATTATAGTGAAATATAATGTCCTTTGCTCTCTCTTCTAGGCCAAGGACTTTGGCAGGTGGTTGCTGATGCTTTGGGGTCCCGGCGTTTAGCCAAACGGGGGCGAGTGCAGACGGATTTGTTTCGCTCTCCTGCTGTGACCCTGTTGCTGGGTGAGGATGGTTGGGTTGAACAGGTGGACAACAGAATCAGGTAAGGGAGAAAAGGTTCTTCTGTACTCCTCTTTTATTCATTTATATTTGAATAAGGGAATCACACGAAAGATCCTAGACATTCAAATTTAATAGAGAAAGTTGGTGGTGTTCAATAGTGCAGCATACAGAATAATAGTCTTAAATTATAGGAAAGCAGATTCTGCTTGAAAGTCAAAGGAGAAAGTCTCCATGATTGAGTATTTTGACTGGAAACTAGCTAGATTTCCTGTAGTGGAGAACTTAAAGCAGATAAGGCCTGTTAAAAGTGCCACATTGTTTTCCCTGTTCATGAGGTTTTCATTTCCCATACTTTATCCACGTTTTACTCTGGATATGTAGTTATCTGATTTTTGTTAGTCACTTTGAGAATTGTGTTTGCTGGACAGGACAGAAAGATCTCGGATAATTGATATGTTTCCAAAACAAGCCAAGATGAACATCTGCTTAGTTAATCTAGGCTGCCAGTTTTTTGCTTCTATCTGGGCCGAAAGCTGAGCCCCTTTCCTCCATCTCTTCCTCCTCTTTCTTTTATTTAAATCCCATGCAATAAAGGTCCAGCATGCCAAATCTTTCTTAGGCTACAAGTACACAAGTTAGTGGGAAATTTAGGGTGGATATCTAGTCTCCTGCATCTTTGTTTTTCTCCACAGATACAGCTTTGATGTGACCCAGTGCATGCTGTCTCCCGGAAACATTACTGAGAAGCTACGGATAGCCTCTATGTTATGCGCTGGAGAAGTAGTGGTGGATCTGTATGCTGGTAAATACTGCCCTGATAATAGCAGGAACTCTCCTGTTGAAATCTCAGTTTGGATAGAAAGTGTTTCTGAATTGCAAGGGTTCTTTGAAATGCAGAATCAATGGGGCTGTTTGGATCAGTTAAAGACCGAGTGTGTTGGTTGAGTTTAAACACACCTTGTTAAGCTGTGCTTACTTTGCGGAAGAAACCACTGCTGGCAGATTCACGTGACATGCAAAGCAAGTTTGGTGGAAGGGTGAAGATGCTGGCCTGGAAACCAGGCAAATGAGTTCTAGTTTGGCCCTTCGGCACGAAAGCTGGCCAGCTGACTTTCTCTCAGCACAACCTGCCTCACAGGGTTGTTGTTGTGGGGAAAATGGAAGGAGTATTATGGAATGTCTCCACCTTGAGTTAATTATGAAGGGAGCTGCCAAAGGATGGGTAGATAGGTGGGAGGAGGCAGGCCACAAATATGGCATTACTTGCTCCAATCAATTCTTTTTCCCGCAGGATCAGCTATTAAGAGCTGGTAGTGCTTCAGAGGTACAAACAAAAGGAAGAGGAATGCTTGGAAGTAGCAGACCACTGTAGGAAGTTAGCACCCATACATCACCGAGAAGAATGAAATATTTTGAGAAATATTAAAAAGGCAGAAGATTCTATTTCCCTGGATGAGAAATGGAGAAACATGTTTTTTCAGAGGGAGAAAGCAGCCCGCACCTTTCTTAATAGCCCTCAGCAGACGTTAGCACTTAAGAGATAGATGGCTCTATTCATATTACTGCAGGCCGAAATCCGTTCACGACAGGATATTTTGAAATTCCCTGCAGCAAGTTCTGAATAAAGGCAGGATTAGCCCTCAGCCACAATAGGAATTGCCCAACACCCCTTCATTGCATCACTCTCAGAAACTTCAACCAAACTTAGCTCAGACAAACACCTAGGATTTGTACTTTGCTTATAGAGCCAGCTATGACCCCTATGTAACCCCTACATGGCCCCATGGGAGTCTGACAACAGCCAATAGTTCTTGCACAGGAAAAGGAAGCCCAAGTATCAATATTTCTTCACACACTGTTTAAACAAAGCTTAGAAGGGTGTCAATCAAGGATAATGTAACCACGTGGCTCAATTTGTCTGTCTTCTCTCCAGGGATTGGCTATTTCACTCTGCCGTACTTAATTCATGCTGGTGCTGCCTTTGTCCACGCTTGTGAATGGAATCCCCACGCTGTGGAAGCTCTTAGGAGGAACCTGCAACTGAACGGCGTTCAGGATCGCTGCCACATTCACCAGGGGGATAATAGGAAGGTGAGTAGAAAAGGGCCTCAAAGTGAACCCTGAAACTTTGCCTGCTTGAGACTTCAAAGAGCCGCTGCGGTTCTGAGCAAGAAAGTGAGCTAGGAAGACAAATCAATGCTTTGATTTGAGAAGATGTTTCCTCTCCTCTCTCTCTCTCCTTGGCTGGAGGTTGAACTACAGGATGTGGCTGACAGAGTAAACCTGGGATTGATCCCGACGTCGGAGGAAGGGTGGCCAGTCGCTTGCCAGGTCTTGAGAAAGGATGTCGGAGGGGTCCTTCACATACACCAAAACGTGGAGGCGTTTCCAGGAAAGGCACCCGAGTTATCCCAGCAACTGGAGAAGAATCAATCACCCAAGCAGCGTCCCACCCAAGTAACTTCCCGTGTCCAAGAAGATCGCGTAGCTCTGAAGGACCACGATGTTCTCCAGAAGGTTGGACAATCATTCACGGCTTCGGCCAAACAGGAATGGCAGGGCTGGGCAGAAGTCACGGCGACACGGATCCAGGATTTGCTCCAGGACCTGGACAAGAAACCTTGGAAAACCCAAATCCTGCATCTTGAACATGTGAAATCGTATGCCCCTCATGTAGACCATCTCGTCTTGGATCTAGATTGCCGACCGCTCGAGTAACGTATGGGGAATATCTTCTCTCGTACTCAGGGAATCTTGGAAGAAGCACATTCTGGATCTTCTTCAGGAGCTGCTTCCTGCTTTTTGAATCCTGAAGATGGTGGCTGGAAGTGTCACATAATTTTGGGGGTTTTGTGAATGCAGTCAGAACTTTAATGAATCTTGGCAGGGACTGAACATAAGTAAGTGATAGAAGTGATTTGGGCAACTAGTTGATGCCTGCTGGGTTCTACAAAATAAGCCAATCCTTCAAGCTATAAGCCAATCCTTCCAGAGCTATACTATTTGCTGGAGGTTCTACATCATATCGAATAACTTTTGGCTATCATAGATGAACCTGGTTCTTCCCTATGGTGTCTGCAAAAGAGCATAGGAATTATGGGAACGATTACAAACCACGTAAGCTAAATCCAGCCATTCACATGAAAAAACATTTCTTATTGCCATTATTGGTTGACTAACCCAGAATCATGCATTTAAATTAAGCTGAAAACCATCGTGTCTTGGCTCCCATGTCTGGATTCACACAACAGCTAAATATAAACAAGCCCATGGTGGTTTAACTGGCCTTGTGCCAGAAGATGAGTGGCATATAAATTAGATAAATCAACAAGAAGCCAACCAAACCTGGTTTTTCAGTGAACGAAAGCAGGAATAGTTCGTGCAATAACTAACATTGTTTGATTCTAATTCCTTCTCTCCTTTTGTGAATGAGGAAGACAATTGCATGGTAAAACTGATCTTTGGGGCAGCCTTAATCTAATGTTTATCTTCCTCCTGAATAATAGAAGCTGCAAACACCGAGTTAGGGCGATGTCTGTGTTTAGTTTAAAAGGTTGTGGTTGTTGCATTTTTTTTAATCAGAGCTGAGAACCAATGCCCAGGGAAAACATGTGAGTCATATTAGCTAGCCTTTTGTTTGTTTTGTAGGTTACCACCTTTATCATCTCTTCATACCAGGTTTGAACTAGAGCACAGTTAGATGAAAAGTCTTCAGTTGCTGATATGCAAAAAGGCAATATTATGATAGAAGTACTGTGTGTTAATTGGATTTTTGAGCAAAGTATCAATGTAATTTCTATTTGTAATTCTGATGAAGAAAGTTGGAAGTTACTCTTATTTTTTTTTTTAAATTCCTTACACTTTCCTCTTTTTTCTCCCATTTTCTCTCTCCGCCCCCCCCCCCCCCCGGGTTTTATTAAATGTCTACAGAAGGTAAAACATAAAATATATACAGGACAATATATATGCAAGAGGAGAATGAAGCTACCTGTACTTTTGAGTCAGTGGCTCAGGGGCTAAGAGGCTGAGCTTGTTGATCAGAAAGGTCGGCAGTTTGGTGGTTCGAATCCCTAGCGCCACATAACGGAGTGAGCTCCCGTTATTTGTCTCAGCTTCTGCCAAGCTAGTGATTCGAAAGCATGTAAAAAATGCAAGTAGAAAAATAGGGACCACTTTGGTGGGAAGGGAACAGCGTTCTGTGCTCCTTCCGTGTTTTGTTGTGCCGGCCACATGACCACAGAGATGTTTTCAGACAGCGCTGGCTCTTTGGTTTTGTAATGGAGATGAGCACCGCCCCCTAGAGCCAGAAACGACAAGAGGGGAATCTTTGCTTTTTAGTCCTCATTTTACAACCACAACTGAGCCCAACATTTATGTTGCTAAGTGACTCATTTGTTAAATGAGCTTCACCTTTTATTCCACCTATTTTATTCCTAGTGAGCGTGGTGGGCGTTGCTGGAGAAACTCTAAACATGATTGTTATCCCTGCTTTTGGTGACGGTGAGGAGAGGAAGAGGAGGAGAAGTAGAGAGAACAAGAGGAAAAGGAGGACTGGAAGACGAGAGAAGGAGGAAAAGGAAAAAGGGAAAGGAAGTAGAGGAGAAGAGATGGAAAAGAAGAACAAGAGGAAAAAAGGAGGAAATGAAGGAGAGGAAGAGGAGAGAGGAGGAGAATAAGAGAACAAGAGGAAAAGAAGGACCGAAAGACGAGAGAAGGAGGAAAAGGAAAAAGGGAAAGGAAGTAGAGGAGAAGAGATGGAAAAGAAGAACAAGAGGAAAAAAGGAGGAAATGAAGGAGAGGAAGAGGAGAGAGGAGGAGAATAAGAGAACAAGAGGAAAAGAAGGACCGAAAGACGAGAGAAGGAGGAAAAGGAAAAAGGGAAAGGAAGTAGAGGAGAAGAGATGGAAAAGAAGAACAAGAGGAAAAAAGGAGGAAATGAAGGAGAGGAAGAGGAGGGAGGAGGAGAAGAGAGAACAAGAGGAAAAGAAGGACCGGAAGACGAGAGGACAAGGAAAAGGGGAAAAGAAGTAGAGGAGAAGAGATGGAAAAGAAGAACAAGAGGAAAAAAGGAGGAAATGAAGGAGAGGAAGAGGAGGGAGGAGGAGAAGAGAGAACAAGAGGAAAAGAAGGACCGGAAGACGAGAGGACAAGGAAAAGAGGAAAAGAAGTAGAGAAGAGATGGAAAAGAACAAGAGGAAAAAAGGAGGAAACGAAGGAGAGGAAGAGGAGAAGAGAGAACAAGAAGAAAAGAAGGACCGGAAGAAGAGAAGAGAGGAGGAGCAGATGGAGAAGAAGGAAAAGAGGAAAAATAAAGAAGCAGCGGAGAGAAGAGATGGAGAAGAGAGAAGAACAAGAGGGGGGTTAAAGAGGAGGGAAAGAAGGAGAGGAAGAAGAGAGGAGGAGAAGGTGAAGGGAAGGAAAAGGAGAAGGAGAAGAAGAAAAAGGAAAGACGGCGAGGGAGCCACCCAAAGGATGCCCCGCGGTAACGGCGACAATGACGCGATCGAGGCCGCCCGGCGCCACCGCCTTTCCTGAGCGGAGCGCGGCGCCTTTAAGCCGAGGACTCCGCCTCGAGTCAAGGCGTGTTTGCGGGGCTGTTGCTTCTGCTGTTTGTCCCGGACTCGCACGGCGAGATCCTCGCGGGGAGCCGGCGAATCCCCGGGCGCGGCGACTTGCAGGTACCCCAAACTCTTGCCCAACGCCTGGCGCGCTCGGAGTCGGCGCTCCGGACTTCTCCAAGTTGGCGCCTCTCCTTCCTCCTCCTCCTCGGACCAGCCCTTGACTGCTGCTTTTTTCAAGTCCCGGATCCGGCTTGGTCCGGGGAGCCGGTGCAGCAGGAGGGTCTTTGGAAACGAAGCCCTGGCCTGCAGCGATCCCTCCCCCCCCCGCCGGGTTTCTAACTTGGCTTTTGGACCGGTTCCGAATTGGGCTGGAAGGGAGCGAATCTGTCTCTGCAGCCAAGTTTTGGTTGAGTGGGGTGGGGATCGATTGAGCGAAGTGGAGCTTAGCGGGTTGTGCGGGTGGTTGGTGTGTGTGTCACTCTGTGTAAGCTCCGAGGTACAGGTTGTGCATGTGTTGGGGGGGTGTTCTTCACCAACTTCCTAAGAACTGGAGTATTTCTTCCATGAAAGTCATTGCAAGAAATGGGTTTCAGCATTTATACACTTTTAAAAATCCTTCTCTCTGCCCCTCACTCCTTTCCAAATATTCTTGAGTATATCCTGGTTTCTGGACTGGAATTTAGGCAAAGGTTTAGAATTTAGGCAAAGGTTTAGAATTTAGATATGAGTTTAGAATTTAGTTGAGTTTAGAATTTAGATATGAGTTTAGAATTTAAACATGGCTTTAGAATTTAGATATGGCTTTAGAATTTAGATATGAGTTTAGAATTTAGATATGAGTTTAGAATTTAGCTATGGCTTTAGAATTTAGATATGGGATTAGAATTTAGATATAGTTTTAAAATTTAGATATGGGTTTAGAATTTAGATATGGGTTAACTTGAGAGTTTAGACAAGGGTTTAGAATTTTGACATGGGTTTAGAATTTAGATATGAGTTTAGAATTTAGATAGGGCTTTAGAATTTAGACAAGGGTTTAAAATTTAGACAAAGGTTAGTTTGGGAATTTGACCATAACTCTGTACATTACAATCACAAATTGTACCGTTAACGATACACATGTATATATGCAGGTGGAAATTAAATTTCAGCCTTCTTTTTGACACTGCTTTGGAGTTTGCGACTGAGATCCTTTGAGCCACAAATCATGTTTACTGAAGCATGATGGCTACATTTGCCATGCCAGCCGGAATGTGTCAGGGCATTAGAGCAATTTATTTAGAGAATATGATTTATGTGGCGCATGGAGCATGTCTTGGAAAAACAAAGTCAGGTCAACTGTACTTTTGGAAATGTGTGGTTGGGTGAGGGTGTGAAGAAATTGTATTGGATGACCTCAAGCAGGTATTTATACTTATTCTGAATTGAGGGGCATTTTGTGCATGCTCAAGAGCTGCAGTTTAACATTCTGCAAGTGAGACTTAATTTATTAATTTTCATCCCACCTTTATTATTATTTTTATAAATAACTCAAGGTTTGAATACACACAATGCTCCCCACACCAGTTCTTTTTTCCCCCATAACAACAACCCTATGAGGTGGGCTGGGCTGGGAGACTGGCCCAAAGGTATCCAGTCGGTTTTCATGCTAAGGCAGGACTAGAACTCACAATCTCCTGGCTTCCAGGACAGCACCTTAAACCCAGTAAGTTTGAGCCCCAGAGCAATTTAATTAGCTACATATTGGTTTGCTTATATGTGGGTTAAGACAGTGTGTTTGCTCCTGGCTGTTGTATTCAATGAGTGGCTTGAGGATAACGCTTATTATGATGGGTGAAGCCAATTCTCTAAAGCACCCGAAGGCCAGACAAGGAACAATGCTGAACAAAGAGAGATTTAACCTGGAAATCAGGAGGAATTTCCTGACAGTAAAAACAATCAACTAGTGGAACAGAAGTTGCCCTCGGAAGTTGTGGGAGCTTCATCACTGGAAGCTTTCAAGAAGAGACTGGACTGGCATCTGTCAAAAATGGTGTAGGGCCTCCTGCTTGGGCAGGGGGTTGGACTAGATGACCTGCAAGGTCCCTTCCAATTCTGGTTTATGCTTGCGGTGCTCATTTCAGTATCCCAAACTAGTAAAGTGACAAACCTAGCTAGACATAATCCTCAACTTACAACAGTTCATTTAGTGACCATTCATAGTTACAAAAAAAGCGTCTCATCACCGGTTTTCCGCACTTATGACCGTTGCGGCCATCTCCATGGTCAGGGAATCAAACTTCAGACACTTGGCAACTGACTCCTATTTAGTGACGGTTGCAGAGTTCGCGGGGGGTGTGTGTGTCACACAATCCCCTTTTGTGACCTGACAAAGTCAACGGGGGTGAAGTCGGATTCACTTGACAACCATGTTAACTAGATTTAACAACGGCAGGGATTCACTTAGCAACGCGGAGAGAAAAGTCATAAAACGAGGCAAAGCTCCCTTTAGAAATGTCTCGCTTAGCAGCAGAAATCTTGGGCTCAATTGTGGTCGTAAGTCTCTTTCTGTAGAGATATTAAAAAAAAAAACACATATCTTCGTAATAATTGATAAGTATGTAATTAATTAAACACACGATTAATCCACCCTAGCCAGGGGTGGACTTCAAAAAATTTAGCAACCGTTTTCTGTCTGGTTGCTGGGTGGGTGTGGCCTAGTCGGCCTCCTGCACTACGGCGGGTGTGTATGTGTGTGTGTGTGTGTGTGTGTGTTTTCACCCTCCTCAGGCTCTGGAGGCTTTCTTCGAGGCTGTGGGAGGGCTAAAACAGCCTCGCTGGGCTCCAGAGGCTCGAACCAGTAGCAGCCCACCTCCTGACCCTAGCTATTTTACACAACTAATCTGGCAAACCCGTTTGCACTACTACTCTTTTGCATTTTAGCATTTCATGACACAGTTTTAAGGATTGATATTATATTTAGTCCAGGTGTAACTGATAGATTGGATGCCCAATTGCGATTTTAATATAGATTGTATCTGTTATTTGTGACTTTATCCTAGAATTTTTGTTTTAATTTTTTTTAAATTTTAAACAACAAACATAAACACTAAACATACAACATACAACATTAAATAAAATCTTCTTTCCATTATACAGTGTCTTGGTTGGTACATATCTCTTGTGCACAATTATCAACAGACATTTCATCTTGTTTTTATGTTACAATTCATGTTATATATAGCTACGATCCGTTTAGTATCATATTACTGTCAAATCATTATCAGACTATAATTACAAATTCCTCTCATCTTTATCGAGCAAGATCCTGCTATTATAAAGCCAAATTTATACTATCATTCATTTCCAAGTAATCGAACAGGATATCATATTATAGTAGTTGCTTAGAACATGTCATTACATTATTTTATCTTTACTGTTTGAACTGGATATATTTCTGGAGGGTTTTGTATTTGGTCTCTGGTCTTTGACGGTAATAAACTTGATTTGATTTGTGGTCGTAAGTCAAAGATTAATCAGTAGTTCCAGCTTTCAGTACTGACTTGGTCCTTGGAGCTGAAAGTGTGTCTTTGTTGTACTTTGTGTGTTGGCCCTTTTAGAGCGTGGAGAAAAAGAGAGGTGGAGGCTTTTTTCCCCGACTCGAGCACTGTTTGTTTTCCCAGAAGTCAGAACAGAGCATTTTCTTAGTGCTATTCATCCTTTCCTGAGAAAGCCTGCAGACAGCTGAACTGGGAAGTGCGTGTATGTCAAAGATAAACACTGTACAGTATGTCTGACACTGGGCTGGAGATGGAGAGGAAGTTGAAGCCAAGTTCAGAAAGAGCTTCTTGAACGGTTAGATACATTTTCTTTGTCTCTTTTTGTGTTCGGTTCAAATTTGAGGCTCAAGGCAGAATTACGAGGATTATGAGGATATTTTATGGGCGAAGATGGGTAGAAATGCTCGTATTTTGCAAATGTTTTGCATGTAGGAAAAAAATGCACCGGGGTGGTGGTGGCCAGTTTATTGCAAAAACCGAGGTGGTGCTTTGTTACCGATTTATTGTTTCAGTCTGCATTTCTGATTCGCATTCTGGGTGGCTCTATTGTCCAATTCTGGGTATCTTAAGAACGTTCCTGTTTATATAGAGTATACAGCGTGGAAGGATGTTGCTTGTGGTTGATGGCTGTCATGTTGCTTTCCTGTCTCAATCCTGCTATTGTGGTCTGAATCCCACCTGAAAACCTGTTGATATTGCTACTGACGAGAAGAAGTTAAGCTAATCTTCTAGCGTTGACTGAGCAGGAAGGTTTTTCAAAGGGGGTTTGTTCCCCAAGCTTCCTGTTTAGCTCATGGACTAGAAGTGGTATTCAGCAGGTTCTGACCAGTTCTGGAGAACCAGTAAAGGCAAATACCACCTCTGACTGGCCTTGCCAACCCCATCTCTTCTCTGCCTCCCATTGAGTCCCAGCTGATCGGCTGGGTCCTCTTTGGTTGTCCTGCACAGGAGAACAGAGCTGGAAAGCAGGTTAGTGGAGTGGGGTGAGAATGGAGATCTTGCAATATCCTTCCCCTGCTATGCCCAGCAAGCCATGCCCACAGAACTGGTAGTATTTTTTTTTTAATCCCACCATTGTCCCGGACGTTTGGTTACCAAACTAGGTAACATCTTCAGTGGGGTTTTGGAGTAAGATGTCTTGTTCTGCCTTTCTTCCGTTTATATAGGTCTCGTGTAGTGTTGTGGTTATTGGGTCATGTGACTGGTTGTTCACGTGGCATGAAATTTAACTTGGGAGGTGGCTGATTTTGTCATTGATCGGACATTTGGATGGCACAATTCCTTATAGATTCATATACTGGTTCTAAATCCATTCATTTATTAATGGATCAATTTGTAGAGTGCCAGGCTTCGATTAATTCATGTGCATGACAAGTTTTGGCGTGGCCGCTGACTTTGGTCTCGTCCCACTGGAACCGCTGTTGTTCGTTGTCGGCCTGGCTCGGCGTTGTCGAATGTGGCGTGACTTCCTTAGCAGGAAGACTTATGTGCTACTGGTGGAAATGTGGGGTAACTGCTATTTTTGACCGTTTTAAAGAGATGTCATAAGACTATCAGTGTCTACTTGTTGTAATGGTTTTACACATATCCATGCAGAACAAACCACAAACCAGACAGACGTAGGAGATGTGAGCCATACCAAGCCATCATGGTGTGCAGCTATGGGCAACAGGATGCTGAATTAAACAAGCTTCTGACCTGGTTCCCTAGCACTCTTTTTTGCTTCTAGAGACACTGTAAAACAGGAGAAATAAATTTGAACATCGGTGACATGGTGTGGGATGCAGTGGTTCAGAAGTTGGATTAGGAGTGGGGCTATCTAAGTTTAAGTTAATAATCCACCTTGTTATAGGGTGAGAATAAAATGTTATCGTGGGTTAAAAGAGAGATTGGGAATGATTAAATTAAAAAAACCTTAGAGCCGAGGGTGGTGCAAAATATTTAATTTCGAGCCCATTGCAAGTGCAAAAAAAAAAAAAATGTGGAAAAACCTGTTTTAAGTGTGAATCTGCTGATGTTGAACGTAGAGCAAGTACATTGAACATTTGGAAAGGGTGCTTGAAATCCTTTCAGACCGTTATAATTCATCATTTCCGCCTTGCCGGGTGGAGTCTGGGCAACCGAAAAGAGCTGAGTGTTTACTGGCCGGATGCCCTTCCTGTTGCCAGTGAGGAGTTTTGTTCAGCAGATATATTCTCAGTGTGCCCAGAGAGAGAGAGAAATACCTGCCTCTACCTAGGATTGAACTCACAGCCTCCTGATTGTGAGGCAAGAGATCCACCTCTAGGCCACCGCACCACTGTTTTGGATTCTTATAATTAACCCCAAACAATTATATTCATTCTTCCCTTGGAAAGCTTTCTCTCAAACGTGGGGCCAGCATGGTCTGTTTCCCATCAATCTTCATCTTTGGTTTGGAAAGTAAAATGTCAGCAGTTCACCCTGATGTCATTTTGAACACCTAAATGTGACTGTTTCATAGGGAATTGGGCAGGGATGGGATTTTACCGGTTTGGACCAGATTGGGCGAACCGGAAGTTAAATTTACATCTGGTTCGCTGAACCAGTAGTTGAACCAACCAGCTGGCCCCACCCACCCGAGGGAAGCCTCCGGACTCTGGGGAAGATGAAAAACAGCCTTCCTGGAAGTTCCAATAGGCCACCTCCACCATGGGCACACACACCCAGCAAATGGGCAGCAGTTGCTGGGATTTTTGAATCCCCCCCCCTTGGAATCGGGGTTAACTGGCTCATTTGAAGTTCATTTGAAGTCTGACTGTGCTTTTTGAACTTTTTAAGTCCTTGCAAGGCATCCCAAATGCTAAATCTTTGGCCTTCCCTCCCGCTCCAGTTATGGTCTTACACACAATTTTGTGAAGTTGCAACTGGAGAAGGCTGAGAAACTCTGCTAGAAGCAAAAATATTCTCTTAGCTGGTTAAACCTCATTTTTTCCCCACTTCTTAGCGACTTGGGGGTTGAGGTGGGTAGGGTCCCTGTTTCGTATTTGGACTGCTTGTTATCTCTTTGGGAACTGCTCCAACAAGTCTGGGCATTTGGCTTCCGTGCCAGCCCATAATTAATGCTCCTTCTAACTGCCAGTCTCTGAGGAGTTGTGCCCGAAGCTGGCTCATTGAAGTCAGGTGGCTTGGCAGTTGAAATGGAATGTTGGGTTGAAGACAAAAAAAAAAAGGATGGGGATAAACTGGATTTCTTTTTTCCTAGGGGCATTTTCTTGGCATCTGATTGTCAGAAAACAAAAGGTTGGTTGAGTAAAGAATGCTTGGAAGACTTTGATGGGATCACAGAGACTGAGGAGGTCCTTGGTGCTCTTAGAGCTTAGTTGCTTTTCTTGCAGATATTTCATAACCCCAACTAGATCACACCATCAGTGCTAACACTGGACTTACATAGTCATGTTACCTAGTTTGAATAATGAAACATCTGCAAGAAAGCAACCAAGGAGCTATAGTCCTCCTCCTCCTCCTCTCGCAAACTACATTCCCTTCTAACACTGATGATGTTACCTAGTTGGGTAATGAAATGTCTACAAGCTCAAAGAGCACCAAGGAGGTCACAGGCCTTCTCCTCCTCTTCCTCCTTCTCCTCCTCCTCCTTTCACAAACCACATTCCCTTCTAGCATTGATGATGTTACCTAGTTTGGATAATAAAACATCTGCAAGAAAGCAACCAAGGGCCCATAGTCCTCCTCCATCTCCTCCTCCTCTCGCAAACCACATTTCCTTCTAACACTGATGATGTTACCTAGTTGGGTAATGAAATGTCTACAAGCTCAAAGAGCACCACCAGGCTGCCTCCTCCTCCTCCTCTAAAAACACTGCTCTCTTTTTGCTATTGATGATGCTATCAAGTTGGGTCATGCAAATATTGGCAAGAAAACAACTAGGCTCTGAGAGCACCAAGGGCCACTCAATTCAGTGCTGAGCTACAAATCTTATCAGTCTGCTTGGAATAGATCCATTTCTAGTCTGCCGTAGCTGGGTTCACACATTACACGGTGAGCCACACACCGCGCTTGACCGAATGTGGTGGCTGAGCTTGAAGTCTTTGCTGATGTGGGTTTGTCTGTTTTTGGCTTGAAATTATCAGAATTAAGTTCATAGGGCTGGAGAAGAACCTACCTTTGACTTGGTCACTTCTCTGGATCTATATATATATAACTGCATGAATAGTTATTATACTTAATTTCCTAATGTTCCAATCTCTCCTGTGCCCTATTATCAGCTGTCATATACTGTAAATCAGTCAAGGGCACAAATATTTTACTAGTTTCGAATTCCAAGGCGCCCAAGGTTTTCTTCTTCTTTAAAATAGCTATTTATACTCGAGCTGTTATCTGGCAGAACCGGATTCTCTAGTTTTAAAACTTTGTCGTCCATATTCCTTGGACTTCTTCTCCTCCTCATAACCCCCCCCCCCCAAGCAAATAATACAATCTGTCTTACATTTGAATCTCCTCGGAAGGAAGTTTCCTTGTTTCCTTTGAATCCTATTGGCTCATAACAATCTCAGTCACAATGGTGATGTAACTGAAAAAAGTGGCCTTGGAGAAAGAAAAAACGGGCGAGGAAAAAGGGAAGGGAAAGATTTATTGAAATAGGTGGTGGACAGCCTTTTAAATCCCTCAAAATGCCTGATGAGGGAGACAGCAGGAGTAGCAGCCATATAAAAGTAGGTATCTCCTTAGAGAAGAGATGGAAAAAAAAATTTCATCATGGCTGGCAGGCATGTAGCCTGTGCAGGGTGGGTAAAAATGGATGAATTTTTTAAAAAATAAAAAAATATTGGATTTTTTTAAAAATTACATCGGATTTTTTTTTTACACTTTTATCAAATTTATTTCAATAAAATGCTTTTGGAATAAAAATCTACCTAAAGATAATTTTCTATTTAAGATATATTAATAATGTAGTTTATTCAGCGTGAAATGGAGCTTAGTTATGTAGCATGAGGCTGTACATTTTGCAATATTTACATTTTTGGTCAACTCACTCAAATGAATCCAAGCTCTGCAAGCTGAGGGAACGTGTAACTGCATTGATGCATTCACACAATTTCACAGCAGAGTCATGACAGTTGCTCTTTAAAAATTATGATTTAAAGCTTGGTTTAAATCACAAGTAAAAAGGCTTAACTTAAATCAACTCAATGTAAATTATATTTTTTAAAGAGCAACCGTCACTTCTGCTGTAAGTCTAAGTGCTATGGCTACCTCCCTCCCTCCCTCCATTCCTTCCTTCCTTCCCAGTGCTAAATGCAGTATTGCAAGTGAACTCTGCCAACTGCCAGCAGTTTGAGTCCCATCAGCTCAAAGTTGACTCAGCCTTCCATCCTTCGAGGTCGGTAAAATGAGGACCCAGATTGTTGGGAGCAATAGGCTGATTCTGTAAACCACTTACAGAGGAGTATAAAGCACTGTAAAGCAGTATATAAGTCTTAAGTGCTATGGCTATCTTCCTTCCTTCCCCTCCCCTCTTCATCCATCCCAGCTCAAGGATTACTCAGCCTTCCATCCATCCAATGTAAAATGAGGACCCAGATTGTTGGGGGCAATATGCTGACTCTGTAAACCGCTTAGAGAAGGTTGCAAAGTGCTATGAAGCAGTATATAAGTCTGAGTGCTATTGCTATTCATACAATTTTTTGATAGAAAACTTTATGAGAGATTAAAAAAGAAAAACAATGTACAATACATCGAATACAACCTTACATTGTAGACAAAATCTATATATACAAATACATAATAAATAAACATATAAACATATGCTTCTAATCAACAAAGACGGTGTGCTTTTTTCTTAGTAATACTCATACGCTTTTAAATGTACATATTTTCTAGAGAAAGGAGTGGATTTCCAGTGATTGATGATGGAGGGGATAGACTTGTCATTTCTCTCGGAGGTGGAGAGGCAATTGATCATTCGGGTTCTCCAGCGAGATGAGGAACTGCGGAAAGTGGAAGAGAGGAGAATTAGGTGAGGAGTTGGCTCACATGGGGTCATCACCCAGTGTTGATAAGGGGGGGAAAGAGACCCCCTGATTGTGTTGCCGTCCCCAGTTGAGGACATTGAGAGGGAAGCAGATAGTCCTTGGGGGCAGGAACCTCTCCTGTAGAAAATCTGCCCTACTTTTGTTCTTCAGAACATCTTGACTCTGGTAAGCCAAGTGGTCCAGTCCAAATACCTGTGTGATGACCCAAAGGGCGTGGCACAAAGGCAACACAGTCAGATAATCAGTAGGAGTCCCTTTATCAGCTCCAACTTTGCCCCCAATGTCTTGGTTACCTTCTGGCTGGAGAAAAACTCTCCCAGGAACAGCCTTTGGCAGAGAATCAAGTCCAAAACATGGTCAACAAAAACTGTAACTATAAGTCCAATCAAGGCAAGATGAAGTAATTAGTCAGGCAGGGCAGGAGCAAGAATTCCAGATGTGAAGTCATCGCAATAACTCAACACAGTTGGGAAGACGCCAGGAACACAGATAAGCAAAGTCAACACAAGATAAACTCATGTTTGTTCCCAGCAGCTGCCACACTCAGCATGCATCTCTTTTAAACTCTCTTCCCAGGTGTAGCTAATGAAGGGAATCAGGGCCCTTACCTCCCCCATTAAGCCATGCAATCCATGTTGCTCTCTTCTCCGTTTTTCCCTCCGTGTCCTAGGATGAAGAGGGGGTGGGCTTGGGTCTTCTCTGAACTCCGTCTCTCTTGTTCTACCACTGCCCTGCTCTGCCCAGCTGGACTTTGCCCTTCCCCAGTTTCTTCCACAGCAAACAGAATCACACTCCCACACTCTCTCAGCTGTTCATCTTCCTCCTCAGATTCAGATTCTGACAGGGGCATGACAACCTGGTTATCATCTTCTTCCAATCTTTGAGGCTCTTCCTTCTACTCAAGCTGCATCAACCAATGTCTGGGTCTCAACTTAGATGAGCCATATGAGGAGCCCCACCTGGTGCCCATGGGGAGGTCAACCCTTTTCTCTCTTCTTTTCCCTTTCTGCCCAACAGGCGTCTGAAGAATGAGCTGCTAGAGATCCGGAGGAAAGGGGCCAAGAGGGGCAGCCAGCGGTACAGCGAGCGGACCTGCGCTCGTTGCCAGCAGAGCCTGGGCCGGGTCAACCCCAAAGCCAACATCTGCCGGGATTGCAATCACCTGGTTTGTCGCGACTGCCGCTCCTATGATGCTGACAGCTGTTGGCGCTGCAAAGTTTGTGCCAAGGAGGCGTAAGTCTGCTCCCCTGCTTTGCATGTTGCGACTGGGGTTGTGGTCTTGACCCAGCTCCCCAAACATGACAAAACCTCTGTAGCTGAAGCAATGATTCATTTATTAGGCGTGCCAGCAGCCCTGGCAAAAAGTCTCTCTCTCACTGCAAGCTAACAAGTCTTATTCATCTCCGCTCCCTGCCTTTTATCCCCAGAGCTAGGGTGGGGGTCTCGCTAGCAGCAGTGGCTTTTCCGTCCCAGGGACCGGCCCATAGATTTTCACTGGTCTCCTCTCCTCTCTGCCTTCTGAACTTCCGTGTGTCTGACACTGGACCCAGATGTTCCTCTTCTGCCTCATCAGCCACTTCCAGACCTGGAAGCTGTTGACCTTCCATCTGGGGGCTTCTCTCTCTCTCTCTGTCTCTCTCTGGAGGGGCCAGTGACTGACAGGTCACCACAAGAAGACAAGACTCAAGGGAAGAACATGTGCTCCAAGACTGAATCCCAGTTTTGAGGGATATGGCAGCACTTAATCACCTTGAGGCTCTGGGCTAAATAAGCATCGGCAAATTTCAGAGGAGTGGAATTCAATTCCCAGAATGTTCAGTTGTGGCCATGCTGGCTTTGGAAGTCTGGGAGATGAAGTCCACTTATCTGGAAGATGTCTTCCCATGGAGCTTGGCTAAGAGTTCTCAGGTGATTAGCACCTACATAAGATGGACAGCCCAAGCTCTGCCTCTGTTTCTCTCTCTCTCTGACAGCTCCATTCCCTCTTCTCCCTTGGAGCTCTCAAGTTACCCTAATGCTGACCCTGTGACTCCCATACCTTCTCCTCCTCTGTTTTGCTGTTGGAGGGGCTGGCGGCCAAGAGGCCGCAACAGGTTGTATATACCTTGGGATTCTGTACACAACTGGGATTATCCAATCATGGCCAATGTTAAGATGTGTGGACTCCAACTCCCAGAATTCCCCAGCCAGCATGGTTCATTTCACCTAATGCACAGTCGTACTTAACAGATAAACAGATAATCAGAGTTGGAAGGGACCTTGTAACCCAATGGACTTTGGGATGGGGGTGCAGATTCATGTTCTCAGAAGTGATTGCTGTTCTCTTCCCTGCTTTCCCACCTGCAGGGAGCTGAAGAAAGCCACTGGAGACTGGTTCTATGACCAAAGGATGCATCGCTTTACTCCTCGTCTGGGCAGTGACATCATCCGGATGTCTCTTTGGCGCAAACCACAGGGTCGGGCATCTTTGTCTCAAGGCAACTTCTGCCTCTGTTTTTTAATTAGAACAAACGTTCTGTCGTTTCCAAGGCTAAGTAGTTATAATTTCTCCCTGCCCATTCCTTCAATGCCCCAAGATATTTTCCAAATAGAGATCAGGATGTTGTCAACTGGATTCCATCTGAAGGCAACCTGGTCTTGCAGCGTTTACTGTCTAGACCAGGGTTTCCCAACCATTGGCAACTTTTAAGCTACTTGGACTTCAACTCCCCAAATTTCCCAGCCGGAATCCAGACATTTTCTCAAAATGACTATCAGAGCATTAATATTTTCTATATTATTATTATTAACAAGCTCTGATGCTAAGGCGTTTTACTCCCCCTCCCCACCTGAAAAGAAATCTGTTCCAAATGCAAAACACAAGCAGAGGAGAGGAGTTTCGGTTTCAGTTTCACAGCAGCAACCAGATTTAGTACAGAACAGTTGAGCTAAGCCATGCCCAGGCTCCTTGCTGTCTCCTTGCTCACACAGCAAATATTGTTTCAGTTTCCAAACAGCCCTCAACTCTCTCACGCATTGCTAGGACACAGATGAATACTGATGGATGCTGGTAGGCAGAGGCAGAATTTTTTTCCTCTTATTTTCCTCCCCCAAAACTAAGCCCAACTACATAGTTTCATAGCAAAGCACGGGTATCTAGCTAGTATTTAAATAAGGACTTATTTGGTGTGGTATCTGTGCTGTATGTTGACACTTCTTTTGCTCTGGTCATTTAGCTAACAAAAAAGAGACAACAAGTCAAGTGCTTCTTCAGAAAGCTCAACGCAAGGATCCCAAAAGTAGTTCTGAAGTGCCCCCGAAAAGTCCCCAGCAGCAATACAAGGAGCACAGGTGATTCTTCCTCCCTGCCTCAGGGCTGCAGTGAGATCCATTGTTTCTTGCATCCATGCTCTGAATGCATGAAATAAAGATTTCAGCAGGTCTGTGCCACTGCCAGCCCATCTGCTAGTTATTCATAGAGCTAAGCTGTCAGAGCGTTTGCAACGTGACTGCTATTGTGAGACAACCCAGGAGCAAAACACAGCACACAGAGGCTTAAACATTTAACAGTGCTTTATATTCAAGACATGTACAGAAATATACATGGTAGGCAAATACCTTACAAGCAGTCAATCTTAACTCTACATGGAGAACTCTGCAATGGATACAGGGCACAAGGAGAGAAAAACACGTCCTCTTAATGGCTGCCTTTATATAGACACCTCTTAAAGAGGTAAAACTTTGTGGACCCATTCTTCATCTTAAAAGGGCAATATCCATGCTATGCTGTTTCAGTCTTATATTGTATCAGCCTTACATTGACTGGTCAGCTCTTAGATCAATACCTTAACATAAGCTGTGGCTGCAGAAAAGTATCTTCAGAAGCAGGAGTAATGGTGGGAATCTGAATCGTGCTTTTCTGATTGATAGTTTTTCAGAAAACCCATGTCTCTAATTGTCAAGATTTAATGAATATAAAGAATTATATGGATGGAATTGGGGGAGCCACAACAAAAAGTTTGGACATTCATCCAAGTCTTATCAACTTGGTTCTGTTTGATGAATAGAAAAGGAATGGATTGCATAATAAGTGCTAGCTGGAAAATCATATTGTAGAAATATTTCTCCAGAATAATGACGTTGGAAGGGACCTTGGAGGTCTTCTAGTCCAGCCCCCTAGGGACAATGGGGAAGACCACAAGTAGATGGCTACTCTTGTACTTCATCAAACTTGTGATGTTAGAACAAAATCAAGGAGTTTATCAGTCAGCCATCTCCAACCTAGTTCTCTCCAGATGTGGGTAAAGGATCGCTTCCAGCCATCTCAGCTAATAGGAAGAGATCTGAGATGGGTAGCTCAGCAACATAGGTTCTCTGCTCCCTGACTGATAAAGTTGCACAGAGTTTGTGGACTTAGTTCATGATGACCTGGATTCTTTTTTTGCTGCTGATCTAACTAGGTTGTTCTCTTCCAGCTTGATCTCTGATTCCTCTGAGCTACGGGATCCAAAAAGTGACACAGAATCAACTGAGAATATGAGTTTGGATGGCTTGCGCCCAGCCTCTGGTCCCACTTCTACTCGATCTAGGTCAGAAAGACCTCCAAGATCTTGTCAGTTAAATCTTTTGAGGGGTACAAGGAAGATTTGATGAGCAAGGGCGTGGGACAGACAGACAGTCATTGTACTCAATGACATAGATAGACCTGTCTTCATACCAACCACTAAGATAAACTAGTGCGATTACCGGTGGTTTCAGCCAATGCGGTTTGCAATCTGGGCTTGTCGTTTGACATATTGTGTAAACCCGTAACTTTGTGCTTTATTCTGTAAGTCAAGGGTCTTCAAAGTTTGAGACTTGTGGACTTCAACTTCCAGAATTCCTGAGCTAACATGACTGGTGGAGGAATCCTGGGAGTTGAAGTCCATAAGTCTTAGACAGTGGTAGGATTAAATTTTTTTTTTACTATCGGTTCTGTGGGCGTGGCTTGGTGCGCGTGGTGGGAAGAATACTGCAAAATCTCCAGTCAGAGGTGGGATTTGGCGGTTCTCTGAACTACTCAAAATTTCCGCTACCAGTTCTCCAGAATTGGTCAGAACCTGCTGAATACCACCTCAAAGCTATCAAGTTTGAGGACCCTTGTCGTAAGTGATAGCTTTGTATGAAGATAATTGCACTGTAGTTGGATTCACACACTACATTAAACCATTGTATGATTTGCTTGTGGCTTAGCATCTTGGAAATTTGCAAATCCTGAAGACCTAAAATATTATTTGATCCCATCGAATGAGTTTGAAAGCCATGATTTAGTATTGAACACGATGGATGAGTTTACCGGACTGTCCATGAGATCAACCACAAATAAAACATTGATTAGTGTGTGCTGCAAATAATAGCCATATGTGACTAAATTGAATGCATCATGCTTTAACTACATGATGCTTTAATTATGCAAATTTAAGCAAATCTATACCTCTTTGTCGGCTTTGTTAGCTGAAAAGGAAGAGCTAGTGATTTTCTTCTCTGTATGTCCTCAAGTAGTTACTTTTTAAAGTTCTGCTGCTTCCCTGTTGTGTTGTTAACTTTTTGATCTTGCATCTTCATGTCTGGTATGGCGTTTAATGAATGTCTTGGGATCATATTATGTTGGGGAAGCAGGAGACAAATCATGGCAAGCAAACAAAAGGAGATTTCTTCATGTCCAAGATAGAATGAGGGCAGTAACCTGATGTTTTGCTGGAAACATCTGGTCCCCCTAGGAAGCTAGGGACTTGGTTGGATCATTTCATCTGGTGATCTTTGTTTTTTTGTTATTTTTGCAGCCCTCGACAAGAAAAGACGAACACTCTCAGCCTACCAGCGTCCAAGGTCTCCAACCTAACCCTTCCTGCTGGCTTTAAGAAGAATCCACACTCCGATTCAGATAGTGTATGTTTACTGATGCCTGAAGAGCAATTCTGGTGGTCTTCTGTGCAGAAAGAGAGAGAGAGAGAGTGTGTGGATGTGTTTTGGAGAAATCAGAAATCTCTTCTTCCAAAATGCTATATCTGAATATTGGAATATGTTGCTTGACTCATACTTTTGAGTACAATAAGAGCAATTGGGATCAGTAGACTGCAGGTACACTTGTTAAAAGTTGAATGTGTCTCTGTGCAACAGATTCATTTTGCATTTCAATTTGCGATATATAATAGTAATGACCCAGTTTATTCTACTATCACATCAAGTTGTAGGAGAAGAGCAGCTTGACTGAAAGGCGGAGTTAAACATGTTCTCAGTTTGGAGTCATTGGGTTCCCACAAGAGACCTCAGTCCAGCTCCTTCTCCCCCCATGAATTCCTTTGACCCTTAATCAAATTTAGCTTTGTTAATTAGCACCAATTTAGCTTTGTTGATCAATCAGATTCTTACGTACTTCAGCCCTTTGAACTCAGCGAGTCTTCCTGTTGGTGTGAACCTGACACGAGTTGGTTTATTCCCTAGGAAGCACTTTGGGGGACTGCAGTTTCAGCAAATGAAAACGAAGTCTTGTTCAAAAAAAATCCAAGGAGAATTCAAAGGCCGTCAGGTAAGATAGAAAAGGGCTGTTGGGCGGGTTAAAGAGTTGGGCGTTTAGACTGCCAACGTCTGTGTTCAGCTCTTGACCCGGCCACCAGTTTTCATTGTTGGTTTCAGGTCAGTTGTTTTTCCACATCCAGTCCTACCTTCCAGGGTTTTGGAGTGAACATTTGGAGGGGGGCGGGGAGGGGGGGGGAAGGGAGGACCTGTGGAAACCAGCTTTCTCCAACTTGATGATCTCCAGGTGTTGGTATTGGACTCACAACTCTCAGTTTTCTTAGCCATTAAAGTAGTTGATGGGGGTTAGGTTGGGGAACTGAAGAAAGCCATCAAATACTCTTTGGAGGAAAGGCTAGCCAATATATATTGCATCATCAGTCCATAACCAATGCCATATCACTATATGACATTGGTTATGGACTGATGATGCAATATATAGAGAGCCGAGAAGCCAATCCTCTCTGTTAGCCCAATTTACATTATCTCTCAAATTGTTGTGGAGAAATAGAGGTGGAGAAAATACTTGTCTTGAATTCTATAAAACCTAATAAATAGTCAATTAGCAACAGTTCTCTGGGTTAATTTTTCCCAGTGTGGCTTCTCAACGTTTTTGTAAGTGACTCACAAAAATGGCGCCAACATACCTATTAGCGAGTTCATCTTAATATCACATATACTTTTCACTGGTTATATTTGCACTGGTTTCAATAAATTGAAAAAAAAAAAATACAGATATTTTACATGTAAATCAGCCAGGAGTATATTTAGGACCTGAAACAAATTGTTAGGATGGGTTGGAGCTTCGTTTCTTAACTATCTTCTGGAAAGGCAGATGGGTGAGCAACGTTTGCCTAGAAGATGTACTGAAAGGATGGCATACCATCAATATAAATAAGAGAGCATATGTCCTTCCTAACTAAGTGAAGCTAAAATGAAGGGTTTCTCTGATATCTTAGCTTATTTTCTATAGAATACACGAAGTCTGTGATTGATCTCCGACCAGAAGATGCAGTCGGTGAAAGTGGACTTCTCGGGGACAGAAGCAAGTCAGTCCCTGGCCTCAATGTCGAAGCGGTGAGTTTGGAAAGAGAAGCCATTTCAAAGTTGTGAGGAAATTCCTGAGGAAAATGTGCCCTCGGTACTGGGCTACATTCACACACTGTAAGAAGCCTCCATGTGGTTTGTTGGCTTAGAGCAAAGGTCTTCAAACTTGGCAAGTTTAAGACTTGTGGACTTCAACTCCCAGAATTCCTGAGCTAACATGACTGGAGGAGGAATTCTGGGAGTTGAAGTCCACAAGTCTTAAAGCGGTCAATTTTGAAGACCCCTGGCTTAGAGAGAGCATCTGGTCATTTTTGCTGGGAAGTCAGAATGTGTGGAAAGGATCTTTGAATTTGTTTTCTCTGGTTGTGTGGGAGTTTAAGTTCTAGAATTCTTAACAAGGACCACGTTGATCGAGGAATTCTTGTCAGGGAATTCTGGGAGTTGAAGTCCATACCTCTGAAAGGAAACGAAGGAAGTCTGATTTAGAGCCTAACCATTAAATAATTAGAACAAACCATGGCTTAATCCCATGAAAGAACTCAGCAGTGATTGCGTTTACTCAACTATTAGCTTCTTAAAAATCTTCAAATGACTAAGGCATCATGGCCTAGCCATACCTAATGATAAGCTGCAAAGGTGAGTAACTGATTAACAAAATTAAGCCACATGAAGACGTCACAAAATCTGTGAAGGCAGCCTTTGTTGTTTGTGAACCATGGTCTGGTGTGAGATGCAAGCCACACATCTTGTGGGGACAGTAGCCTTGGATTTTTGCTGGGTCCACAAGGTTTGTTGTTGGGAGGAAAGTCACAGCATGCTCAGAGGTCTTCCAGCTATTGCAGAGATACCTATATATGCATATATGTCCTTTCCTAGGAGGAGGAGGAAGAAGACATAGATAGCTTAGTTGAAATTCATCGGAGAAGGGCGGGCCGAAATAGCGTGCGCAGTGGTACATCTTTGGTGAGTTTCTCTACTAATAATTTGCATCATGGACTCTAGAGAGGAGAGCAACTTCACGCTCCTGAATTCCTGCTTAGTTCAGTGGAGGAAACCCATGTTGGTGAAACTAGGAGTGAGCTACTAATGACTCTCTAGCTCAGGTTTTCCCAATCTTCCCAATTTTAAGAGGCAACACTTTCATCTCCCAGAATTACCCAGCCAGCATGGTTGGCTGGGGAATTCTGGGAGTTGAAGTCCATGCATCTTAACGTTGGCAAGTTTGGGAAACCCCAATCATCATCATCTTAATTTAAGGACTCCATAATCCCTTGCGGGGTGGAGTCTGAATGGAGCTAGCAAGAGGGTTTTAATGGCCGGATGCCCTTCCTGTCACCAGTGCGGAGTTGTGTTCAGCAGACATATTCTCAGTGTGCCCAAGGAGATAAATTTCTGCCTCTAGGTAGGATTGAACTCACAGCCTCCTGATTGTGAGCAAAGAACTCCACCTAGAGGCCACCACACCGCATTTCTGGAAAGCCTGATTGTCTTAGTCCAAATTCCGTTGGGGGTTGATGAGAGTTTCGATCCTGCAATTTTTGGTGGGCCCCGATTGCCTTTTCTACTTCCAAAACTTAAAAAGGATTTATTGGGAGTTAACATGTCCGGTACTGCCTGGGTGTAACCAGCTCTGAGACACATAATTCATTGTCACCTTTGACCTAGATTTCCCCCCACTCGCTGGGTGTATCATAATTCATATTCTCCAATGGGACACATCCATAGCCAAGAGTCATCAATCATGCTCTCCAGTTAGAATTTTGCGCAGCAGAAACTTCAGTCACCGAGTTACTATCTATGAAAACATTTATGGAATGCAGTTTCGGTTTGCAAACTGCTGCACTGCTCCCTCTTCCCTTTCTGTTGGCAACTCAAAAAAGACCATAGAAATATTTTATGAATTGACACGGATGCGAACAGCTGATCAATGAGGCGGTGGGTAAAAATGATGGAGGGAGTGTTAACTATAGCTATAAACTTTTAGTTTCCCCTCCCACCTGCCCCAACCCCATTTTTTCCCTCTCCTGATTTTCTTAGAGCACCCTGGGGAGCCTGGTCAGCATTTACAGCGGGGCAGGTGACTTTGGCAACATCAGCGTCACGGGGGAGATTGCTTTCTCCTTGAGCTACGAAGAAAAAACTCAGGCCTTTTTTATCCACGTGAAGGAGTGCCGCCACCTGGCATATGCTGATGAAGCCAAGAAGCGGTCCAACCCGTACGTTGAGCAATGGATGGGGGCAGGGGGGGCTGGAATGGGCCTCATTTGCCTTTCAGAGAAGCTACGAGACCAGGTGTAATTGGCGTCTGCAGAATTGGCTTTTAGGCCCAGCCTTCAAGCCAAGTTTGGGCAATGTGCTACTCCGGATTGTCAGCGCTTCTTGTACCGTGAGAATCAGCTGCGTTTGTAATCCATGCTTTCGATCCAAGCTATCTAGGATAGATGAATGTAGCTAATTGTGATATATTCATCAAACCATGGCTTATGAGCCACGGTGGTGCAGTGCTTAGAGTGCAGCACTGCAGGCTACTTCTGCTGACTGCTGGCTGCCTGATATTTGGCAGTTCGAATCTCACCAGGCTCAAGGTTGACTCAGCCTTCCGAGGTGGGTAAAATGAGGACCCAGATTGTTTGGGTGCAAGAGGCTGACTCTGTAAACTGCTTAGAGAATGGTGTAAAGCACTATAAAGTGGTGTATAAATCTAAGTGCTAATGCTATTGCTATGTGTATCAGAGCAGTGTGTTCCACAGTGTTACTGCAAAATGAGCCTTAAAATGTAGCTATGCCAATTGGCCTGGGGCCCAAATGAGGCTGTGTCATCCCTGGGGGCGATTATTGGATTAAAAAAGACATAACTCCACCTCCACTCCATTGTATCCCCCTGCTGTCTTAGCTGTTTCTTCATTAATTTTGTATTAAAGTTATAGTTACTGTTTTACTGTTTTCATCTTTGGTAATATGATTTTATTCGGATTGTAAGCCACCCAGAGTTGTGTGACAGTGAGAAGGGCAGCATATAAATTTAATCTATCTATCTATCTATCTATCTATCTATCTATCTATCTATCTATCTATCTATCTATCTATCTATCTATCCATCCATCTAAAAGCGAAATGCCACTAACGCAATATCACAAAATGTCCAGAACTGTAAAAGCCTACGAACTTTAAATTTGGCACTTATGTTCCTCTTGCGTTCTAGGTGCTCACTAAGAAAGGATTTTTCGAAATGACCATCAGAGCATTAATATTTCCTATATTACTGCTATTAACATGCTCTGATGCTAAGGAGTTCTACTCCCCTTCCCCACCTGAAAAGAAATCTGTTCCAAATGCAGAACACAAACGGAGAGGAGTTTCAGTTTCACAGCAGCAACCAGATTTAGTACAGAACAGTTTAGCTAAGCCACGCCCAGGCTCCTTGCTGTCTCCTTGCTCACATAGCAAATATTGTTCCAGTTTCCAAACAGCCCTAAACTCTCTCACACATTGATAGGACACAGATGAATACTGATGGATGCTGGTAGGCAGAGGCAGAATTTTTTTCCTCTTATTTTCCTCTCCAAAAACTAAGCCCAACCACATAGTTTCATAGCAAAGCAGGGGTATTGAGCTAGTAAACAATAAACTACTGGGAGATGTTAGACTGAGTCTGAATCTTTTTCTCCTGGTCTCTTGCAGATACGTGAAAACATACCTGTTGCCAGACAAATCTCGTCAAGGCAAGCGAAAAACTACCATCAAACGTAACACCATCAATCCCCTTTACAATGAGTTGCTAAAGGTTCGTTTGTGTTTGTGTGTGTTTGTTAGACTTCCTTTCCTTTCCTTTCCTTTCCTTTCCTTTCCTTTCCTTTCCTTTCCTTTCCTTTCCTTTCCTTTCCTTTCCTTTCCTTTCCTTTCCTTTCCTTTCCTTTCCTTTCCTTCCCTTCCCTTCCCTTCCCTTCCCTTCCCTTCCCTTCCCTTCTCTTCCCTGTTACAGTTTTGCTAATGAAGAACCAAATGGACTCTTGGGATTTAAGACATGGAAGGATTGTCAGTTTGTGGGAAAATACGGTTAGTCATAGCAGAATTCTGTTTCACAAAATGTACTATTATGGAACTGTCTGACATGTGCTTTGTGTTGCTCCAGCTGTGTGGACTACATGGAATTGGGCCAGGGCTTTCTGGTTGTAAAGGAAGGGGAATATTTTTCCAGCATAGTATGTGCTGATATAGGTATTGTAACAGTATTTATGACCATTAATGAAAATCTGGGACCGGAGTCACACAAAACGTTAGTCATAAAGTGGTTTCTTTGGTTTCATTTAACCTATTGCACAAATCAATAGTTAACAAACCTCCTGCGTGCCTTGTGTATTGCTCAGCATCCCAGCTGATAACATTTTGCCAAACAAATCATTCTTAAACAAACTCCAGCTTAATATAATGTACGCAGAACCCACGGACTGCAAAACCCATCACCTTTAACGAGTCAAGGGCTTGGGATGCCAAGATTGGTAATCGAACGATATTTAGAGGACAATAATATAGGCAGAGATATGTGTCGCTTGCCTTGTGATGAAGACAAGCTGTCAGGATTCTGGAAATTACCCCCATTTAAATCACGAGTCTCGAGCCAAACTTCCAAAACTTAAAAAGGATTTATTGGGAGTTAACGTGTCTGGCACTGCCTGGGTGCAGCCGACTCTGACACACACAATTCACTGTCATCCTTGACCCTGGTTTCCCCCCCCATCCCCTGGGTGTATCATAATTCATATTCTCCAATGGGACACATCCATAGCCAAGAGTCATCAATCAGGCTCTCCAGTTAGAATTTTGTGCAGCAGAAACTTCAGTTCCTTAGTTACTATCTTTGAAAACATGTATGGACTGCACTTTCGGTTGCAAGCTTCCACGTTGCTCCCCTCCTTTCTGTTGGCAACTCTAAAAGGACCATAGAAATATTTTATGAGTTGACACAAGCTTGTTTCCAAGTGAGCATTTTGTCCAGCTTTCAAAAAGAGGCTCACATTTTTTGAGATGCTGCTGGTGAAAGCTGTTCTTTTGTTTCCTCTTGTCACAGTACGAGATCCAGAAGTCTCTTCTGTTGACCAGAACTTTACAATTCTCTGTTTGGCATCATGACCGCTTTGGACGGAATCACTTCTTGGGAGAGGTGGACATCCCTATGGATGCCTGGAACTTCGACAGCCATTTGGAAGAGTGTCTTCCCCTACATGGAAAGGTCAGTCAAGTCTGTCACAGTTCCTATCCTTTGTTGTCAAAAGTAATGTAGGTCTTGGGTATGTTCCTGGAAGATAGCTATGCAATAGATTTTCAGAGTCACTAGCTCTCTTAAGATGTAGAAAATTGACCAACAACAACTTTGGTAGCCTTCACAACCTTTTAGGGCACATTGTGGGATTTTGAGAAGGTATGCCTGGTGCTCTCATAAAATGGCAGCCATGAGAGGCATGGCCAATTCCAAAGTTTCCCATTAGATGAATGTATGAGTTTCTCAAGCATATTTTAGTCTCTCCAGGTTTTTTCTTTTTTTCTGGATTTATGGACACACAAGTAGCCATCATCTGGTTCTCGGAACTAATGGTGATGGTGAAGGCTGGTGTTTTATTTATTTATTAAATTTATTGGCTGCCCATCATAAGGAATAGTAAAAGGGTTAAGAAAAGAGTAGAATGAATACAATATGGAATAGAATAAAAATAGAATAAAAAATGGAATGGAATGGAATGGAATGGAATAGAATAGAATAGAATAGAATAGAATAGAATAGAATAGAATAGAATAGAATAGCAGAGTTGGAAGGGACCTTGGAGGTCTTCTAGTCCAACCCCCCTGCTTAGGCAGGAACCCTACACCACTTCAGATAAATGGTTGTCCAATCTCTTCTTAAAAACTTCCAGTGTTGGAGCATTTACAACTTCTGGAGGCAGGTTGTTCCACTGGTTAATTGTTCTCACTGTCAGGAAATTTCTCCTTAGTTCTAGGTCGCTTCGCTCCTTGATTAGTTTCTACCCATTTTTTCTTGTCTTGCATTCAGGTGCTTTAGAGAATAGCTTGACTCCCTCTTTTTTGTGGCATCCTCTGAGATGTTGGACCACTGCTATCATGTCACCCCAGTCTTTCTTTTCATTGAACTAGACATACCCAATTCCAGCTAGGATTCTAGGATAACTCTGGGTGGCATAAAGTTAAGCTAAAACATAAAAAGTTTTTTAAAAAAACCAGTAAAACCAATTTTGCCATTAGCCTCCCACTTAATTTGTTAGTAATTCTGAGCATCTTTTTAAAAGTACATTAGGTGAAGCAGAGAATGTGGTGTACATTCTCAGGAAAGGACACATAACTGATATTTCTTCTTTCTGCTTAAATGGGCATTAGTAAAATCCTCTTGATGATGATGCATCCAGGGTGGTGAATACAGTTGCTTTGGTTTAGCGAGGAAGCTCATTTTACTGCAGTTATTGTACTCATTTACTCTACTTAGTTTTACTTAGTGTTCATCTGAAAGTGCCAACTTCTGTGTAGTCGTTTGAATAATTGGACATGAAAGACCGGTTTGAATAATGCTTCGACTTGTTTTTCTGATCATTTAGGTATGAGCCTTTTGTAGCCAAACCAGTTTTGTCGCTGCAGAGGCCGGCTTTGTGCTACAATTCTAAATTCAAACGAGAAATTTTGGTGCCTTAAAAAAATCTAATTGCAACCAGTGTGTTTTAAACTTGGTTATTTTCTTCCTTCCCTTTTTTGTCCTCTTTGCCTGAACTGTATAAAAATCTGCAGGGAGATACAGTTATAACCTAAGTTATATAATGCAAACACACAGGGGAAATGGATTATATTTGTTTGAAAAGTAGCAAATAACAGCAGGGGAATAATGTTGTCTCGGATCTCTGGTGCTACCAAGAAGCATTTAGTATAATCTTTGTTTATTTCTGTGGGCCTCTGTCCAACAAACAACTTGGGCTCATGCATTAAGTCATTGCAATCTATATTGGAGTGTTTGTAATGCTCCTGTTAGAATCTGACTCCAAGGGAGAGGAGGAACAGCCTACAGGGAGTGGGAGTAGGGATGTGGAGGAAACCAGGGAAGGGCACAGGCCGGCTGGGCATTCAGAGGAAGACCCAGGGCCATCCTCTCTTCATCCTAGGGCACGCAGGGAAGAGTGGATAAGGGAGAAACATGAATCGTGTGGTCCACCGTGGAGGAAAGGGCCTTGGTCCCCTTCATGGGCTGCAGCTGTAAGGACTGTTTCAAAGGACAAACTGCACATGGGCCAATGCTGGAAGCAAAGCTGAAAATATTTCTCGTTTGTCAGTTCTTATCTGAGTTTTGGCATCCTTCTCAGTATGTGTATTTCAATATCCTTCCCAATGTGTGTATTTCAATATCTGTGGACGCCTTCAAGCCCTTATCCTGCATTGTCTCATTAATTGCTTCATTGTGGTTTGTGTTGTTTTTTTCCTATTTGTAATTTATATGTATTTTGAGTTCGCAACTGTTTGTGGGGGAGTTTTCTCTCCAGTCAATGATAATTGGACCTTTGAAGCCAAGCTGAAGGAATTAAAGGGGCTTCACCTGTTTTTGTGACTTGGTTGCTTTTGTATCTCCCCTCTCCCCCAGGTCATCTCAGTGTTGCTTGGTTCGCTGTACTAACTTGGCTACTCCTGTTTGTAATGGGTAGCTTATAGCTTACTAAAATGTGATTTAGTTAACAAGTCATGGCCACATCTATGTTTTAGGATAATGTGAGCCTGGAGTTTATGTATTCGATCAGCCCCATCAGGCCTACGCATTATGGGACTAGTATTTTGAAGTCAGACGCCAGAAAATAATCATAGTAGAGTGTGATGACCCTGGGCATGGCACAAAGGCAACACAGTCAGATAATCAGTAGGAGTCCCTTTATTAGCTCCAAATTTGCCCCCAATGTCCTGGTTACCTTCTGGCTGGAGAAAAACTCTCCCAGAAACAGCCTTTGGCTGCAAAGAATCAAATCCAAAACGTGGTCAACAAAAAGTGTAACCATAAATCCAATCAAGGCAAGATGAAGTAATGAATCCAGCAGGGCAGGAGCAAGAATTCCAGATGTGAAGGCATGGCAATAATTCAATATGGTTGGGAAGATGCCAGGAACACAGATAAGCAAAGTCAACACAAGATAAATTCACATTTGCTCCTAGCAACTGCCGCACTCAGCTTGCATCTCTTTTAAACTCTCATTCCCAGCTGTGGCTAATGAAGGGAATCAGGGCCCTTTCCTCCCCCATAAGCCACGCAACCCACGTTGCTCTCTTCTCCGTTTTTCCCTGCATGCCCTAGGATGAAGAGGGAGTGGGCCTGGGTCTTCCTCTGAACTCCCTCTCCCTTGTTCTACCTCTTCCCTGCTCTACCCAGCTGGACTTTGCCCTTCCCCAGTTTCCTCCACAGCCACACACCCACTCACTGTCAGCTGTTTGTCTTCCTCCTTGGATTCAGACTTTGACAGGGGATGACAGTAGAGCTTCAACCAACTTGGTGTCTGATTTCAAAGTATTAGTCACGTAATGAGGCATTTATGTTCCACTCTGAGGATTTATGAATCAGGGTTTGTTCTGTCTTAGACATTTTCTGTATGTTTTGTTTGCGTAGGTCACTCTGCCAATGATGGTGTTGGCCCCGAAGAACCAGAATTCCTTGCATATATATTCCGGATAATTCCTTCCTTCCGTTTCTAAATTCAATATTTATACTCTGACTAATTCCTTCCTTGCCTTGCCTTGCCTTTTTTTTTTTTTTAAACTCAGCATTTATAATCCTTTGCAATTCCTTTGCAATTCGTCTCCACCTCATCTCCCATTTAGCTCCGCTTCTGAAGACAGGTAGTCCTTGATTTACAACTACAAACAGAGCACAACGTTTATGTTGTAAAGTGAGACATCTGTTAAGTGAGCCTCGTCCCTGTTTTACCACCTTTCTAGCCACGGTTTTTAAGTGAATCGCTTCTGTTGTTAAGTGAATAACATGATTGTGAAGTGAATTGGGCTTCCCCGTTGACTTTGCTTGTCAGAAAGTTGCAAAAGGGGATCACTTCATCCCAGGACACTCATAAATATGAGTCAGTTGCCAAGCATCCAAATTTTGATTACGCGACCATGGGGATGTTGCAATGATCGTGTAAAAAATGGTCCTCCATCTCTCTTCCGGGTGCTGTTGTAACTTTGGTCTCTAAATGAACCGTTGCAAGTTCAAGGACTAGCTGTAATTTCCCCCTTGCCCCGTTTCACACGTATCTTTCCTTTCAGGCATAAATCCTGGCGGTGCAACATTGGTTGCAATCACCTCACCACCAGGAATTGCTCGGGGCGCGATTAATCTGTGGCATTGCCCTTTTTCTCTTCCAGAACGTTGGAGAAGCTTCTTCTTCTTCTTCTTCTTCTGCTTCTCAGTACAAAGGCGACTTAGTGGTGTCCTTGAAGTTCATCCCACCAGCTAAACATCTCGGTGCGGGAAACGGGAAGAAAGGTGAGGGCTCAGAATATTTAAACAGCTTTTCTTGGGATGAAACCACGGTAAAAAAACAAACAAACCCGATCTACTGCATATGCCCAGAGGCTTTGTTTCCCATTAGCTCCAGATGTCCAAACAACAAAGCTTTTTTTTTCCCCTGAGATGGAGAAAGCTTGACCTATTTGGTGGTGGAAGAGAGAGGTTGCTTGGCTTTCCGATCTTATAGTTTAGTTTAGCTAAGTTTACTTCGTTGTCATTGCACCTCGTACAATGAAATTAAACGCCATCTTCCGTGTACATTATAACTATAAAAATGAAACAAACACACCTCTTTCGCATTTTGTACAACTGAATTGAAAACCCCTGATATTGCATTAATATTGCACTATCCCAGTGATGGTGAACCTATGGCACACATGCCACAGGTGGCACGCAGAACCATTTGTGCTGGCACACGAGCCGCAGGCAAACTTACCTCACTGCACATGCGTGCGCCTCACAGCTGATTTTTGGCCAATTTGAGACCTTTTTCGGCCTCCCAGGCTTGAGGAAACCCTCTGCAGCTTGAAAAAATAGGCCCGTTTCATCACTTCCTGGGTTTCCGGAAATACCAGAAGTGACGAAACGGGCCTATTTTTCGGGTTGCAGAGAGTTTCCTCAAGCCTGGGAGGCCGAAAAAGGCCTCAAACAGGCCGAAAATCAGCTGGGAGGCGCAGTGCAGGCAAAGAGATGGGGAATTGCATGTGGATGTGAAGGGAGTGGCAGGACGCACGTGCATTGCCATCTGGGTGCTGGCAGACGAGTGCAAGTACACACACAATTTTTTGGCACAGAAGCCCCAAAAAGTTAGCCACCACTGCACTATACAGCAGAATGCAGCAGAGCTACTGCCCTGGGTTAGAAACTGTTTTTCAGCCTATTTGTCCTTGTTTTTATTATTCTGTACCATCTGCCAGATGGTAATAGTTCAAAAAAAAAAAGGGCGGGTGCCCAGGATTTGTGGTTTGTTAGGCGTGTTGTGATGTCCCTTAGATCCTTATTGGGATGCTGCCATTCTGGCAGTCGGGGGTGGGAGGAGGGGGCTGAGTGGTCCTTTACAACCTTTCCCCTTTCCCTGTTTCTGGTCTTCTTGTCACATTAAATGTCGTCAAATGTTTTTACGAAGCCAAAGCGACCAGCCATTTTGGAGTCATGGCGCAATTCTGCCTAATGTAAGGACTTGTCAGGAAAGCAGAACTCTTGAAATGGGCGTCATTTCAAAAGAAGCTTTCATCGAGAGAAAGTGATAGCGATGGGGAAAAAAAGCAAGGCAGGCTCTGAAATTCCTGCTTGGAACCGTTAAGATTAAACCTTGCAGAAAACCCTTCCCCAGCGGTCCAGTCCAAAAGGCGAGCCGATCCACAGGTGCGAAGTTGTTGTGAGAACTCGAGTGGTGCAGGGTGATAAGAAGTTGTTCTCAGATGCCGCTCTCTTCCCGTTTGTTCGGAGCTGAGATAAAACAGATGGTCCCAGGCAGAGGTGGGTTTTCAGCAGGTTCTGACCAGTTCTGGAGATCTGGTAGTAGAAATTTTGAGTAGTTCGGAGAACCGGCAAATGCCACCTCTGGCTGGCCCTGCCAACCCCATCTCTTCTCTGCCTCCCGAGTCCCAGCTGATCGGCTGGGTCTTCTTTGGTTGTCCTGCACAGGAGAACGGAGCTGGAAAGCAGGTTACTGGGGTGGGGAGGGAATGGGGATTTTGCAGTATCCTTCCCCTGCCATGCCTACCAAGCCAAACCCACAGAACCTGTGGTAAAAATTTTTGAATCTCACCTCTGGTCCCAGACCAATCCCTTCCCCAAGCATCAAAGTGACAGGAAGACCAGAAGCAGGAAAAAAAATATTGTAAAGGAGTATCCAAGGGCCTCCTGCCCGCCAGAATGGCAACGTCCGGATAGGGGATCGAAGGGACCTGACGTGTGCAAATACTCCTCCGGTTCAAGGAAACTGTTTTTTGGATGGTTTTTATTTTGGGCTTGCTGCTAGTCACCCTTCTCACCAAGGTCTTTCGTTAGGCAAAAAGGAAGAAGGCGGTGAACTTCAGGTCTGGATCAAAGAAGCCAAGAACTTGACTGCGGCCAAATCCGGTGGGACGTCGGACAGCTTTGTCAAAGGGTGAGCAATGGAAGAAGCTGTTAAAACAAATGCTTAAATAGAAAGGAAGTGGATAGATTGGAATGGTTGTCCTCAACATTGACCTGTGTGTAGTGGGTGCCTGGATGTAAGTTACATAACTGCCACGGCTGGCACTGCACGTATTCAAACGTTGAATGAATGTCCTTGGCTCCAGGCTGTGTAAACGCTGGAATATTGAATGGAAAACAAAATATGATTCCTGTTTTAACAAAAAGGCACACACCAGCACTGTGACCTTGCACAAATTATGCAGATAGTGCTTTTACTTTGCTTTTGTACTGCTTTTACTTTGCTTTTGCAAAGTTTAAAAAAAGGTAGATGAACAAGTCATGGAAAGTATCCTGTTCTGAGTCCCAAAGGTGCTTTTTTCAAAGAGGCAACTGGACTTTCTGGGTTTTTCTTTCGAAGACGTTTCGCTTCTCATCCAAGAAGCTTCTTCAGCTCTGACTGGATAGTGAGGAATGGAAGGATTTATATAGTCCTTGGAGACAGCTGGTCTTTTGCATCCTTTTAGAGCAGGGGTCTCCAACCTTGGCTCCTGGAAGCCTGGCGGACTTCAACTCCCAGAATTCCACAGCCAGCTTTGCTGGCTGTGGAACTCTGGGAGTTGAAGTCCGCCAGGCTTCCAGGAGCCAAGGTTGGAGACCCCTGTTTTAGAGGGTCGCTGAGAGGCCACTTGAGGGTTTATCTGTGTCTTCAGGGTCAGCTGAATAGCTGTTCCTGGTTCCTATAATCTGCATTTTTTTTTTCCCTCTGGAAATCCATTCCTACTACAACACCATTCCAAGGTTTCCATCCCAAATTGTATAGCTAAAAGTCTGTAGAGATTGTCAGTCATCCAGGTCGTGGTTGTCCCAAAGGTGTTTTTTCAGGAGGCAACTGGACTTTCTTGTTTTTTTTCTTTTGAAGACATTTCGCTTCTCATCTAAGAAGCTTCTTCTAGTGGAGAATGGAAGGATTTATATTCCTTGCAGATGCTGGTCATTTGCATACTTTTGCAGAGTCATTAAGGCCACCTGGAGGTTTACCTGGGTCCTCAGGGTCACCGGAGTGGTGCCAATGGGTGTGGAGCCTTCTTGGAACTGTTGAAAGGACTGTGTTGTAGACTGTCCTGACCATTGAGAAGTTTCTCTGCAGGGTCTTAAGGACTATCAATGCGTTGTTGGCAGAGCAGAACTTCTCAAGAAGATCCATTCTGTTCTGCCCCATGGTTCTGGGTCAACTAGTTTTGGCAAGTTTTAAGAGCCTCTTTCACAAATGAGCGCCGATTCCTTCCTGCCTGCAGGTGTTTGCTCCCTCTGAAGAACAGGGCCACGAAGAAGAAAACCCCTGTGGTGAAGAAGAGTCTGAACCCGCACTACAATCACACCTTGGTCTACAATAACATCTTTGCAGAACAGTTGTCCCACCTCTGCCTGGAACTAACAGTGTGGGACCGAGAGCCTTTGTCCAGCAATGATTTCTTGGGCGGCGTCCGGCTTGGAGTTGGCAATGGTGAGAAAACAAGACGACCTGTTGAGGTTCTACAAGTCTTATAGACGTCTTGAATTACAAATGTCTTGAATTTGACGGCGGCGGCAGCCCAAAAAACCAATGCAATCCTAAGTGGCATTAACAGAGGGATATAGTCAAGATAAGTGAGATACTAATACCACTCTATAAAGCCTTGGTAAGGCCACACCCAGAATACTGCATCCAGTTTTGGTCACCACAATGTAAAAAAGATGTTGAGACAGTGCAGAGAAGAGCAACCAGGCTGATTAGGGGACTGGAGACTAAAACATACGATGAACAGTTGCAGGAACTGGGCTGGGCTAGTCTAGGGAAGAGAAGGACCAGGGGAGACAGGAGAGCAGCCTTCCAATATTTGAGGGGCTGCCATAGAGAGGAGGAAGGGGTCAAGCTATTTTCCAAAGCACCTGAAGGCCAGACAAGGAACAATGGATGGAAACTGAACAAGGAGAGGTTCAAATAAGGAGAAATTTTCTGACAGTGAGAACAGTAGCTTGCCTTCGGAAGTTGTGGGAGCTTCATCCGTGGAAGCTTTCAAGAAGGGATTGAAGTGCCATCTGTCAAATAGTGTAGGGTCTCCTGCTTGGGCGTGGGGTTGGACCAGATGACCTACAAGGCCCCTTCCAGCTCTGTTAATCTGCAATCTGGGCACTTTAAAAAGAAATGGGCTGAATTTGAGAGCTCTGGCAGACCTAGGATGGAATTTTAGGCGTATTGGCTTCACTTTTTTTGGCCTACGTTGGTATCCTGCTTACCTACGTTGGTAGGTAAGGAGGTCTCTTCTCCCATTGTTTTTCTTCTCTCCAACACAACAATGTTATGAGCTGGACTCTTCTAGCCCGAGAGCAGAGTGGAGCTCAGGTCTCCTTGGTGCCAGTTCAGTACCTTCACCCAGTGGGGAGGCCCTAGCTAAGATTTTGTGCAGTTCAAAGAACGCCCCACCACCACCACAAATCCCACTCCTGGCTTGGCCCGCCCACCTCTCCCCACTCCTCCCCTCTTAGGAACCCCCACACGGCCCGTTTTGGATGCAGGTAAGTGAAAGGGGGCACGCAGAAGCTCGAGGAGGGGCCTCCGGCAAGTTCAGGAAGGCCAGAAATGGGCCCGTTTCCAGCTTCCAAAGAGCTTCCAGAGCCCGGGGAAGCCATTTTCAGCCCAGGGTTTTTTTTTTAACCTTCCCGGGCTCCGGAGGCTTGAGGAAAGCCTCCAGAGCCTGGGGAGGGTAAAAATTCCGTCCCACTGGACCGACTAGACCACGCCCACCATGGCCACACCCACCCAGCAACTGGGCAGGGTGAGGGTCTAAAGCCCACCCCTGCCTTCATCCATATGCTATGTTGGACCTCTTGGATGCTTTGCAGTGGATCAGGGGCCATTCCCCCCCCCCCCGAGTTTCAGGCTGAAGGGGTGCTTGTCTACGTATGTGTAGATAGTCCTCGGTTTACCACCATTCATTTAGGGACCATTTGAAGCAACGACATCATTGAAAAAAGTGACATGTGACCATTTTTCACCTGATGGTTGCAGAGCATCCCCTTGGTCACATGTATTTATGCCAGGGTCATGTGATCACCTGATAAGTCCATGGGGAATCCAGATTCACTTACAAACCATGTGATGATACCTCTACCCTAAGTACTGATTTCTCTCAGTCAATCAATCAGAATAGGGTTGGAAGGGACCTTGGAGATCTTCTAGTCCAGCCCCCCTCCTCAAGCAGGAGATTCTATATCATTTCAGACAAGGAGCTGTCCAGTCTCCTCTTAAAAGCCTCCAGTGATGAAGCACCTCCAACTTCCGGTGGCAAGCTGTCCCACTGATTAATTGTCCTCCCTGTTTAGATGTTTCTCATTAATTCCAGGTCGCTTCTCTCCTTGATTGGTTTCCACCCATGGCTTCTTGTCTTGCCCTCTTTGGAGACTAATTTGAATTCCCCTCTTCTCTGTGGCAGCCCCTCAAAGACTGGAATATCGCTATCGTGTCACCCTTTTTCCTTTTTTTTGTTTCTCATTTATTTGAGAAATAAGAATCCTTCATATTATAAAAAAAAAAAAAGAGAGAGACGTTCTTTTTGAATAATAAAAAACCCCAGTCCTTTATCTGTTCAGCATCCCTATTCTCCTCTTTTACCCTTCCTTTTGCTTTCTGCAGGAATGAGTAACGGCCAGGCAGTGGACTGGATGGATTCCACAGGTGAGGAGATAAACCTGTGGCAGAAAATGTGCCAGTACCCAGGATCTTGGGCAGAAGGGACCCTCCCTCTTCGGGCCACCATGATCAAGACGAAGCCATAATTTTATCCCTGCTTGCTTGGACAAATCAAAAATCTGAGGGTTAAAAAAAAAAAAGAGAGAGAGAGAGAGAGATGGGTATCACTCTCCAGTTCCTGTAGCACAGGCTCCTTCTGAAGAAGGGAATGTTTTCTTTTTCTTCAGCCTTTTTATTTTGGAAGTTCTTAGTTTTTGCAATATGGTTGGTGCTCAAGCAATTCCCCGCATCTCAGAGCGCCTTTAAAAAAAAATTTTTTTTATTTTCCTGCTCTTCACTTCTCCTTCCTGTTCCCTTTTCTGTGCTGTCCTTGTTGTTGTTTTTTTAAAAAGCCCTTTGGGCGTAGGCTATATTCTTACATCCGGTTTTAAATGTCACTGCTGCCTGCTCTCTCTTGTCAGCAGGAAAGGGTCATTGAAATAAAGTTCAAATCTATCCTGCAGAAGTTGCAGGAATTCAACTGGCCTTGAAACCCTGTTAGGGTCCTGAAAGTTTGCGTCTCAAAAGTCGGCTGTAAATCAGAAAGCAGCAGAAAGGAACTGATCACATTCATCCACGTATTTTTCCGCTTACAGTACTGGAAGTGGGGGAAAGAAGGATGTCTAAAATTACATGAATATAAAGGAAAGACACGGCAAGGAGTCTGTTTTTCTTGTATGATGCCCAAATCTGGGATTATCTACTGAAGGGGAATAATGGAGAAGGATCCAAGACAGAAAAGAATGTATTAAACAGATGGTTTTAAAAAGGAGACAGGGGTAAAAGAATGGATAACAAATACATCCCAATGTCTACTGTCTCTGCTACCAGAAATAGCAGTTGTCTTAATCCTGGTTTTAGGAAGCAGCCTCAAGGAAGGTTATACTCTACTCTTGGAAAATATTAGATCTTCAGTCTGATCTACTTGGATGTGATGACCCAGGGCATGGCACAAAGGCAACCCAACCGGATAATCAGTAGGAGTCCCTTTATTAGCTCCAACTTTGCACCCACTGTTCCAGTTACTTTCTGGTCTGGAGAAAAACTCTCCCAGGAACCTGCAACAGCCTTTGGCTGCGGATATTTTAATCCCAAACGGTGTACACAGAAAACTTTAAACCATAAATCCAACAAGGCAAAATAAGGTAATAAATCCAGCAGGACAAGATAAGGGATTCCAGAAATGAAGTAACACAGCAGTAAATCCAACCAGTTGGGAGGATGCCAGGAACTCAGATAACAGCATCCAACTTGACATAAACTCAGCGTTTGTTCCCAACAACTGTCCCTCCCATCTGCCTCTCCTTTAAACTCCCTCCCCAGGTGTGCCTTGTGAAGGGAATCAGGGCCCTTTCCTCCCTCATAAGCCATGCAACCCATGTTGCTCTCTTCTCTGTTCCTCCCTGCGTGCCCTAGGATGAAGAGAGGGTGGGCCTGGGTCTTCCTCTGAACTCCCTCTCCCTTGTTCTACATCTCCACTGCTCTGCCCAGCCTGACTTTGCCCTTCCCCAGTTTCCTCCATAGGCAATGGAGCCACATTCCCATTCTTTGATGGCTGTTCGCCTTCCTCCTCAGATTCAGACTCCAACAGGGCATGACATTGGGTTTTGTTTATGATCTTATATCAGCCTTCAACTATCTGCTGTTGTTTCTGAATTCAATTGCTAAGTCGTGCCCAGCTCTGCAACCCCATGGACCGTGGCATGTCACACCCACACACGTCATTGTAGTTGTGCTTTTAAAGTTGTAGCAACATTTCGGCAGAATCTCATCAGCCATCATCAGGCTTCTGTATAGTGTTCATCAAGATGAACACAATACAGTAGCCTGATGATGGCAGATGACTTCTGGCCTAGACTGCTTTTAATCAAGGATTAAAGGATATCAGGGAAGGCATCCTCTGACTGCCACATGTTAGGCTTCCAACATCTTCAAACTCAGCCAGCGTGGCAGATGTTGAAGACCTCAAGAGGCAGAGTCAACTAAAACAGCAGAAGGACTCCAATTGTTCCTTTTGTGCTTAGATTAAATTAAATAGCAATAGCACGTAGACTTATATACCGCTTCACAGTGTTTTTTACAGACCTCTCTAAGTAGTTTACAGAGCCAGCCTCTTGCCTCCAACAATCTGAGTCCTCACCTTATTGACCTCGAAAGGATGGAAGGCTGAGTCAACCTTCAGCCTGATCAGGATCGCACTCCAGGCTGTAGGCAAAGTTTGCCTACAATATTGCACGCAACCACTGCACCACCGGGACTCCTAGCCCTCTTAAAAGCTAGCCCTCTTACAAATTAACTGATTTTTATTTGGTTTTTAGACTGATTCAATTTTGTGATGCACAGCAGTTGCAACATTGGAATAAAAACAACCATACAAGCCAAATCTCCCAAGCGATGAGAAATAAATAAACAAAGAGGCACAGGTGAAGTTACTGATATGTGCTTTTACAAAGCTCTCATTTTTCATAACTTCCTAAACTTCCAAGGGAGGGAGAGGAAATTAGTCTGGTCTCCAAGGAGTCCATGCTATGCTGTCGGTGCCACTATGGAGAAGCATCTTGGGAGGGTGGAGTTACAAGGTGCCTCCCTTTTACATTGGGTTTCTTCTGCCTGTAGCCTTGATGTTCTAACAGCAAAATAGGCACCTGTATATATATGGGTTGCTGCCTTGTTGTGGTGAAGGGGCTTTCATACCTCAATGAAGCTAATGAGCTCTGCTGTTCAGGGCCACGCAAGAGGGACCGGTCATAGCAGAGAGATCTGGCAAAATGTTACCCACTGGAGAAGGAAATTACAACCCACCCCAGTATCTTTGCCATTTGGACAGTACCAAAAGGCAAAAAGATACAACGCCGGAAGATGAGCCCCTCAGGTCGGAAGGTGTCCAATATACTACTGGGGAAGACAAGAGGGCAAGTCCTAGTAGCGCCAGAAAGAGTGAAGCGACTGGGCCAAAGCCGAAAGGACGTTCAGCTGTGAATGCATCTGGTAGTGAAAGGAAAGTCCAATACTACAAAGATGTGTGAGTTTAAATGGACTCCAGAAGATGGTAGAGGACAGGAAGGCCTGGAGGAGCATTGTCCATGGGGTCACGATGGGTCAAACATGACTTTGCAACTAACAACAAAAAATATAGGTTTGCTTCTGTGGTTTCCACTTCCTCTGTCTTTTTGAAGGTCTCTTCCCCTGATCTTGTATCCAAGTTGCAAAACCATTTTTTTAAATAGTAAGCGTGACTATTTTAAGAATAGCAATAGCACTTAGACTTATATACTGGTCCACAGTGCTTTGCAGCCCTCTCTAAGCGATGTAAAGAGTCAGCCTACGACCTCCAACTATCTGAGTCCTCATTTTACCCACCTCAGAAGGATGGAAAGAAGCTGGAAGCCCTGTAATTTTAGTCTTGGTTCATCTTTGATTGGAGAGCCCAAAGCTCAGGAATGTTGGCTTTTATTTGACCAGGATGGTAGCTGAAAAAAATGGTAGTCCATGAGTTTTGTAATTAAGCTAACTTAATTTTTGGTGAGCCCTATGTTTTGGGCATGTCCCCAAAGAAGAGGCGAGCTAAGAAGAAAGGACAATTCAGAAGATCTTGTTCTTCACCAGTTATCTCAGTGATATCCTTGCTAGAACTGGTCTCACGCTGAAGTGCTCTCAATGTTAAACCACAACTCTGAAAATCCTTGGTCATGCTAGGGTTGAGGTTGATGGGAACCGGAGACCAAGCCCATCAACTTTTGCCCGTCAACTTCCTGCTTTACACGGGGAAGAGATTTTTGATCCAGGCAAAAAGAGTCTTTAAGTGCTCTTTATGGAAAAAAATGTACATTTGAGAAAGCATCTCCTTTGGAACAGTGCCTCCGAGATTGGTAAACATGAGCCAGGCCATGAGAATGCTCTGCTTTCCTTCTTGCAGGATCAGAAAAGGAACTTCCGCTGCCACCTTGACTGAAATCCAACTGTTGCTTTTCAGTGTCACCCCTAACCACCTTGGCTAAAGTGAAACAAGAGCGTTGGGTTGACGTTGGTGGCTGAAGGCAACCAGGAAGTTCCTTCTCACTCACACGTGTCCCTGTTCTGATGTAGCTGTAACTGCTCCTGGGTGCTCAACAGGTACATATCCACGAAGGAGAACAGCTCATCAGGTGTCACTGGTTGGATGAAACGGTCACGGTCGATGCCGTCTTTGTCAATCAACACGACGTTGAAGCGAGATTGACTGATGTGCAGGAGCTGCCTGCAGAAACAAGGTTTCAAAGAAATATTGATTAGGCCGTCAGCTCTTCTGCTCAATGGACTCTTAGAGAAGATAGCAAAAAAACAAGAGAAGGCGTTCTGACCCCTCGCCCTTTTCCAACAAATCAAATACAATCCAAAGGGAACAGAAACCTTGTAATGCTTCTGCAAAATAATTAGCTGTGATAAGCACAAGCCTTGCCAAACCATGCAAGACTTGCCAAAAGAAAGCAGACAAGAAATAATTTGCAATACAAGAATCTTCAAATACAAACTCAGGATACTGGATTGTTCACGAGGCTGGAGTTTCAAAATGCCTTTGCTTCCTGCAAAGACCGTTTGCTTCACAGCTGGCTTTTAACTTCTTGAAAGAGGGGCCATTATCTTGCAGCCTTACTTCCGAGTCGCCTATGCTGTTGCAGCTGCTCTTTCCTATGAGTAGCCCTGTGTGCACGCACACTTGGCACAGGCTCCTCGGGAACCTCCTCATCGCTGCTGCCAGCCCCCACAATTTCTGAAGGCAGCAGTCCACTCCCTAATGGTCCTGGCCCCTCATCTGAGTCCTCGCTCTCCTCAGCCATCCATACCTGCTGCTGGCTAACCACAACAGAAGGTGTTGCATGCAAAATTCAGTGGCTGGGTGGGGGAAGATCTCAGGCCTGGCTAGTTTGTTCCTTTTGCAGTGTCTGCAAGCTGAGCCAAATCTGTTCCTTATCCTCCAGAAATCTGTTTTACCTGTTTTTTGTTTTTTTTTTAGATTAAAGCAGGTTGGATCCCTGGATGGGCTGCTCTCTAAAACATTGTTACTCAGTCTTGGCAGCTTTAAGATGTGTGGGCAGCACAGAATAGGTAGATGTCATAGACATGCTGGCTGGGGTATTCTGGGTCTTGGAAATCCACATCTGTTAAAAGTTGCCCAAGGCGGAGAACTCTAAAGCAATGAGCAGGACTAGAACAAAAATAGGACTGGGCCCTTTTGGGGAGCCAGATGTGGTTCTGAAGTGGTCTTCTCACTTCAGTGTTTCTCACTATTATCTGGTGCCATAAGTTGATTACACGCTATGCGTTGGAGTCCTTGATGGTCTCTGAGCTTGGTGGTTTTCCTGCAGACATTTCAGTACTCAACTAGGGAACATCTGAAGAACATCTCAAGATGTTTGCCTAGCTGGGTAATGAAACATCTGCTAGAAAACAACCAAGCTCAGAGACTACCAAGAATTCACCGTTCAACCTTGAGCTACAAATACTCTCTTCTGTTTGTTTGTATTTTTGAAACTTATTTTTTTTAAAAAGCTTTTTGATTACAGTCACTTTTCCTGATAACTTGAAGGATGGCGAATGAGATTTCTAATTGGTTCCCTTGGCCTATACAGGGCATCGTTTATCGTAGTTTGGTTTCGACTCACCTCAGTTCTTCAACTATCTTTTGGGAGAGTTGGAGTTCCCGGATGCGCCCCACATCACGAGGTGGCAAACCCACCAGTTCAATCACAGTCATGTGGCGCACGTCCAACCCACAGGTTGCTTGCTGCAATGGAGAAAATAAGCGATACAGCTGCAAAGAGCCTTATAGCTGCGGAGGACATCAGGGACCGGGCAAGACCATAGATTCGTAGGGCTGGAAGGGACCTTGGCAGGGTTGGGCTGTTGGAGGTTAATGAGTTCGGGAGAACCCCTAGCTAAGATTCTGCACGGTTTAGAGAATCCCCAAATCCCACTCCTGGCTGGCCCCACCCATTCCGCCCTGCCCCTCCCAGGAACAGGCCCATTTTGATTGCAGGTAAGGGAAAGGTGGGCGCGGAAACTTGGAGAGGGCAAAAAACGGGCCTCCCCAAAATTCAGGAAGGTTGGAAATGGGCCCGTTTCTGGTTTTCAGAGAGCCTCCGGAGCCTGGGGAGGGCAAAAATGCCCCCCCCTTACCTTGGTGCAGGAGGCCAACTGGGCCACGCCCACCATGGCCACACCCATCCAGCAAGCAGACAGAGAATCGGTTGCTAACATTTTTGAAGCTCAGCCCAGGACCTTGGAGGTCTTGTGGTCCAACGCCCTGGTCAGTCTTACTTGCAACATGGCATTCTGCATCTTGTAGTAGCGGTCCGAGGAGTCGGGAGCCGAGACGACCAGCAGCCGGCGCTTTTCATAAAACTGATCCAAAAGGCCTGTGACCGAGTTGACGTCCACGTTGATCTGCATGGCTTCGGGAAAAAGAGGACCAAGCAGAGATAGATTCTTTGGCTCGTGAATATTCTCATTCATCCACATCATGGTTGTCCCAAAGGTGCTTTTATTTTTTTTCCCTCAAGAGGCAACTGGAGTTCCTGGTTTTTCTTTAAAGATGTTTCCCTTCTCATCCCAAGAAGCTTCTTCATCTCTGCTCCTTCAGCTTCTCTGAAGAAGCTTCTTGCGATGAGAAGCGAAACGTCTTCAAAGAAAAACCAGGAAGTCCAGTTGCCTCTTGGGGGAAAAAAAGCATCTTTTGAGATTCTTTGGTTCCTTTCATTTTTCCTTCCACTGTTCCATGTCAGTTATCTAAATGGCCTCTAATCCTGGCATCCAAACATATTTTACTAACTCTGCTGTGTTGAAAGAAATAGGAATAGCACTTAGACTTATATACTGCTTTACAAGGCTTTACAGCCCTCTCTAAGCGGTTTACAGAGTCGGCCTCTTGCCCCCAACAATTTGGGTCCTCATTTTACCCACTTCAAAAGGACAGAAGGCTGAGTCAACCTTGAGCCTGGTGAGATTTGAACTGCCAAATATCAGGCAGCCAGCAGGCAGCAGAATAAGCCATGCTTTGATGAATAAATCATCAGTATGTTCATCTATCATAGATAGATAGCATGGATTACAAGGGCAGCTGATTCTCACGGTACAAGAAGCGCCGACAATCCGGAGTAGCACATTATCCCAACTTGGCTTGAAAGCTGGGCCTAAAAGCCAATGCTACAAACGCCAATTACACCTGGTGAAGATCAAACTGCTGGCAGTGGGCAGAATTAGCCTGCAACACTGCATTCTAACCACTGGGAAGTAAGGAAAGGAAAGGAAAGGAAAGGAAAGGAAAGGAAAGGAAAGGAAGGAAGGAAGGAAGGAAGGAAGGAAGGAAGGAAGGAAGGAAGGAAGGAAGGAAGGGCAATAGCAACAGCACTTAGACTTATATACCGGTTCACAGTACTTTTGCAGCCCTCTCTAAGTGGTTTACAGAGTCAGCCTCTTGCCCCCAACAATCTGGGTCCTCATTTGACCCACCTTGGAAGGATGGAAGACTGAGTCAACCTTGAGCCTGGTGAGATTTTGAACTGCCAAATTGCAGTCAGCAGAAGTAGCCTGCAGTACTGCATTCTAACCACATCGCCACTATGGCTCAGAAAAGCTTTTGTGGGAAAGCATCCCACAAGCTCACTGATGATTGCTAATGTTGTCTTAGTGTTGGCTTGCCCAACAAACCATTTTTAATTGCTAAAAAAAGCACAGGTTGGCAGGATGGGTGAAATTTGACCCTTTTGATGCCATCAATTTTGGCTCGGCTTGATTGCTTCTCGGATTACCTTTTGCATCAGGCTAAAGATCAGGGCCCTTCAAACTTGACCACTTTAAGACTTGTGGACTTCAACTCCCAGAATTCCTCCTCTAGTCTTGTTAGCTCAGGAATTCTGGGAGTTGAAGTCCAACAAGCTTTAAACTTGCCAAGTTCGAAGACCCTTGCTAAAGATGGAAGCAGCATCTGAGCTGGATATGGAGGGTCTTAAAAATGAATCACCGAGAGACCTTTGCATCCTTCTACATACCCCCCCCCCCGTTTCAAATCCCAGATTCACTCACGGGTACACCTGGCCTGAGAACCAGACCACTGGCGGCTGGACTGGCAGACCCGTGAATGGGCCCCCTCTAGTTCATAGCCTCCGTCGCATTGGTATTCGCAGGTGGCACCATAATTGTTCCCTGCTGAAGTGCAGCTGAGATAACCATATTCGGGCGCCTTCAAGGTGGGACAGCGGCTCACTGGAGAAGGAAAAGTCAGTGGCCTCGAATGAGAAGGAATCCTTGGCTCAACAAAACCCAGCCCTTCAGAAGAAACCCTTGGAGAAGCGGTAGAGGTGCCTCCCCAGGCAGTTACAGGAAACTCCCTCAAACCATGTCCTATTTCTTGGAAGTATGTAATTTTGGGGAAGAGTGAGCAAGCAAGCTATAAATGACAGTTTCGGTTCCCCTGTTGGCTACCTCAAGGACCTTCAAACTTGGCAAGTTTAAGACTTGTAGACTTCAACTCCCAGAATTCTCCAGCCAGCTATGCTGGTTGGAGAATTCTGGGAGTTGAAGTCCACAAGTCTTAAAAGTTGCCAAGTTTGAAGACCTCTGTCTTAGAGCATGCTTCTTTTAGGTTGGTTTGGGCTACAACTGCTGTCTTGTTTCTTACCTCGGACCCTCACCAAAAATTTGCACGTGGCTCGATTGTGCGCCTGGTCATAGACAGCATAGCGGATAAGATGCTCTCCTTCTGAAAACTCGGATCCTGGTTCTGGGCCCCGGCGTTTCAGTCTGGACTCCCAATGACAAAAGAGACTCTTAGCATAGGAGATCACAGAGCAAACTTCCTTGAATCAAAGATGGTATCAGCAGGTGCTGACCATTTCTGGAGAATCGGTAGTGGACATTTTGAGTAGTTCAGAGAACCAGCAAACAAAACCACTGACTGGCCCCGTCAACCCCATCTATTCTCTGCCTCCCGAGTCCCAGCTGATTGGCTGGATCTCCTTTGGTTGCCCTGCACAGGAGAACGGAGCTGGAAAGCAGGTTAATGGGGTGAGGAGGGCATGGGGATTTTACAGTAACCTTCCCCTGCCACGCCCACCCAGCCACACCACTCACACAGAACTGGTAGTAAAAAATGTTGAATCCCACCACTGCCTTGAACCCTTCAATGTCCCCATTGAGCTCACTTTTTGATGATGCCATCAGCAGAATCTTTTGCACGGGGTGGGTCCCAATAAACGATGGCGCTCAGTTTGCCCGGTTCTGCTATTCGCTCTCGAGAATCCGGGCACCGTATTTGAGGAGGCTCTATGTCTGTTTGGGAAAACAGGAGAAGAATTTCATGGAAAGGGGCAGCAAAATAATTGCTAATTATTTCCTTGCTGTTTCAACGCACCTCGTTTAACAACTGTTTTGCAGTTAAATGTCAAATTTGAGATCACTTCTCACTTAATGGTCTGCAGTGAAACACTTAATGACTGAATGGGACATGGCATCAATCTATCACTATCTATCTATCCTGGGATGTTTTGCTCATCATTGGTCCCCATTGTGGTTATTAAGTGAGGATTACCTGTACGCTAAACAAAGGAATGGTGTCTTGGCGGTTTTGCAGCTCTCCCCAACGACAAACACTTAGATATTTTAAGGGGTTCTTTTTTAAAAAACAAAAAGGCAAATAAGAAAAAATATTGCTGGGCAGGATAATATGAACGTTGTTCCTCTTGGGTCAGTGAGCAAGTTACCAATTGCCTCATATGGTGTTTTCCCTTTTGAGGTTGGTGGTTTTAAGGATGACTGTGGCCAACTCAAAGCTGTTTTTGTGGATTTGAGAACACAAGAGATGGTATGGTAGATATTCAGCATCCCCCCCCAAATAGTCACAACCTAGCAGTTACCACAGTTGGGTATGGAATACTAGGTAGCTTTGGTGTCTATGGAGATTTTCAATCATGCAGGTCATAGTTTTCCCAAAGGTGCTTTTCCAAAAGCCAGGTGGTATAAGAGATGAGCTGGCTGAACCTGAAGGAGGGGTCAAACATGTCATCAGTCTCGAGTCCTTTTGTGCCCACAAGAGATCTAATTCATCTTGAATTCCATTGACTCTTATCTACCGCCCATTTGCTTTGACTGTTAGTAGTCCAGGTTCTTGTAGAGAGCATACGCTTGCAATAAATCTTTACATTCAATTTAAACTGCCTGGACTTCTGATTTTCCCATGCTTGACAATTGGACTTTCTTAGCTTTTTCCTTGAAAATATTTTGCTTCCCATCCAAGAAGCTTTCTTGGATGAGAAGCGAAATGTTTTGAAGGAAAAACCCAAGGAAGTCCAGCTGCCTTTGGAAAAATCACCTTTGGGACATAGGTAGCTTTGGAGAGATAAAGATGCTGAGCTCCAGTTTGGAGCAACAGCTTCACATTTATAAGTCGCAGGTGAGCCAAACTGACTTCTTCTTCCTTTGGACTCAGACTGGAAGGAGGACAGCCCTGGAAGGGTGAGAATTTACCTACACAAATTGGCACGCTACCGCTCCAGCGCCCTTCTTCCATGCACACACGGGTGCGATCACCTTCTAGATGGTACCCCAGTTGGCAGCTGTAGTGGCAGTGAGAATCAATCTTCACCCCATTGGAGCAGTGGTACAAGCCGTGCTGAAGTGCTGGCAATGTGTGACATCGAATCTCTGCACAGAGAGAGAGAGAATCTAAACGTTACTGACTGATTTATATCCCACTTTGTAAGGAATTCACGTTCTCTCCAACTGTGGTGAAGCAGACTGTATTGAGACTGAACAATTGGGCCAGCATGAACAGCAGATGCAAAGAAACCAGGAAGCAGGATAGAATTTAAAAGTACTACAAGTGTGTTTCATGCAAATATACACAAGTATCAAGGCAGCCAAGGTGAATTGGTGCCAGAGAAAAGTCAATGAACTTCAACGAGGGCTGGATTTTGGTCTCTTACAGCGACATAAGAGATTCCAGGCTAATGATGCATTTGACCCTCCCTTCAGGTTCAACCTGGTCATCTACAATGAACTTGAAGCTGGTCCTAAGTACAGTCCAGCATTCTTGTGGCAATACCTCCTTGTTTTTCCATTCCCTCTTTTTTGGATGCTTTCCACCCAAAGTTAAAGCCTTCACTTTGCAATGAAAATGTACCATCAGTTCAAGCCTGTTTAGTGTTTCACTCTATAGCTTGGACATCATTATTAGATACATTCCCTCCAAGTTAGTCAAAATTTACTGACTGCCATTTTCATCCAGTTGCCTAGGGCTTAAATCCCATCCTTTTAAGAGGTTGAGGCATGATTTTGGCTCTATTCCAGTTTTCCAAAAAAACCAAGAGTGAATGGGACAACAAAAATTTAGGCCAGCATATTCCTGGAATGATTAGAAAAAGGACTAGTTCAAGTATTTTTTGAAAGAACTGGTTGATCTTGTCCAGGCATCGTGCTAAGGTATAGTAAGATTTTAGATAGCCATCGTGATATCTGTAGTGTGTGAACCTGGGCTATTTCCAATAAAATGGAATGGAATGGAATAGAATAGAATAGAATAGAATAGAATAGAATAGAATAGAATAGAATAGAATAGAATAGAACAGGAGGAGGAGGAGGAGAAGGAAAAGGAAAAGGGAATTAGAAGAGAATGGGAAGGGAAGGGAGGAGGAGAAAGAAGGAGAAGAAGAGAATTAAAAGAGAATGGGAAGGGAAGGGAGAAGAGGAAGAGAGAAGAGAGCTGGAAGGCACCTTGGAGGTCTTCTAGTCCAGCCAAATTATGGCTTCTTATAATCCATAAACCAAACTCTTGCCTACTTAACTTGCAAGACCTCAAACTTTGGATACCTCTCTTGGTGGCTTGATGGCACCCACCCAACTGATAATAGATTATCTTGGTGTCAGTGGGGACTGACTTCAGAGGGAAATACTCACGTCTACAGTAGATAATCCCAGACCAGTGGCGGTTCAATAAGCATTTCACAGACCTCGGGCCGACCAGGCGATACCCACGGTTGCAAGAGAGCGCACAGCGTGTCCCCAGGCTGCTGTGGTAATTTCCTCCACGGGGTGAATAGCAGGTAGCCTCCCCATTGTAAATGATTAGTGGATGACACCACCGAGGAACTAAGGGGAGGAGGGGCGGAGAGAAAGGACCATATGGATTAGAACAGAGGTCCCCAAACTTGGCAATTTAGGCTGGAGACTTCTGGGAGTTGAAGTCCATAAGTCTTAAAGTTGCCAACTTTGGAGACCTCTGGATTAGATCTCTTATGATCTCATGCATCACTTGGTTTTGTAGAACTATCAGTGACTCTGCTCCAGCTTTGACAAAAAGACAGAGGTGAAAAACAAGATTTTCTTTATAGTAATGGCCAAATCATATTTTCTCATTCTGTGTAGGTCCATTGGGTTCTATGTTATCAATATTAATAATGGATTGTCATTTGGTTCTTGGTATGGCATAGCCTTGTTCCATTGCAACTTATACATGGAACAACAATTGGAAAAGGCAGGATGTACTGTATGTACAAGTAAGTAAACAATGGTTCCATTGTAACACTAGAAAAAGAGAGAAAGAATTGTCATGATCATTATTTCCTTGCACTATATCAGTCCTCCATTCAGTTTATTGTCTATTCTGACCAGAAATTCCTGCAAGAGGAGATAACAGAACAGATTAACAGAGTTGGAAGGGACCTTGTAGGTCATCTAGTCCAACTCCCCACTCAAGCAGGAGACCCACACCAATTCTGACAAATGGAAGTCCAATCTTTTCTTGAAAGTCTCAAGTGATGAAGCTCCCACAACTTCTGAAGGCAACTTCTGTTCCATTCTTGATTGTTCTCACTATCAGAAAATTTCTCCTTATTTCCAGGTTGAATCTCTCCCTGTTCAACTCCCCATCCATTATTCCTTGTTTTGCTTTCAGGTGCTTTGGAAGATAGCTTGACCCCTTCCTCCTCTCTGTGGCATCCCCTCAAATATTGGAAGTCTGCTATCCTGTCTCCCCTGGTCCTTCTCTTCACTAGACTAGCCAGGCCCAGTTCCTGCAATCGTTCATCATATGTTTCAGATTATGGATTTGACTGAGTCTATGAATCATACATACAGCTAATCTGACTACAGTATGTAGAGACATGTTGTAACGTAGTGATAAGTGGAAAGTGCTCCCTGCCTTCTTAACAGATTTCTCTCATTCTTCTCTAAAAATGTCCCTGGTTTGAAAACAAAGATATAAAAACTTGACCATAGCTCTAACATTTCCCCAACCATCTGTCCCTCATTGGACATTTCATTTTGAATTGGGGAACCACACTAAATGACTTTTGTCTGGATTATTAATTTCTTCCCTGAAGATCAGTTCTATGTTTCTGCTGGAACTTTCCAGCCACAAATTGTAGCCACTCATGGTCCCCACAAGATCCTGTAGTTGGCCGGGGCGGTGGTTGATCTAGTGGAAGGAAGGAAGTCTACTTATGGTATTTTTAAGGAACAGTGCTGTCCTGGTCTTCTTCCAAGAAGGAAATTCCAAGTGAGAACTTATATCACCAACAGCTATAGGAGAAAGCTACCCCAACATTGTAAACTTGAGGATAAGACCAGCTTTACGTTTTCAAGAGTCTAAATAATGTATCTCCTAATAGATCAACTTGATGTCAATACCACTTAAAGCAGGGCTGTCAAACTTGATTTCATTGAGGGCCACATCAGGGTTGTGTTTGACCTTGGGGGGCTGGGATGGGTGTGGCCATTTTTTGTTGGGGATGCCTGTGGTGGCCCGAGTTCTCTGCCAGTGAAACGGTCTCCCAATCTCCATTTTGGGCTGGGCTGGCCTCCTGCAACCTTTTGCCAGTGAAAACCAAGCATGTGGCCCTCTCAAGTTTCGTTTTCACTGGCAGAGGGTTGCAGGAGGCCGTTCCAGTCGAAAACAGAGATTGGGAGCCCTTTTTGCTTCAGAGGCACCACGGCAGAGGTGGTATTCAGCAGGTTCTGACCAGTTCTGGAAAACTGGTAGCGGAAATATTGAGTAGTTTGGAGTACAACAAATACCACCTCTGATTGGAGATTTTACAGTATCCTTCCCCTGCCACGCCCACCAAGCCACACCCACAGAACCGGTAGTAAACAAATTTGAATCCTACCACTGCGACCATGGGCCAATCCTTCGCTGTTTCCAGAGTAGCCCCACAGGCCAGATCTAAGCACCCCACAGGCTGGATCCAGCCCAGGGACTTTCAGTTTGACACCCCTGACCTACAGCATTGTCACAAAGAGCTTGAAATGGCCACGTCTACCTGCGATTTAATTTCTTGAAATGCAATTATCTCCTGGTGACCCCCAGGTTGAGAAATGAATGTACACTCCAACAAGGTGGAAGGACCAGATCTGACCCTGCTGGGGTCTTGGAACAATAAATCTCAGGATGGCAGCAGATACCTTGATAATCTGGAGCAGGAACACTGGAGGCTTCCGTGACATACATATCATCAGTTTGACTTTCTTCAGTGGAATATCTAGATCCTGAGGGAGAAAGGGAAACCATAAAACTTGGGAAAGATCTTCCTCAAAATTGCCCATTTCCAATAGCCATGTATGATTGATTAAGTGCTGTTGGGGATTGGTGTCACTGAAATGTCTACCTACTCAGAGGAAAGACATAATTTATAAGTCTTGTTGAATAAATGAATTTAATGTAAGGGATTGGAAATCAATCATCAGCAATCAGTAACTGGAAATCAGGAGATGTTATTTTATTTATTTATTTATTTGATTTGTCAATCACTTACAAGATAATAGGTATAAGTATAAACATGAGTAAGAATACAGGAAATAGGTATGAATAAATGGGGACAAAATGAGAGGGACAGGAGGCACAATGGTGCACTTATGCATAACAGCAAGATGGAGATTGCAGATATATGAAGTGGGGACCACAATATTCATCATACCAATGGTAATAAATAATAGGAAGCAGCTAAACTGGGTAACAGGCAACCGAACATGGCCAGACCAGATGTGAAAAATGCATTTTTTTAAAAAAAAACAGTAATAATGGTTGGTTTTGGATTGGAACTGTTAGTTTGAGCACCTCGCTTCTTGATTTTTTTTGCATACTTTTTTTCCTTTTCAAAACCAAAAGTCTTGTTATGCCCATGTTGGAATCTGATTCCGAGGGGGAGGTCAAGCAGCTGACAGGGAGTGGGAGTGTGGCTCTGGTGGCTGTGGAAGAAACTGGGCAAGGGCAAAGTTTGGCTGGGCCTTCAGAGGAAGACCCCTTCTTCATCCTTGGGTATGCAGGGAGGAATGGAAAAGGGAGCAGCATGAGTTACGTGGGTTACCGGGGAGAAAATGGCCCTGATTCCCTTCATTAGCTGCAGCTGGGAAAACAGGATTTAAAAAGGGGTGTTTGCGCACAGCACCTTGCTGGAAGCAAAGCATGAATTATCTTTGTTTGTCAAGTCTTATGTGGGTTCCGGAGTCCTCCCAACTGTGTGTATTTCATTATCTCTGCAATTCCTTATCCTGCCCTGTCCCATTAATTGCTGCAGCGGGGTTTGTGTTAGTTTTTATTTATAGCCTATGTGTACTTTGGGTTCGGACTGAATTTCTTCCCTTTAAAAACTGTTTTTTCTCCAGCCAATAATAACTGGACATTGGGGGCCAAGTTGGAGGTATTAAAGGGACTTTACCTACTTTTGTGACTTTGTTGCTTTTGTGCTGCACCCCGGGTCATCACAAATCTTTTACTAAGGTTTTACTAAAGTATTAGGGTTTCATCATTTTGTGCTGTAATCCAGGTGACCTTGTAAAGTTAACCTTTCCACTGCTCAGGACAAAAGAATAAATGTCATGTTTTATTTTATTTATTTATTTGTAAAGCCTGTATTAGATAACAGATATAATTGGAACATGATTATGATTACATGAAATGGGTACAAATAAAAGGGGACATAAAGACAGGGATGGTAGGCAAGTTGGTGCATTTATGCACACCCCTTACAGACCTCTTTATTTGTACCCAAATCTTAAAGTTTTGGGGGTTTGGGGAAGAAACTACAGAGTCAGGTAGTGCATTCCAGGCATTGACCACTCTGTTGCTGAAGTATTTCCTGCAATCAAGTTTGGTGTAGTTTACCTTGAGTTTGTATCTATTGTGTGCTCGTGTATTGTTGTGGTTGAAGGTGAAGTAGTCATTGATGGGTAGGACATTGCAATGGATAATTTTATGTACTATGCTTACGTCAGACCAAAGGCGGCGTAGTTCTAAGTTGTCTGAGCCCAAAATTTCAAGTCTGGTGGTATAAGGTATTCTGTTGTGAGCAGAAGAGTGGAGGACTCTTCTCGTGAAATATCTCTGGACTCTCTCAATTGTATTGATGTCCGATATACATCAATATGTCAATATATATATCACTGATATGTCGGAGAGTGAAAATAACTATTTGTATGTATTGCTAGTTTCAACAGGAAGCTGTTCCTAGAGCATATCTTCTCAGAAAAGAAGTCCTGCAAAAATATCATCTTCCCCAGCAACCACTCACCGTAGATTAAGTGCATTCTGATCTACGAAGCCACAGGAGTGGTTTGGAAACAGAGCTAGCTGAGACAGAACTTCAATCTATTCATAGAACCCACATTGTGAGCTCATGACTCTCCATTGGACTTCTTCCAATGCTTGGAATGGCTCACTGTGCCAAGGTGTGGTTTGCTTAACCATGGGTGATTGATCCAGTTGGCTGGATTCACACACTACATAAACCCACAAACCACCTAAGGGGTTAGCATGTTCTGCAAAACCAGACGCAGGAGGAGAGCTCTTTGTTTATGGATATCCTTTGCTCCTCTAGATGACTCCACAGTGGTGTGGTCCTTAGCCCATTGCATTTCTCTTATATGACTATGAACTTCATCGATGGAAGACCTAAAAAATACTTTTGTGCCATGCCCTGGGTCATCATAGATGCAATTCATCCTCTCCATTCTATTTTCTGAGTCATGACGATTCCCTCTTGCAGGAGGTCCTGTGCCTTTTCATCTAATTTTAGCTACACGTGACTGGTTTGTGGGTTTACGTAGTGTGTGAATCCAGCCAACTGGATCAATCACCCATGGCTGTAAACCCTGAAACTGTGTGTGTCTGTTTAAACCAAATGCCAGATGATTGGCTTGCTTTGAGAGTCTCCTTGTGCTCCTAAATGGAGGGACACTGAAACTTGGTATAGGCTGGATGCCACAAACCCTATGGTGAACATCGCAGCACAATTCCACAAGAGCTACAAAGCATGCTACTTAAACTACAAAAAAAAAAAAAAAAAGATTTGGAAACTCTTGAGAATATGCCATCTTGCTTCATCGGAATAAAAGTATTGTTTTATTGTTTGGGGAATCTGACTGGAATGGGCGGTTTTGTTTTTCTATTTTGTTCTGGTTAAGATGTTCTCCGCAGTTCTGAGAGAGAAGCAGCTGAACCAGAGAGAGACAAAGAGAAAGTTTTACTTTAGATACTACATGGACCGAAGATCTTAGAAAGTGCATGGCTAGCTCGTTTCCCACTTCAAATTCCTCTAGTGTCCAATTTCCAGGCCACTGGCCTCAAGGGAATGTCTGGTGTCTGCTTTACCAGCAAGGAAAGGGTTGAGTCAGCCTTCTTGAGAAATACAGTCATTGTGCTTGTAGAATTCATAAATACAGTTGTCACAGAGTGTTCTCTGTGGAATGCAGAAAGTGGTCTCTCCTCTAATGGCTCCAGCTTAGTCTTGGAAGCTATGTGCAAGGCTGAGTTGGGCTTAGTCAAAAGCAGGTTCTCCTTCTTAAGATTGCAATGAGCAGAGTCAGCCTACTATGCCAGCAGCTGTTTATAACACAACTTCAGCTAAGAAGAGGACACAAAAGTCAACATCCCCAAGATGTCAGGAAAAGGATAGGAGTGTCCCCAAAGACACAGAGAGAGAGTGCTGGGAAATTCTGCTCTCACCACATAGTTTTTATTCACCGCTACTGGTGCAATGATACCATAATTTATGTTCTCATGGATGGACTGAGTCACTGAGGAAGACAAAGCATTTTTAAAATAAAAACCTACCCTTTTAGAGCCAATGAAAGAGACAAATACTGGGCCCCATCTGAGACTAGGTGTGTTGAAAATCAGGTGGCATTTTTGGAATAAGTGTGCTCTTTGGTGAAAATAGTGACTCAGAATGTCTATGGAGGTTGTCTGTCATCCAGGTCATGGTTGTCCCAAAGGTGCTTTTTCAAGAGACAACTGGACTTTCTGGTTTTTATTTGAAGACGTTTCGCTTCTCATCCAGTTAGAGCTGAAGAAGCTTCTTACATCAGAAACAAAACATCTTCAAAGAAAAACCACAAAGTCCAGTTGCCTCTTGAAAAAGCGGCGGGATAGTGATTCAGAAATCCTATTTTGGTATTTCTGGAGAATTGGGACAGTGTAGCTCTTCTCATCCCACCGACTTGGCAGAGTTTCCACCGAATTCTACTGCGGTGGCAGAAATTTAATCTGATGATTCGGTGAATTGATGAAGCATCATTTAATCAGCTCTCTGTTAATCAGAGGAACACAGCTTGGGTACCAGAGGATAACGGAGTTGCTTTGACCCAGCAAACCCCTTCTTAGTCTAGAAAATTGTGCTTAAAAGAGAGGCATGATCTTTTAATTCTCATGCACACTGAGCCAAGCAAATTGGCAGAAAAGTTTCCAAAACCTGAAGAGGGAAGAAGGGTGGCCTCAAAAATATCTGCTTGTTCGCTATAGTGACTAAGCAAAGGGATGGATTTTTAATAAGGCACACAGGCAAAATTTGCTAAGGAAGGGGGAAAATGAGTGATCCCCCCCCCCACCCTCTTGGCTTGTGGTATCTAACTGCTATAGACTGACCATTTGCCAAAAACTCTCTCATTGGCCTGAAGTGAGGCATGGAAACTTTTACAAAAATATAGCATTTGCTCCTGCAACCACAGGAAAGCTGTGGTGTGGGGAGAACTATATTTACTCATCTCAAGAGATAGCCCCAGCCCCATATGCTGATGTGTATCTGTCTCTCTTACCCCGTCAGAGTAGAATTCCAGATTCAGTCTGGGGGAGAAAGAATAAATGATGCCTATGTGTAGCTATCCTTCTGTTGCTTAACTTCTTGAGTTTCTATGATTGGCTCCTTTGGAGCAGAAATCCACCCAAGGTATGTATTCTCCAGGTAGAGGGCGGTCCTTGCAGAAGGCTAAGCGGAGTTGTGTCTCATATATCAATATACTCTCTGCCCCTGTGTAAAGTCAGACAACTGATTCATTTGCGTTCATCTTGACCCATCCTATTATCCAGAAAGCAACCGGTTTGCTGCCCCTGGACCTCTGGGAGGGTGAAAATGGCCTTCCCTGGGCTCTGGAGGCCCATCGGAAGTTGGAAACAGGCCCATTCCTGGACTTCCGGAAGATCCATTTTCCCCGCTCCTAGAGCCTCCGCATGGACCTTGCACTTACCTACATCACATGGAGACTCCTGGGGGAGGGGGGCAGGAGGGGCCAGCCGGTCGGTTGAAATATCAGTTCAGCAACCAGTTGAAAACTTAACATCCTGTTCGCCTGAACCAGTCCAAACCGGCCGAATCCCATCCCGTCCAGCAAGGAAAACCTACCATATGGACATTGTATTAATATATGCCTGGATTTGCAAGTCCTTCTAAACTGGGATTTGTTTTAACCATGCTCTGTTAAAATTATGTTGCAATAAGTTTTCACCAGGCCCCAAACAACCAAAATAATTGCACTGCTAATTCCATTATCAGTAACATTATTTCAAGAGGCTTGGGGTGAAGGTTGGGGGGGGGGAGGTTGCAGAAATGAGATTAAGGGTCACACGTGGTCCAGTTTGTCCACCCTTGGTCTCTGCATCGTCAGCTTTAACAGAATAACAGAGTGGAAAGGATTTTGCAAGAAGGGTTCAAGTACATTTTGGCTTCCTGATACAAGATCTACTCATCCTGTAACTGATTCAATGGCCATATTAAAATACCTGTCCATTTGATAGATCAGGGGTCGCCAACCTTTTGGACCTCAGAGACCACCAAACTTGTAATTTTAAATCCCACGGACCAAGAGACCCTGAGAAAATCCCCCCAAAAGTCTGCAGAACAATCCCCCACCCCGTTTTCCTACCAATCGATCATTCTTTATTTGGAATCGCAAGATACCATCTCCAGCTCTATTCTCAGGGGGAGAGAGAGAAAGACTTTTGGCTTCATGCAAGGAAAGCAGCAGAAGCAGCAGAAGTCTTTCTTCCTCTTCCCCCAAACTACCAGAAACGAGTCTTTGCTGGCACAGCCTCTTGGAGCAGGAGGCCTTGCAGGGTCCCAAAGACTCATTTCTGGCAGAGTTTGGGGGAGAGAAAGAAAGACTTCTGCGGCTTTCCTTGCGTGCAACCAAAAGCAGAAGAAGAAAAAAAGCGAAAAGAAGCAGCCCAGTGGCCAGGCGAGGCATGTGGGGTGCATGAGGTCTTCTGGCCCAATCCTAACCTGTGCTCAAGGAGGAGACCCAACACCATTCCGGACTAAGGGCTATCCAGTCTCCAGTGATGGAGTAGCCACAACTTCTGCAGGCAAGCCCTTCCACTGGTTAATGGTCCTCACTGTTAGGAAGTTTCTCCTTAGCTTTTAAGATGGTATATACATCTCTCTCTCTCTCCATAACAGAAATAGCACCGGGATTGATCTGAATGTGTTATTGTGGACTCCCCAAATACAATGGACTGCTGTAGCCATCCATCTCCCTCTACAGTTGTGGTTTGTCAGTACTCACCTTCATGCCAGGTAGAGACCACTAATGAGGGCAAAAGAAGCAGGAAGATAAGAGACGCCTCTTGAAACATCTCTACGTTCAGAAGAAGGTTGCAGCCAGCAGAGAAATACTAGCATGCCTTGGTGGTTGGTAATTCAATCTAAAACCAAAGGGAGAAAAAGGCTTGAGGTTCATACAAGAGAAAGGCAAGTAGAATGGCTGGGTAAAATATCTTAATTTGGTCTGCGCATTTACTCACGGAGCAGAGGTTATGTTTCTTGTGGGAGAAGGGAGGGAGACATACAATAATATCAAATAACAGAATTGGAAGGGACCTTGGAGGTCTTCTAGTCCAACCCGCTGCTTAAGCAGGAAACCCTACACCACTTCAGACAAAGGGCAGTCCAATCTCTTCTTAAAAACTTCCAGTGTTGGAGCATTTGCAACTTCTGGAGGCAAGTTGTTCCACTGATTAAGAGTTCTCACAGTCAGGAAATTTCTCCTTCATTCTAAGTTGCTTCTGTTAATTCTAAGTTACTTTTTGTCTTTCCCTCAGATGCTTTTGAGAATAGCTTGACTCCCTCTTCTTTTTAGCAGCCCCTGAGATATTGGAACACTGCTAATCATCACCTTCTTTTCATTAAACTAGACATATCCAGTTCCAGCAACCATTCTTTATACGTTTTAGCCTCCAGTCCTTGCAAAACCAAGAATCTTTCCTGAAGTTTTTAATATTTTTACCTTTTCAAGTTCTGAATTTCAGGACTTGGCTCTGTGTTTTTGAAAACAAATCCCAACAGGTCTTGTGGGAGAGACTCCAGATAAGTGGAAGTTTACAGCTAGCATCAAGCTGATCTCCTCTTGAGAAAGTAGGAAACCCACTGAGGACCTAAGAGTAGATCCACTCAAAGAGTAGATCACTACTGCAAGTTAAAGCACATGCTTACTCCATGCTTAAGGAGGCAGCACGCAAGCAATTGCATTAAATAAATACCTGCATGTAAACAGGAAGGTGTGATGTTTCCTACCTTATGCTAAGGTAGTTTGAAAGGACTTCTCCTATGAAGATGCTGCAAGGGAAAATTAGGGAGCAGAAGCTCAAAAGAAAAAAAAAAAAGCTAAATACAATAGGCCATGATTCCCTTTATTATCTAAACAGGGAATGCTCCATAAGAATATTAAATCCACTTTCTAAGTTAGCTAGAACCAACTCTTTGCCTAAATCCTGCGATTATTGATGAGGAGGACCAACACAACTGGATTGTTTAGAACACAATTCTAAACATATTTGTTTTCCAACAAAATATTTGATCTGCTTCAATGGACATAATTCATTTTTCATTCCTTTTTTTTTTAAAAAAAAGTTTCTCCTTCTTATTGCTTTACTGTAAATAACAGAGTATTTTACTGTCCACCGCAAAGCTCACATTAAGCTGCATTGCGAAACTGGCTTGGAAAAAGACCCTTTGTTCTGTTTACATAAATAAATCAGTCTGTCTGGATACAAAGCCCTTTAGATGGATTATACTGGACATTGAGAGAATCCAAAAGGGGGAAAGGGAAAACAAAGACTCCGGCACAGTTTAATCCAAGGTGATAAACCCACTCAGCCTCACTACACATCCCTATGTCTAAATGAGTAACACTCACCAAACTCACACGAAAAATAACTATCACATTATTCTCTAACCAGCATCACCAGGTCAGTGAGTCTTACAAAATACACAATAGCAAAGTTGCAAGAGACCTTGGAGGTCTTCTAGTCTAACCTCCTGCTTAGACAGGAAACCCTGTACCATTTCAGGAAATAGTTGTTTAATCTTTTCTTAAAAACCTCCAGTGATGGAGCACCCACAATTTCTGAAGGCAAGCTGTCCCACTGGTTAATTGTTCTCAGTCACTGACAGGAAATTTCTCCTTCATTTTAAGTCAGATCTCTCTTTTTGTTAAACTTCCTTCCACAATATCCCAACAGCTTAAAATGCCGTCTTCTGATTTTAACCATACCACCGCTTCTAAAAACAACAACAACAACATCATCTAAATGATTGACGAGTTTCTTAAACAAAACAAAAGTTAAACTTCAGAACTTTGCACAGTGAGGGGAAAAAAGTGCATTTTTGTCTCCCTCTTACCCGTCGCTTGGAGTTGGATATGCAATGATCTCCCTCGGTTCCTTTCTCTCACGCCATCCAGGAAATCCGTCTTAACTCGCTGCAGAAACAGCCGCCTGTTCTTTGACAGGTCAGGGGGCTGGCCTAATGCTGCCCAAATGTGGGGGCAGCTGAGGCTGCCCAGAGTCTGCTTTAAGGAGGGGGAAAAAAAGAAAGAGAGAGAGAAGTGGCTGAAAGACACACACTTTCCTAAGAGGCGCACTCAGCTCCAAGGTTGCAAAGGAAGCAGGGAAGGACCGGTTGGGAGTCTTTCCAGATGTGCAGCCTGGAGGATGTCTCGACGTGCCAAGGGAGGGTTGCAAGATCAAAGCGGCCAGCTGGGTGGACGTGTTTCTTCTCGGAACTTTTAAGTGCAATGCTCGCTTTGGTGCCAGCCTGGATTCTTCAAGGGCAGCCGCTTGGGAAGAAGGCTTGACAGCTCAGTCTGGTTTGGAAGAAAGTCTAGCGTAGAACTGGTGGCTTTCAGATGTTCCCAACATTGGAGGTTTTTTAACAGATTAATAGGGTTGGAAGGGGCCTTGCAGGCCATCTAGTCCAACCCCCCACCCAAGCAGAAGACTGTACATTATTTCTGACAAATGGCAGTCCACTCTCTTCTTGAAAGCTTCCAAAGGCAATTTCTATTCTATTGCTTGATTGTTCTCATTGTCAGAAAAGTTCTCCTTGTTTCTAGGTTGAATCTCTCCTTGATCAGTTTCCATCCGTTATTCCTTGTCTGGCCTTCAGGTGCTTTGGAGAATAACTTGAACTCTTCCTCCTCTCTGTGGCAGCCCCTCAAATATTGGAAGACTGGTTTCATGTCTCCCCTGGTCCTTCTCTTCCCTAGACTAGCCATGCCCAGTTCCTGCAACTGTTCATCTTATATTTTAGCCTCCAGTCCCCTAATCATCCTGGTTGCTCTTCTCTGCACTTTTTCCGGAGTCTCAACATCTTTTTAATAGGCTGGTGACCAAAACGGGATGCAGGATTCTAGGTGTGGTCTTACTAAGGCTTTATAGAGTGGCATCAGTACCTCCATAGATCTTGATTGTAATGGATCTTAGGATTGCATTAGCTTTTTTGGCTGCTGTTGTACATAGCTGGCTCATATTTAACTGGTTGTCCACTAAGACTCCAAGATCCCTCTCCCAGTTCCTGCTATTGAGCCTGGTTTCACCCAGTCTTTTTAAGAAGACACTGCACAACCATTTGTCCAGAATGGTATAGAGACTCTTCTGTTTGGGCAGGCGGTTGGGCTAGACCAGTGGTCGCCAACCAGTGGGCTGGGGACCACTGGTGGTCCGTGAGAAAATTTTGGTGGCCACAGAGAAATGTCCCCCCCAAAGCAATTAATCCAGGCTGCATGGGAACACAAGGCTGTGCCGCCCATATGGCCCCTGGGAACACAAGGCTTGTGTCGCTTGCATTGTAAACAACACGAGGTAGTGAGGGGAAGGGGAAAGGGCAAAGGGGGGAAATTGCCTCACTTGCCCCATGCGCCTTGCCTGGCCACTGGGCTGCTTCTTTTCACTTCTTTCTTCTGCTTTTGGCTGCATGCAAGGAAAGCAGCAGAAGTCTTTCTTTCGCTCCCCCAAACTCCACCAGAAATGAGTCTTTGGGACCCTGCAAGGCCTCCTTGCTCCAAGAGGCTGAGCTATTTTGGCGGAGTTTGGGGGAGAAAGACTTCTGCTGCTCTGCTGCTTTCCTTGCATGAAGCCAAAAGTCTCTCTCTTTCTGTCCCCCCCCCCCCGAAGAACGGAGGTGCGATCCCAAAGAATGATCGATCGGTAGGAAAACGGGATGGGGAATTTTCCTGCAGACTTTTTTTGGAGATTTTCCCAGGGTCTCTGGTCCGCGGGATTTAAAATTATGAGTTTGGTGGTCCCTGAGGTCCAAAAGTTGGTAACCCCTGGACTAGATGACTTCTAAGGTCCCTTCCAACTTTGTTATTCTGTGATGAAGTCACTGCCTCCAACTCTAAGAAGCAGAGGGGAAGGGAGGAAGCCTGGGCGGAAATCTTTATTTATTTGCTTGCTCATTTGTTTATTTAAATGTATTGGCTGCTCAACTCATTCTGGACAGTGTACAAAACCATAAGAAAAAACAACAACCACCGGAAAACCAGCTAAAAACTATAAACAAACAAGTAGCCCAAGCTGCTGTGAGATGATCTAGTCAAGAACAAAAGAAGGGCAAATGCTGGGGAATCAGGGTGAGACAGGCATCTTTTTAACATTTTAAAGGAGTTGGATTTGGTCGAGCAGGCAGACATTCAACAGGAATAGCCTGGATTCAAGCAGAGGAAGAAGCTGGATTTCGCCTTTCATTCGAGGTGGATTTTTACAGCTGTCCCAAAGGTGCTTTTTCAAGAGGCTACTGGACTTCGTTTTTTTTTTCTTTTTTTCTTTTGAAGATGTTTCGTTTCTCATCCCAGAAGCTTCTGGAAGTTTTTAAGAAGAGATTGGATAACCATTTGTCTGAAATGGGTATAGAGTTTCCTGCCTAATCAGTGGGTTGGACTAGATGACCTCCAAGGACCCTTCCAACTCTGTTTATTCTATTCTATTCTATTCTATTCCATTCCATTCCATATTTTCTATTCTATTCTATTCTGTTCTGTTGTTCTGTTCTGTTCTATTCCTATTCTATTCCACCTATTCTATTCTATTCCATATTTTCTATTCTATTCTGTTGTTCTGTTCTGTGCTGTTCTATTCCATTCCATATTTTCTATTCTATTCTATATTTTCTATTCTATTCCATATTTTCTATTCTATTCCATTTTATTCCATTTCATATTTTCTATTCTATTCCATATTTTCTTTTCTTTTCTTTCCTTTTCTATGCTATTCTATTTCTTTCGGGATAGTGGGGAATGGAAGTCAGAGCTGAAGAAGCTTCTGGGATGAGAAGCGAAACCTCTTCAAAAGAAAAAAAAAACCCAGAAAGTCCAGTTGTCTTCTGAAAACAAAAAAAGGCACCTTTGGGACAGCCATGACCTGGATCACTTGGGAAATCTCTACAGAATTTTTGCAGGTGTTGATTTTTGCAAACCCATGGGGAAAAAAATAATATCGTCTCCCTGAGCCCACTTTGATCTTTTAAAAGCCCCGAAACTCTTAAATCCGCCGCTGCTGGTGGGCGAGCCCCATTTCACGGTGCAAACCAAGCTGCCTTTTTTTTCAAAATTAGCCCCTGAACCTGCTAAAACCACGTTGGGGGGGGAGGAGGGGGGAAGGAGGCGAGAGGTCGGAAAAAGTCGAAGGAGGCTCCTGCCTCCTTTCGGGATATCCCGGAATAATTCCGATTGGGGTTCGGGGTCTTCCGGAAAAGCGCTCGGCCATGCTTGACGTTGGCTTATCCTACGAAGGGGGTCCCTCTTTCGGCATCTTCCGGAGAGGCTCGGAAAATCCGCCCGTATTTGCGATTGGCCGGGAGAAGACGCCTCTTTCTCTCTTTCGGCCTTTTCCGGCAAAGCTCGGCTCGGCTCGTTCCGCCCGGGCCGGCGGCTGAAACAGTCGGAGCCTGGCTTGGTTTTGGAGTGGACAGGCGGCGGGTCCGGGCTCGGGCATGGCATCCCCATCGCGGAGGCTGCAGACCAAGCCGGTCATCACCTGCCTGAAGAGCGTCCTCCTCATCTACACCTTCATCTTCTGGGTGAGGAAGGGTCTAGGGAACAATGGGGGGCGGGGAAGGGGGTCCCTCCCCTCGCCCTAGACGGAGGGGCAGGGCAAGAGGGGGGGCCATTTCTCTCCTTTCCACCCTCCCCCAAAATTGCCTTTTGCAAAGAGAGGGGGCGCTTTTTGCAAAGAGAAGTGGAGTGGGGGTGGAGAGGACTACATGCCCCATCATGTGTAGCACAGCTCAGGATGGGGCTTCTTGGTCCCACATGCCTGGAGGCAACCCGGGCATTGGCTGTGCAAAAATAAAACAAAACACAATATTCTACTCAGCAGTTTTTGAAACTTGAAAAACTTTTTGAGATGCATGGACTTCAACTCCCATAATCCCTCAGCCAGCTGATTTCTTGAAGCCAGAAGTCTCCAAAATTGGCAACTTTAAAACTTGGGGACTTCAACTCCCAGAATCCTCCAGCCAGCTGATTTCAAAGCAGGGACCTCTTGCTTTAAGCATTGTATGCAATGGGACTATGCAGTCAACGAGGTTTTTTTCCTTCTTCTTCCTTGCATGGATTTGCAAAATTCTTGCATCTAAATCAGGGGTGTCCAACCTTGGCAACTTTAAGACTTGTGGACTTCAACTCCCAGAATTCCTCAGCCAGCTGGCTGAGGAATTCTGGGAGTTGAAGTCCACAAGTCTTAAAGTTGCCAAGGTTGGACACCCCTGATCTAAATATCATTTGCACGAAGAAGGCTGTTCTTTCCCATTGCCCTGTACTTTGCATTTCTTAATCAGCTTGTGGCATTCCACCTGAACGCTTTTGGAAGTTGGTGTGAATGGAACCCAGCCCATGTAACTCTGGAGTCATGGCTTAATAAAGGAGGGTGGACACTCAAAGAGAAGTGGTAGCTTCAGACCTTCCTTATTATCCTGCAAACTTTGGAGTTTCCAAACAGGAAAAAAAAAAAGAAGAAGAAAGGTTACTGATGTGGCGTGAAGGGGGTGTTTTTTTTAAGTTCTCTATCTACTGATGAGATAATCTGGGAGTAATCAGGGTTCCAAGTTCAGCCTCGTATTATTTTTTTCCCTCTGCCCTTGTGCCTGATCCAGAACTTGTGGCAACCTTGAAAGTTGCAGAAAGTTTTGTAAGCTGAACCCAATTTCCATTCAGCAAGAGGAAACATCTCCTTCCTCTTGTATTTTTTTAATAAGTTTTTATTTATTTTTTAACTTGAATATATCCTCTTCCATTAAACAGCATGTCGTCTGGGTACAAACATCTCTGCTATTACTATAAAAATTGGCAATATTCATTACATTGGTAATAATTCTCTAATCTTACAGTAATAATAGTAATCAGCATTATAACTCTATTCATTTCTCCCTACTAGAATAGAATAGAATAAATAGAATAGAATAGAATAATGGAATGAAGAATAGAATAGAATTCTTTTATTGGTCAAGTGCAATTGGACAAACAAGGAATTTGTCTTTGGTGTGTAAGCTCTCAGTGTACATAAAAGAAAAGATACATTTGTCAAAAGCCAAGAATCATAAGGTACACTTAATAATTATAGGGTACAAAAAAGCAATCAAATCATATTAGGAAACAGTCAATAAAAATAAGGATACAAGCAACAAAGTTACAGTCATACAGTCACAAGTGGGAGGAAATGGGTGATACAGAGTGATGAGAAGATAAATAGTGATAGTATCTTCTAATGAAAATGTAATAGGTATAATCTTAACAATCATAATTATAATATTGTTTACACCTCTATCTTAACATATTCTTTATTTCACTAATCTCCATCTCACTTCTGTTTTTATTCTCCAGCCATCCCTAAAATAGCTCCCATGCCATATAATATTCAGTTTGTTCTTTCTCCTTTATGGCAAGCGTTAATCTGTTCATTTCTGCACATTCCAATCACATTCTCATCCTATTTCCCCCATTGGATAGAATAGCAGCATAAAAACAAGACTCTCTATCCTACACATACAAAAATATGTGTATATTTTTTCTTATATCGGGAAAAAAAAAGAGCATTTAAAAAAAGATTTAAATATTGTGAAGCCCCAAAGCTACACCATCTCAAGAGGGGAATTTCCAAGGGGGGGGGGTGAGGGGTGAGGTACCCTATGTATTATTATAATCTTCTGTTTATTGATCATTGGAAGTTACAACAGGATTGAAATCATCGCCCATCTTCCAGTCAGTGCTGAATAAGCTTCTTGGATGAGAAGCAAAATGTCTTGTTGTGGGAGGCTTCGTCACTGGTGGCTTTCAAGAAGAAATTGGACTGCCATTTGTCAGAGATGGTGTAGGGTCTCCAGCTTGGGTGGAGGGGTTGGACTAGATGACCTACAAGGTCCCTTCCAACTTTGTTATTCTGTTCTATTATTACCACTTTTCCAATTTTGTGCACATACTCCTTCCTCTTGTCGATGGGCCTCTGAAAGACCTTCAGGGAAGAGAAAGGAAATTCACGCTGTCCCACTTCTCAAAGGAATGCATATCCTTTCTCTTTCTCTACCTCTTCTTAGATCAGCAATAAAGTTTTTTTTTTCCTTGGGGGTGCAACCAGCCTGATGAAAGACACCCCCCAAAAAAGAGCAGAACATCCCGCTGTCCGTCAACACCCACCCACGTCGAAATAGGACACTTTGAAATATTTCAGAGAATAGTTTTCGCCAGTCCTCCCTGGGCTTAGTAAACACATAATAACCTTATCGCTTTGATAAGGTGGGACTTCATCCTTCAAGGAAAGGGCTCAGCTCTGAGAACATAATAAAAGGAATAGTAACCCTCTCCGATAGGTGCCAGGCCCAAGATCTTGCACCTTTCTACTTTTCTCATTTTTTTTCAAGTTGCCAGCTTGCTTTGCTAGTTTTTTGGGGGGAGGGAGGGTGTGCGTGAATAGCAATGTGTGGAATGCAGTCAGTAACTGTGTCCTTTCCTTTCAACATTGCTGCTTCAGGCTTTGGATTCAGGTGAGTGTGGCTTTTCCCCAGGGAGCCGCCGAGTCGGTTCTTTTGAACGTAAGGTGCTGTTGTTTATCTTTGTCTCTTTCCACAGAAGAGGAATGGAAGGCGATCGGTGTACTGAATTTGGGAATGGGGGTAGGCGGGGAAGCGGGATTTCGGCAGTGGGGGTGGAGGGTGGGATCCCCAAGGGCTAGCTTTTGAAGGACTTGTGGAAATTGGCTGTAGAGTTGAGAAAAATCCTGAGATAGTAGTAGGAAGTAAAAGAGAAAACAAAGCTTCATAGAGGCTGGTTAAATCTGATTGAACAATCTACTGTGCAATTCAATTGCACGCTTCCCATAGGATGGGGAGCATTGTTGGCCAAAAACTTAAAAAGTTGGAGTTTTAAAAAGTAGAACCTCTTTCTGAATCCTTAGCAAGATGACGGGCTCCATAATTTTAGGAGGCAAGGCCATCATGGGTTATCAAAGCCGGTTTGGTCTGGTGGCTAAGTCATGAGGCGAGAAACCAGGAGATTTGAGATTTCTAGTTCCATCTTAAACATGAAAAGCCAGCAAGATGACTTTGGGGAAATCCCCAGGTGGTGGTGAGTTCTAGTCTCACCTTAGCCATGAGCCGATTGGATAACTTTGAGCCAACCACCAGGAGACTATGAGTTCTAGTCTCACCTTAGCCATGAAAGCCGATTGGTTGTCTTTGGGTCAACCACCAGGAGACAGTGAGTTGTAGTTGTATCTTAGCCATGAAAGCCAATTGTGTGACTTTGGGCCAGTCCTCTCTCAGCCCAATTTACCTCACATGATTGTCGTTGTGGGGGGAAATAGGCAGAGGAATGGGTATTACATACGTTTGCCACCTTGAGTTATTTATAAAGTGATAAAGATAGGATATAAAATACTATGATAAATAAATTGTACCCAGCCACGAATCTTAAGCAGGGGTGTACCTTTTTGCTTTCTCTTGTGCCATCTTTCTCAGCCCTGTCAGAAAAGATATCTGGCTTTCCTTGATGGAGTTGGCTGAAATGTCAAAACTGACTACTTTGATTGAAAAAAAGAACATAAATACTTTTGTTTCCATATGGAAACTGCTTCTGAATTTTGTGCTTCAGGTGGAAAAGAATGAAGAGGAGGAGGAGGAGGAAGGAGGAGGAAGAGGAGGAGGAGGAGGAAGAAGGAGAAGGAGAAGGAGAAGGAGAAGGAGGAGGAGGAGGAGGAGGAGGAGGAGGAGGAGGAGGAGGAGGAGAAGGAGAAGGAGAAGGAGAAGGAGAAGGAGAAGGAGAAGGAGAAGGAGAAGGAGAAGGAGAAGAAGAAGAAGAAGAAGAAGAAGAAGAAGAAGAAGAAGAAGAAGAAGAAGATAACCGAGCAATCAAAATCATACTAGGAAACTAAATAAAACTAAATCGTAAAGATACAAGCAACAAGGTTATAGACATAAGTAGGAGATAGGGAATAGAAAGGATGAGAAAAAGAATAGTAATACAGTCTTAGTAGTTAATTTGACAGTGTTGTGGGAATTACTTGTTTGGCAGAGTGATGGCACGTGGGAAAAAACTGTCCTTATGTCTAGTTGTTCTGGTGTGCAATGCCCTATAATGACATTTTGAAGGTAGAAGTTGAAACAATTTATGTCCAGGATGTGAGGGTCTGTAGATATTTCGACTGCTCTCTTTAATTCGTGCAGTATACAGGTCCTCAATGGAAGGCAGGTTGGTAGCCGTTGTTTTTTCTGCAATTCTAATTATCCGCTGAAGTCTTTGTCTTGTTTGATTGCAGAGTCAAACCAGATAGTGTTTGACGGTTTTGAAGTTGGGCTGAAGCAGAGCTGATCGGCATCAATGCAAGGGTAGTGTAGAATCACAGAGAATTCTGGTTAGGAGGAAACAGCTTGTTTGCAAGGGAAACATCTCCTGAAATGCTGCTCTTTTGACTCACACATTTCTTTCTTCTAACTTTCAAGTTCTCTGGCATCATCCTCCTGGGCGTTGGGATTTGGAGCAAGGTGAGCTTGGAGGTCTACTTCTTTCTACTGAATGAGAAGGCCAGCAATGTTCCTTACGTCCTGATCGGGGCAGGATTGGTGGTCGCTCTGCTGGGCACCTTTGGCTGTTTTGCGACCTGTCGCGGAAGCACATGGATGCTGAAACTGGTAATGCTTTCAAATGGCTTTTGGGTTGAACTGCAAGTAACTTGTTGGGATTTGCAATGTCAGGCCAGGTAAAAATAAGATGCAGGCATGACCCTGTTGGCGTGGCGCACGTGGTTAGAATGCAGTACTGCAGGCTACTTCTGCTGCCTGCCAGCTGCCTGCAATTTGGCACTTTGAATCTCACCAGGCTCAAGATTGACTCACCCTTCGAGCCTTCTGAGGTCAGTAAAATGAGGACCCAGATTGTTGGGGGCAATAGGCTGATGCTGTAAAGCACTGTGAAGCGGTATATAAGTTTTAAGTGCTATTGCTATTGCCCTTCCTTCCTTCCTTCCTGCCTGCCTGCCTGCCTTCCTCCTTTCCTCTGCCCACTGCCAGAAGTTTGATTCCCACCAGCTCAAGATTGACATGGCCTTCCATCCTTCCAAAGTCGGTAAAATGAGGACAATATACTGTCTCTGTAAATAGCTTAGAGGGGGCTGGAAAGCACGGTGAAGCGGTATATAAGTCTAAGCGCTATTGCTATTCTTGGACTTTCAATGGAAAATTTATATTCTGTATTTATCTAAACCAGGACAGAATTTTAACCCAACTATCGTATTTACCAGACTATAAGCCGCAACTTTTTTTCTCACTATGAACCCTGCGGCTTGTACAACAACGCGGCTTATCTATAGATTTTTCTTCGCTAACTGCCATCAGGGGTAGTTAGCGTGATAGATGCAACATGTCAATGCAAAGAAGAAGATGCTAACGATAGTTTTTGGCACATTCTGCGGCTTATAGTCTGGTGCAGCTAATATATGTAAAAATATTTTTTTCTTTTAAAATTTAGTGGGTGCGGCATATATTCTGATGCTCTCTATAGTCTGGTAAATACGGTAGACCATACTTTATGATTTGGCTGGGTTTTTTTCCCTCTGCACAGCGTCTTTGTTATAGCTGGGATACAGGTATTCCTCAGCTTTTAATAACCAAAGTTACGATGGTACTGATAAAAGTGACTAGTGAATTAGTGCTCTCGCTAATGGCTATAGCAGTGTCCCTACACTTGGTCAGAATTTGGCCGCTTGGCAACTAGCGCGTATTGGTGACAGTTGTACTGTCTTGAGGTCATGTGGTCGCCATTTGCAATCTTCCCAGCCAGCTGCTGTCAAGCAAAATCAATTGCTGAGAAAACAGATTTGCTTAATGGAAGTGGACTTGCTTAACAAATCACTTATGCACAACAACTGCAGAAATAAAATTGGGAGGGACTCAAAGACCGTAACAGAAGTTCTGGTTCCAGTTGTAGTCATAAGTTAAGGACTTAGGAAAAAAAAGTGCAAAGAAGAGCAACTAAGATGATTAAAAGGCCTAGAGACTAAAACCTATAAAGAATGGTTGCAGGATTTGGGTTTGGCTAGAAAAGAAGGCCTGGGGCTGACATGATAGCAGTGTTCCAATATCTCAGGGGCTGCCACAAAGAAGAGGGGATCAAATTATTCTCCAAAGAACCTGAAGGTAGGACAAGAAAATAATGGATGGAAATTAATCAAGGAGAGAAGCAACCTGGAATTCAGGAGAAACTTCCTAACAGTGAGACGATTAACCGGTAGAACAGCTTGCCACCAGACGTTGCGGGTGCTCCCTCACTGGAGGTTTTTAAGAATAGACTGGACAGTCATTTATCTGAGATGGTATATGTTCTCCTGCTTGAGCAGGGGGCTGGACTAGAAGACCTCCAAGGTTCCTTCCAACTTTATTCTGATTGATTAAATTGTTTATTCTTGTACAACAACATTGAGGGTCATGTTGATGTTCTTCATTCTTATTTTCTGTCCACAGTATGCCATGTTCTTAACCATCATCTTCCTTGTGGTGCTAGTGGCTGCCATTCTGGGTTTTGTCTTCAGACATGAGGTGTGTGCTGTGTCTTCGACAATTTGCTGTTTCAATGGGGTAAAAATGGAACTTCCTGTTATTTTTCCTCAGGAAGTTTGCTGTAAGATCCTGTTTTGTTTTCCTGGAAAACTGTAGCTTGCCAAACAGCAAAGATTCCTGAAAAATCCTTCCAGTAAAGGTTATTTCATTCAGATTTGATCTCAGTTTTTAAAAACACTGTTTCCTAAGAAATTCCCTTCATTTATCTTAGAGTCCAGCTGGATTGACGTCGTGTGTAATTTCATAGTAAATGCATTTGGGGATAGGAGTGTGTGTAAAATTGCCTCTAAGTTGTCCAAAACTTCTCTTATGTTCTATAAAATTTCAAAATGTCTTTCCAAACGAACCTGCCTGACTTGTGACTGACATTTTGCACAGCCAATTTAAGATGGTGTTGTGTGTAGAAAACATTTGAGTCCATACCAAAATGCGAATTATAATGTAAAATCCTTCCAATTCTAAATTCTTTGTATTTTTAGCATCGGTTATGCCTTAATGTACCAAAATGCATTTGAAAACATCTGCTTTGGCATTTTTGCGGTATAAAAATATGTGCAAATTGTCATTTTTTAAAAAAAAAATTCACACAAGAAGGTTGAAACTGACAGAAAATTACCACCTCTGATTTGAATCATATCTTGAAATTGGCATTTTTCTATTTCTGCAACGTCTTCTCTAAGAATTTACCATTCTGATATGTTATCGGGCCTTATCATTCCTCTGCATTTCCCCTTACTTTTGACTCATTCAAACGGCTGAAGGTGTCTTTTGATCAGGTGATAGCCTCACTTACCTGTACATGATGGAACTTTCTCCCCTTCCTTAAAGATAAAAGATAGTTTTAATAAAAACTATGAAAATGCTGTGAAGCGTTACAATGGGACCAGTGACGGTCTTAGCAAAGCAATCAATGATGTCCAGAAAACAGTGAGTCGAAACCTCTTCTTTTTCTCTGTGTTTGTTATAACTTATATCCTTTTGGTTTGCTATAATGTATAAACATATAGCTTGTTCTGTCCCCAAAATACTTTGAGGTGAGTTCCCTAAATAAATCTTGAAAAGTAGAGGAAGCAACATTACGAACCCTGGTGAAATTTGACCTTTATTTATGGGAACTAGGGAATGAGATCTTACAAGATTAATTTAATTTAAAAAAAAAAAAATGTTGACCAAAATATTATTCAGTATATTGTATGATTTTTTTTTCCATTTGGAAAGATACCAGGAATTTAGGATAGGTCCTTTGTATTTCCAAACTCCTGCTACAGGATGTGCTATCTTAGTGTTGGGGAGGTTAATAATAAAATGAATAATCTGGGATATGGAATTATAAGCAGGCTGTGAAAGATTGAATAGAACAGAATGACAGAGTTGGAAGGGACCTTGGAGGTCTTTTAGTCCCCTGCTGAAGCAGGAGACCCTACACCAGTGATGGTGAACCTTTTTGTTGTGATGTGCCGAAAGCGTGTGTTCTGGCACCCACAATGCAATGCGTCCTGCCGCCTCTGCACATGTGCGTTCAACATCCCCACCCAGCCACATGCGCGCGCCTCTCAGCTGAAAACGGGCCTTCCGGAAATAGAATAGAATACAATAGAATAAGGAATAGAATAGAAGAATGGAATGAAGAATGTATAGAATAGAATAGATAGAATAGAAATAGAATAGAATAAAATAAGGAATAGAATAGAAGAATGGAATGGAATGAAGAATGAATAGAATAGAATAGATAGAATAGAAATAGAATAGAATAAAATAAGGAATAGAATAGAAGAATGGAATGAAGAATGAATAGAATAGAATAGATAGAATAGAAATAGAATAGAATAGAATAGAATAAGAAAGAATAGAATAGATAGAATAGAACGGAATGGAATAGAAGAATGGAATGAAGAATGAATAGAATAGAATAGAATAAGGAATAGAATAGAAGAATGGAATGAAGAATGTATAGAATAGAATAAGAATAGAAATAGAATAGAATAGAATAAGAAAGAATAGAATAGAATAGATAGGAGAGGATAGAATAGAACAGAACAGAAAAAGAATATAATAGAAATTAGAAGAGAAGAGAATAATCTTTATTGGCCAAGTGTGATTGGACACACAAGGAATTTGTCTTGATGCAAATGCTCTAGTGTTTATAAAAGAAAAGATACATGCGTCAAGAATCATTGGGTACAACACTTAATGATAGTCATAGGGTACAATAAGCAATCATATCATACTAGGAAACAGTCAATATAAATCGTAAGGATACAAGCGACAGTCATACAGTCCCAAGTGGGAGGGGATGGGTGATAAGGAATGATGGGAAGATTAATAGTAATGCAGTAATATGTAAATAATTGAACAGTGCTGAGGGATTTATTTGTTTAGCAGAGAGATGGCATTCAGGAAAAAACTGTCCTTATGTCTAGTTGTTCTGGTGTGCAGTACTCTATAGCATTGTTTTGAGGGTAGGAGTGGAAACAGTTTATGTCGAGCATGTGAGCAGTCTGTACATATTTTCACAGCCCTCTTTCCAAGTTAGAGCACTTCTTGGAAGTCCTGCAACAGGCTATTTGGACATTGGGGCATCCTGTTTTCAGGTGATGACAGCTTGTATGTCTGGCCATGGTCATCTCGTGCTCCCTTTGTTTTTGCAGTTACACTGCTGCGGGGTAGAGAATTACACAGACTGGAAAACAAGCAACTACTTCAAAGAGAAAGGCATTCCCATCAGTTGCTGCAAACCTTCGGTGAACTGTACAGCTGATGACTTGAAGAACATCACCAGAGCAGGAGGCAAAGTTTACGAACGAGTAAGTGAATGCCTGCTGATCTTTCTGGGTTTCTCTAGAATCTGGAAATCTGGAAAAATGAGCTGATTCTTCCAAATTTTGGTTTTCTGGCAAGCTATAAGGACCAGGGGCATGGCACAAAGGCAACACAGTCAAATAAGCAATAAAGAGTCCCTTTATTATCTCCAACTTTGCTCCTAATGTCCAGGTTACCTTCTGCTGGAGAAAAACTCTTCCAGGAACAGCCTTTAACTGTAGAAAATTCAATCCAAAACAAGGTACACACAAACTGTAACTTAAAATCCAAATAAGCGAAGCTGAAGTAATTAACTTGACAGGGCAGGAGAAGGAATTTCAGATTTGAAAACACAGCAAAACTCATACAGTTGGGAAGACGCCAGGAGCACAGATAAGCCACGATGATACCAGATAAATTCAACAATTTGTTGTGCACAGCTTCCTCTTTTATACACTGTGTTCCCAGCTGCAGCTAATGAAGGGAATCAGGGCCCTTTCCTCCCCTGTAAGCCATGCAACTCTCGTTGCTCCCTTCTTCATTCCTCCCTGCGTGTCCTAAGGATGAAGAGGGGGTGGGACTGGGTCTCCCTCTGAATTCCCTCTCCCTTGTTCTACCTCTCCCCTGCTTTGCCCAGCCAGGCTGTGCTCTTCCACAGCCAACTGAGCCACACTCCCACTCCCTGTCAGCTGTTCGGCTTCCCCCTCTGAGTCAGATTCCTACAGGGGCATGACAGCAAGCTGCTTAATGGTAGCTTTGTTAAAAAAAACTTACTCAGAAATAAATGAAAATAACCGGATTAAGCCGCTCACAAAGTTAAAAAAAATTTCAATGAAAAAAATAAGGTGGCAAATTGGTTCCCCATTCCTCCTTTTCCATGGACACCATGATATCACCACTTTGGCCTTTTTTTCCTGGGCTGCAATGAATGTGCCCACCTTTGCATGAAGACATGGCTTGTTTTTATGGAGTTTACTGATAAGCCGTGATGGATGACTCACTCGGTGTTGTGTCATAAGGCAATGTCCAAGGAACCAAGGGACACATTAGTGGTCAGACCCAGCTCCCAAACACGACAAACCCTCTGTAGTTAAATCAATGATTTCTTTATTAGGAGAGCCAGCAGCCCAGGCAAAAAGTCTCTCTGTCTCTCTCTCCCTGTCTCTCTCTCTCTGTCTCTCTCTCTGTGTCTGTCTGTCTCTCTCTCTCTCTCTCTCTCTCTGTGTGTGTGTGTGTCTGTCTGTCTGTCTGTCTCTCTCTCTCCTAACAAGTCTGTCTGGCAGGGAGATGGATAGTTGTCTGCCACACCTATTCATCTCCACCTCCTCTCTTTTATCCCCAGAGCTAGGGTGGGGCTTCGTTAGCAGTGGTAACTCTTCTGTCCCAAGGACCGGCCCATAGATTTCTGCTGCTCTCCTCTCCTCTGCCTTCTGTACATCAGGCAATGGACTCAGCTTTTCCTCCACTTAGAGGAGGACCCGAGGGCTGTTGACTCTCCTTCTGAGGGTTCACAGACGGCCCAGGCTCTGCCTCTGTCTCTCTCTCTCTGCTTCATTTTCTCTTCCCCCTCCGAGATCTCAGGTTGCCTTGATGCTGGCCCTGAGTCCCACTCCTCCTCCTCCTCCTCTGATTCAGCTGCTGGAGGGGCTGGTAGCCAACAGACCACAACAGTTAGGCTTTTCTTGGGTCAACAGAAGTTCTATAGAGATTCTATGTCATCCAGGACATGGTTGCCCCAAAGGTGCTTTTTCAACTGGACTTTCTGTTTTTTCTTTGAAGACGTTTCCCACCTCATCCAAAAAGCGTCTTCAGCTTCTTTCATAAACTTGTTCTGCTCTCAGAGCTGAAGTAGCTTGTTGGATGAGAAGCAAAACATCTTCAAAGACAAACCAGAAAGTCTAGTTGCCTCTTAAAAAAGCATCTTTGGGACAACAGAAGGCCCATACATCCAAGAGGCGGGGAAGCAGGATGTGTTTTTAGGGAGGTTTCAAAACTGTTAAGGCAGAACATGATGGTCTCGAGCGGAAGGAATGAAGCTGGAACTTCCCTAAGCTTCATCTATACCAGTTTCATTGCTTCCGTATCTATGAAAATTCGTTTAGCTCAAGTGACAGTGATTTTTGAGTATCCATGGTCATGTGAAGGGGCACGATGTGAGATAACAAGGATTGTATGCAGGGGTGGGCTTTAAACATTTTAGCAACGTGGGTGTGGTCGAGGCCTCTGCACCAAGGCAGGTGGGGGCATTTTTGCCCTCCCCGGACTCCAGAGGCTTTCCTTGAGCCTCCAGGAGGGCAAAAACAGCCTCCTGGGGCTCCTGAGGCTACCTGGAAGCCGGAAACAGGACCATTCCTGGCCATCCTGAACTTCTGGGAGGCCCGTTTTTTGCCCTCCCCAAGCCTTCCTTCACCCAAAACAGGCCGCGTGGGGACTCCAGGGAGGGGTGGGTGGGCGGGACCAGCCAAGAGTGGGATTTGGGGGTTTTCCGAACTGCACAGAATCTGAGCCAGGGGCTCTCCTGAACCCCTGTGAACCTCCAGCAGCCCTCCCCTGAGTGTGTGGCATAGAATGCAAACACTGGATTGTGAGGAGATCCTGGCCTTTATTCTCCCGACTTCCTGTTGAGCTGAGAAGGGAGCAGGTCTTGGTTGCTAAATCCTTCCAAAGTCCACTGCTCTAAAGCGACAGCACAGAGGGCGCTGCACAAATATTGACATAACCTGGAGGATCTTTTTGCAAGCCTCCCATCCTGATTAAAAGAACTCGGCATACGATCTTTGATTGAGGTTAAAGTCAAGTCAAGGTTGAAAGGGACTGGGTGTGTTTTTGGTTCCTTGTGGAAAGGCCTCTGCTGGTAGCTTTTATTTCTCTCTTTGTCTCTCTCTCTCAATAAATTTTTTATTTTTTGTTTCAACAAGCATATCATTGTGTGAACAGTGTGGTTCTGGAGTGTCTTACATATTAAAATAATATTCTTCATATTTAACACAATTGACAATCTTATAAAATTTGATATTAATACACATATTTTGTTAAATTATCCATCTTGATTATTTGATATTACAGTATATTATTTTGTGTCAATCTCTATATTCTTAACATCACTCCTTTTATTACAGACAATATATGAATAATCACATTTGCTGTGTTTGACAGATTATATGTTTCTAATAACAGTTCACAAATTTATATTGAATTATAATTTTCCATTGTTTACCCCCTTTTTAATTTTTAATTATGCATTATTATATATATTTGTTAAAAATCCTCTTTCTAGTCACATTTTGATACAAGTAAAATAGTATTCATCATATTTATGTTTAACAAGTGCAATTCTAATAATAATACAGTTGCTTTTATTAAATTGTAATCTCATTAGCTTATGCAATATTTCACTATGTTATTTTTATGTCAATTAAATTCCATATATCATTCCGGCTCTTGTTTCTCTCTGCAGGGTTGTTTTAGCCTGGTGATACAAACCATGGACTCTGAGATGGGCATTGTGGCTGGGATCTCCTTTGGCACTGCTTGTTTCCAGGTGAGCCTCCCTGAAGAAGTGTGCAGGTGGACCTTCACCTGTCTTAACACCTGTGATTTTTTTTTCTGTTTGATCTTTTCTTTTTTTAATTACATTTTTAAATTTTATTTTACAAGCATTCCATCTTTCATTTAAACAGTGTGTCATCTGTACAATAATGTTTCTAATTAATACAAATTCCTTACCATAACAACAATTACATTCTTATTTTAACCTGCTAACACATAATATACCTTATCGTTATAACCCTCCCTTTCTGAGCTTCTTCTCTTCCATATTCTTATATTTAATTTCTAACTTCCACTTTTATTTTCCAATCATTGATAAAATAATTCCCATATCGTATAATATTCAGTTTGTTTGTCTCTGTTTTAGTTTAGTTTTTAATTTTAGGGTTTTTTTTAGTTTACTTTATTGTAATTGCACCTCGTACAGCGAAATCAAACACCATCTTCAGTGCACATCATGACCATGAAATAAACACAAACACACATCCTTCACTCTCCACACATTGAATCTAAAACCACCAACACTGCACCAACACTGCACTATACAGTAGAATTCAAAAGAGCTGCTGCCCTGGGATAGAAGCTATTTTTCACCTATTTGTTCTTGTTTTTATTATTATCCTGTACTATCTGCCAGATGGTAGTAGTTCAAAAAAAAGGTGCCCAGGATGAGATGGATCTTTGAGAATGTTTTGAACGTTCTTAAGGCAGTGGGAGCTATAAAGCTCTTCCAAAGAGGGGAGAGGGCAACCCATGATCTTCTGGGCAGTGACATTATCCCTTTGATCTTTGATTACCAGACTGGCTAAGGAACATGGCTAGATTGCTTATCTCTTTGGTTAGTTTCCATCCATTGTTTTCTTCTTGTGCCTTTTTGGTGCTTTGAAAATACTGTAGATTGACTCCCTCATTTTTGTAAGAACCCTTCAAATTTCCTGACAGAACAATGAATCAGTGGGACAACTTGCCTCCAGAAGTTGTAAATGCTCCAACACTTATTAAGAACAGATTGGATAACCATTTGTCTGAAATGGTATAGGAAATTTCCTACCTAAGCAGGGGGTTGGACTATAAGTTATTGGGGCAAATTTTACAGTAAAACCTTGTTGGTTATGAAGTAAAGGGAGAATAAAGGCTGCAATTGGAGCTAGAAGTCCATTCAAGAGGAATTGGTACAAATAATTTAATGACCAGTGCAATGATCAATGATCGTCTGTTTAACTTTACAATATTTGCATAAGTTATTGATGTCATTCAAATAAACAGGAATCACCTGAGTAGATAAATGAAAGTACAGAAGTCCTCGAGCCTATCATTTATGTTGCTAAGCAAGACATTCAGTGAGTTTTGCCCCATTTTACCTTTTTTGCCACAATTGTTAAGTGTCATGCCCTTGTTAGAGTTGGACTCTGAGGGAGAGGAGGAACAGCTGACAGGGAGTGGAGGTGTGGCTCCGGAGGTTGTAGAGGAGGCTGGGGAAGGGCAGAGGCCGGCTGGGCTGTCAGAGGAAGAACCAGGTCCATCCCTTCTGCATCCTAGGGCATGGAGGGAGGAACAGAGAAAGAAACAACTTGGCTTGCGAGAGAGGAAGCGGCCATGATCCCCCTCATTGGTTGCAGCTGGGGAGAATAAGAGAGACGGTTAAAACACAGCATTGCCAGAAGCAAAGCATGTTTTATTCTGGGCTGAAGTTACCTTGACTGGCATCCTTCCAACAGACTGTGCCTTGTTATCTCCTCGAAGTTGGTAATTACTTATCCTGGTCCGTTGTGGAAATTCCTTCATTGTAGTTTGTTTTGGTTTTTTATTTCACCTCTATCTGCTCATTGAGTTCGGACTGTATTGCTTTCTTTTGAAGACTATTTTGAATAAGTTTTATCTCCAATGGAGAATTATTGAACAGTGGGGCCAAGTTGGAGGCATTAAAGGATATTTATTTATGTTTTGGATTTCATTACGTTTGTGTTACACTCTGGGTCATCACATTAAGTGAATCACCACAGTTTTTAACTTAGTAACACGGTTGTTAAGTGAATCTGGCTTCTCCAATGACTTTACTTGTCATAACGTCGCAAAAGGGGATCTCATGACCCTGGGATATGGCAATTGTCATAAAGATGAATCGGCTGCCAAAGCATCCGAATTTTGATCCCGTGGGGAGGCTGCAACGGTCATCAGTATGAAAAATACCCATAAGTCACTTGTTTCAGTGCCGTTGTAACTTAGAATGGTCGTTAAACAAAGCCAAGGATTGTCTGTCCAGGTGTTTAGCTTGATGTCATCCATTTGATGCTGCCTTTCCTTTTCTCTGTTAGTTGATTGGCATTTTCTTGGCCTGCTGCCTCTCCCGGTCCATCACAAGTAACCAGTACGAGATGGTGTAACACTGCAAGACGGGGGTGGTTCGCCCAACACTCCAAGGTATGCATACTTTTGCAGTAAGAACCTTTGCATCTTGCATGGCCCTAGGTTGGAAGGAGGCTTCCCTTTTCGAAATCAAAGAAATGGCCCAAATCCAGTTAAATGAATGGAAACATTTGGCAAAGCGCAGCACTTGTCAGTTTCCAAAACCTTGCCGGTTACAGTTTGATTTGGAAGGTAATTTGTCCTTTGAAGTGAGAAACCCTGTGCAGTATCAAGCCAGTGGATAGGGCAGGCTGCTAATCTATAAAACGAGAGCAAACCTCCCTCTTCTTATTAGCATTGATGATGTCTGCAAGAAAACAACTAAGCTCAGAGAGCACAAAGAACCCTACAGTCCTCTTCCTCCTCCCCCTCCTCTTGTTCTCTCCTCCTTTCTCCTTCTTTCCTCCTCCTCCTTTTCCTCCTCTTGTTCTCTCCTCCCTTCTCCTTTTCTCCTCCCCTCTCCTCTTGTTCTTGTCCTCCTTTCTTCTCCTTTCTCCTTTTTTCCTCCTCCTCCTCCCCCTCCCCCTCCTCTTGTTCTCTCCTCCTTTCTCCTTCTTTCCTCCTCCTCCTTTTCCTCCTCTTGTTCTCTCCTCCCTTCTCCTTTGCTCCTCCCCTCTCCTCTTGTTCTTGTCCTCCTTTCTTCTCCTTTCTCCTTTTTTCCTCCTCCTCCTCCCCCTCCTCCTCCTCTTGTTCTCTCCTCCTTTCTCCTTCTTTCCTCCTCCTCCTTTTCCTCCTCTTGTTCTCTCCTCCCTTCTCCTTTTCTCCTCCCCTCTCCTCTTGTTCTTGTCCTCCTTTCTTCTCCTTTCTCCTTTTTTCCTCCTCCTCCTCCCCCTCCTCCTCCTCTTGTTCTCTCCTCCTTTCTCCTTCTTTCCTCCTCCTCCTTTTCCTCCTCTTGTTCTCTCCTCCCTTCTCCTTTTCTCCTCCCGTCTCCTCTTGTTCTTGTCCTCCTTTCTTCTCCTTTCTTCTTTTTTCCTCCTTCTCCTCCTCCCTCCCTCCCTCCCTCCCCCTACAAACCTTACTCCCTCCTAGCAAGTCTCCAAGAAAACGATCAAGCTCGGAGCACAGCAAGAGCCCCACATCAAGCCACACGGTCAGTTTATCTTGGTGGGTGAACATAGGCTTGGGCTGGTCTCTGGACCATGGAGGATTGAATTACAGTGTCGGTTCTGTCCATGCTTTATGGAATGATTCGATTGGACCATTGTGGAATTGGGGGATGGGACCTCAGAGGTCATCAACCTCTGCAGCATACAGTGAAACCAATAGAACCATTTATGCGAAGTGGCTGCCTGGCTCCTTGATCATCTTCAGAGGTGGAGAAATTCCTACGAATTCCATTGGTAGACCATTCTACTGTTGCACAGGTCTTAAAAAGATTTTCCTTACACATAAAAGAAATCCAAGGAGCTGCAACCTGTCGTCATTATTTCTTGGGTACGGCTTTAAGACCCTGTGGCATCAGGTGGCTTCCTGTGCATCTTTTCAGAGTTTCCATAACTTCTAGAAATGTGGTATCCAATATCATACTGTATATCCTCTGAGATCAGTTGCGCGCTTGCAATTTTCCATTGGCTGGGAAGCTGATGACTAATCATTGATTTTTACACAAAATCAATGGTTAGATGCACTTTTGAGTCCTGTTTTTTTTCTTCAAAAATGGTTTATTGCAGATTATGGAAATAACAATACGGATGGTCATTAGCCACACGTGCATTTTGCACTAAACCTGACACCCAACGATAAGGTGTGCACCATTTTTACAAAAACTCTGATCATTGTATTCATAGAAAGTCCCACCCCCGTTATGCCTTAATGTGTAATTTCTTGGCATTTAAAAACAACCATCTCTTAATCTCTTATTTTCTGTTCTTCATTTGCAGGGTTTATCTAAACAAACAAAAAAAATGAAGATTTTTTTTTTTAGGAGCCACTTCCCTGACAGACTTGAGCTTTTGAAAACCAGTTTGATCTGACTGCTGTCTTTGGGAATTATTTGAATTTATTTGAATTATGTTTGAAAGTACCAAGGACAAGGCAAGGAGCTTTTCCGTTGAGATTTAAAACTCCTGAAGATCAGTAGTTTTAAAATAATTTTTTTTTTTTAAAAAAGGGAGGGTTTTCATAGTACTATTAGTTGCTGTGTCATTAATATTCTACATATTTAAGTGGACGTATTATTTAATTTTATATTAGCCTATTCTTGCTATTGTAGTATAATTTAACCAACAGCTGCCTCTTTTAGTTAGATGTCCGTTTTTTTCTTTTGAATAATGTTTTTCATTCTGGACTTACCAAATCCTACCCAGAACCAAAGTACCTTCAAAAAATACCATGAGTGATTTCCATCCAGATCTCCACAACTTCTTAGTTTGGGGCTCAAATTCTGTACTTTGTTTCAGTTGGATCCATTTCTGGAGGCCTCAGCTTGGGATTTTTGCAAACTTGGCAATTTGAAGTTGCATGGATTTTAACTCCCAGAATTCTGCGCATCTTCACACTGCCAGGTATGGGGAAACACCCCCACTCCCCATACTAGACTCCATTGCTGGAGGAGCTCATCTAGAACCAGATGTCCACCTTTGAACAAAGGGCGATGAAGATTTTGGTAGCCTGTACCAAACTTGGATCTGGAGTTGCCTTCTGACCTTTAGAATTGGCCCCAAGGATTCTCAAATATACCTTATGTGGCTTAATCCCAAATTCCAATGAGAAGTCAACAAATGTTCAGTGAGGACACTTCTCTCCATTTGAATCATCTCCAAAGTGGATCCTACTTTTGGGTAAAGAGATAAATGCTCTTCCTTCCTGGACCCTTGCCTTTAATGGATAGGGACCAGATAAAATAATAATGACCTGTAAGCCCCCAGTGAGATTGTAGCATGTTGGTGGAAGAGATGCTTTGGGTTTTTAGATGGACTCTGGTCCAATTAATGGGATCTCCAAATGGGGTTTGATGGCAGTACACCAGCGAAGCGCCAAGCCGAAGATGGTGGACCTGACGGTTGTTTTTTGAAAACTTTCGGTAACGTTAATCTAGACCCGTGATGGCGAACCTATGGCATGTGTGACGGAAGTGGCGATGCAGAGCCATTTCTGCGGGTGCACAAACTGTCGCTCCAGCTTAGTTTCACTGTGCATGTGTGCATGCCTCCCGCCAGCCAGCTGATTTTCGGGTATCTGCTGTGCATGCATAGGGGGGAGCGGGGCGGATGCGTGAGACATGGACAAGGGGCGGAGGGAGTGCAGGGGTCCCACACGCATGTGCAGGGGAGGCTAGAGGCCGCAAGGAGTCACGCATGCATTGCATTATGGGTACAGGCACACGACGTCACAAAGGTTAGCCATCACCGATCTAGACAGACTGATAATGATGAGTTTGCATAAGTTAGTTTCCAATGCAGTGGAATGGAATTGCAGCCCCTGTCACCAAACAAGATGCAATTAATTTTTTAAAAGAAATGCTGATTTGCAACAGCCGTAAATTGGCCTCCTTCCCTTTGAGGTTTCAGTGAGAGAATCGTATAGGACACTAAGGCCCTCACTGGATACACTTCCCCCCATATGATGCCGAGACAAATTTACTATAGGAATGGTAAATGGCTGGTTCACACTACGTGCTAAGTTATAGATGGTGGTTATATAAGGAGTGGAATTTGCACGCTCTGCAAAGCTCAAGCCCAGCCATCTTGTTGTTTAATGCTACCTGTGAAGCCCAACTTGTTAAATGAGCACTCCAATAACCTCTTTTATCAGACAGTTGACTGTGTTTGTATGTGATATTTGCCCAGGGGTTTGGACCATGGTTTTTCGAGCAATAATGGTCTTGATTTGTCCATAACACTAAAGCATTACAATTGGGTACCGGCATCATGCAAAACCTTCAACAAAACATATTATGACTTGGGTGTGATGTGTACGGGTAGTCCTTGACTTATAACCACACACACACACATGTTTTAGTAGCCATTTGAAGTTATGGCACCGAAAAAGTGGCTTATGGCCATTTTTCACACTCAACGACCGTTCCAGCATCCCCAAGGTCACACGATCAAAAATTCAACTGACTCATATTTATGACAATGGCAGTATCCCCTTTTGCAAAACTTCTGACCAGCAAGGTCAACAGGGAAGCCTGATTCACTTAACAACCATGCTCCTAACTTAACAACTGCAGGGATCTGCTTAACAAACTGTGGCAAGAAACGTCGTAAAATGGGGGCTTAAATAACAGGAAGCCTCACTTAGCAACAGAAAGCTTGGCTCCATTGTGGTCATAAGTTGAGGACTATACCCATGTTATTTTCTGAAAGACACTCATGATGATGGTGCAGTGTTATCTTGCTATTCGTCACTTAGTTCTGGAAGGTACAATTAGTCCTTAAAACGAGTAGCAAACAAACCATGTGACTTAACGGGTGATGCTTTGGTTTTGCCGGGAAGGACATCCTGTCTACTCTCGGCTGCTGTCCCCCTTTTCCCACGTCAGGAACCTTTCCAGCCTGGCTGACTTCCTGTCCTCCCTTTGCACCTGTCCCACTCTTTTTACCGCAGAGGATCAAGAACTAAACCACGAGCACCGAGACACATTTTCATGTCAAAATGCATCAAGGAGCAAATTTTGGAGCACTGTTGCACCTAAATTGCACCTACTGCTGTGTGTAAATAAGTACATCAATAAACAACACCTGGCTTAAATCAAAGTTGAGTTGTGATCTGGAGAGGAAAAAAAAACTCCTCTTGGCTTCCTTTCCAATTTTCTCTGCCTGCCTTTCCCCTTCCAGCCCAAAACTGAACGATACTTTGGTGCTAATTCCTTGCATTCTGAAAACCCTTGGTAGTTCTTTGGAAAGGAGATTAGCTTGGGGCCATGTTCCTTGTCTCAGGGGACAATTCCTGCTCTGAAAACAAATTCAGATTTCAGTAACACTTTTGAAGCTGAGTTGTTGTGATCTTTGTGTCTCTGTGTGTGTATTTTTAAGACTCGGTGGGAGGGTCCTTGATCTTAGCTGTCACTCTGCATCCGTTTGAGTATGGTTTCACCATCAGTATTATGTGATGCTTTGAATATTTCTTTTTTTCTTTTTGTATTCAATAGAGGAATATTGCTGGACCTATAATAAACTTTTTTTTTAATTCTGAAAGCTCTTTAAATACATTACTTGGTCGCCTTTGATTTCTTGCAAACAGTTGCAATTCAGCAAATATTTGATTTCTCTGCTCGTTAACGTGTGATGTGTGTTTGGGGGAATGAATTGCTCCTTTTGTTAATGTTGGAAATAGATACGTGCTTGTTTCTAATCTCCCTGCAAGTTAAGATACAGGTGGTCCTCAACCTACAACCGTAATTGAACCTGCAGTTTTGGTCAAAATCACTGACAGTTGCAAAGAGAATCATCACATGACTATACCTGACTTTATGATCTGTTTTTACAGCAGTGAAAGATGTCACAAAGGCGGACACTGTGGTTGTTAAATAAGTCCATTGTTTGGTGTGGGGTAATTTTTGCCAGAAGCAGGAAACTTTTTTACTGAAGGAAGATCTTAAGATTTTACTTTGCCATTCTTTGCTTACTGACTGAGCTGCTGGTCCCAATTAAGGGCACTAAGAGAGGACTACCTGAATATATATTTTTGGACACATACCCTGAGTTGCTGAAATTAATTTGTAAATCTCTCAGGTTTTTTTTAAAAAATACATTTTTGTGGGTGTGGGAAAGATTTCTCGTTGAAGCTGCAAAAAAGCAGTTTGCAGAACGTGCTTCTGGCTTTTTCTGACGTTCAACTAATACTGTTTATTTCCAGGTAAAGACTGCCCTCTTGCGGAGTTTTTAGGAGAATGCTGGTGTCAAGAGATTTCTTGTTTTCAACTATGGGATGCAACGTTTGGTTCCAGTGTGGCAATAATCTTCTGCAGGCCCCCCAGATGGCCTTTCATTTCCCCTTTTTATAGGGGAAGCAATCTGATTGGCAGTTTGTGAACCAGTTTTAAACCGCGAATGCTTGCATTCCAAAACCTCCACTTTTATATCACAGTGTCTTTTTTTTTGCTGCATTTTTTTTTTTAAAAAACGTTCACTTGAATGCATTGCAGAAAACTTTACACTGAATAATATATCCGAGGGGCAAAAACATAGAAAAAAAAATACGACCTGGAGAAAATGGCTTGCGTAAAGGATACAATTTTGGGGGAAAGAGTAGAGAGAATGATCAGGAGATAATTGCATCTGGGCCACCCAAGTGGCTCTTGCAGAAATGTACGCATACAGCATGCTAATGGCCTTTTAAGAGAATTACACGCCTAGAAATGTCTACAGGGAAACAGTCAGAATAGACCTTGTGCTGTACTAAGCTGATTTTATTACTTTTGGATGAAGTGTGCTCACACCCGCCCTAGCATCCGTGCTATCCACCAGTTGCAAGGCATGATGGTACGACAAATCACCCGCCCTCCCTGATAGCAGTAGGGGTACGGGTAGTACCCAAGTAGCGGCTCACATATTCTACGACAGTAGCGGTGGGCTCGACGGCAACGGGCACAGCAGTATCCTCTCTCATCCCAAAGAGGATGGAACTCGAGGCCGTGCTCGGTCTAGGGAGGAAGGAACAATGAGTGAGTTAGAAACAATTGTCTCATCATGTTGACCAGTGCAAGCTAGAAGTTGACTTGCCTAAGGAAAAGTTAGAAGTGGGATCCCAATGAGTTCCTATGGCAGGGGTCACCAACTTGGCAACTTTAATAAGACTGTGGACTTCAAGTCCCAGAATTCCTCAACCAGCCCTGGATTTCCACTTGGGAATCCATGGGCACATCCCATAGGGCAAGATCTCCAACCTTAGCAACTTTAAGACTTGTGGACATCAACTCCCAGAATTCCTCAACCAGCCACGGGTTTCCACTTGGTGGGAATCCATCGGCACATTCCAAAGGACAGGGTTCTGCAACCTTGGCAACTTTTAAGACTTGTGGACTTCAACTCCCAGTATTCCTCAACCAGCCATGGATTTCCACTTGGTGGGAATCCATGGGCACATCCCATAGAATAAGGATCTCCAACCTTGGCAACTTTTAAGACTTGTGGACTTCAACTGCCAGAATTCCACAGCCAACCTAGGTTGCCAAGGTTGGAAACCCCTGATCTATGGAACATGCTAATGAATCCCCACCAAGTGTGAAGAGAGTCTATGGCTGAGGTTATACAAGGAGCTAAGCCAATCAACAAATGCACTATGGCTAAAGAAACACACAAGTGTGAATTGGGGTATAGCGAACAAGTTCACATATTGATACTTTTTTGATTCTTGCTTTGGTGGCTTATGTTCACTGGTTGCTCATTGGTGAAGCCAAGCAAACTTAATGATTTAACTGCCATGTGTAAACCCAGTTACTAGGACTACATCCTGTTCTGAAGGCAGGAGGGCCAAGGTGATGGATTATACCTATTGTCTCCAAGATCAGCTAGCCATGGTGGCACAGTGGTTAGAATGCAGTACTGCAGGCTATTTCTGCTGACTGCCAGCTGCCTGTAATTTGGTAGTTCAAATCTCACCAGGCTCAAGGTTGACTCAGCCTTCCATCCTTCGAAGGTGGGTCAAATGAGGAATCAGATTGTTTGGGGGAAATAGGCTGACTTTCTAAATGGTTTAGAGAGTCAGCCTATTTCCCCCAAACAATCTGGGTCCTCATTTTACCCACCTCAGAAGGATGGGTTGTAAAGTGGTATACAAGTCTAAGTGCTATTGCTAGAGAGACAAGCTAGTCAAAACAGGGCAGGCTGAGCTTGCTAGACAGATAAGTGGATCTACTCTAGGGCAGTATTCCTTATCAGAGTAGTTCACAAAGCTACATCTCTTTCCTGCAACCTTTTCCTCTCCATGTCTAGTTTCTGGCAAGGGCAGGATGCAACATAACCCATCTCTGTTGCAACTATTCTCTTACTCCTCCTTTTATTAATTCCTTCCCCGACTCTCGCTTTCCGGTGCAAACCCATACCACTCATCTTTTGGCTACTCTGGCCTCTCCCATCCTCTGCATTCTTTCAGTTCCCACAATGCTTTGAAAGCAAGAAATGTTGAGCATATTTTCTGAGGGCTGTAGGAGGGGGGGGGCTGCTTAATTGAAGGAGCAGGACTGCCCAGCTCTGTGAAAAAAGATTGCTGAAAATTACACTTGGCTTGGAATCTGGGCACGAAAACGGCCTTGTGACAATGGCCTGGTTTTTCAATTCCGAAGACTTACGTAGTCGTTCACTGGTAAGTCTTCTTCAGTCAGCTGCCGAGCTTGGCGTTTGGAGCCTTGGCTTTCTTCCTTGCTCAAGGACCAGCGTCCCTGCTGAACATCTGCTTGGTTTCGCTCATCCATGGGAATCGGGTCCTCATTTCCTTTTTCAAAGTCTAAAATGTTGGGATGATAACAGAATAACAGAGTTAGAAGGGACATCGGAGGTCTTCTAGTCCAACCTCCTGCGAAGGCAGGAAACCCCATACCATTTCAGGCAAAGGCAATTCAGAGGGTGATTAAGATGGCCCAAAACATCATTGGCTGCTCACTTCCCTCTTTGGAAGAACTGTATAGGAATAGATGTAGGAGGAAGATACTTAATATATTGAATGACTCCTCTCATCCGGGACATCAGCTCTTTGAACTATTACCATCGAGAAGGAGATTTAGGGTATTAAGAACAAGGACGACCAGATTTAAGGACAGTTTTTATCCAAGTGCAGTTTTGAGTTTGAAGGCAGGGTCATAAGATTGATGTGGAAGTGAATGAGAGTAATGGGGTTTTACATTTTTAAATTGCATAGAGATCATTGTATGGTCGGCTGTGTTTAGTTTTAATTTATTTTTTTTTCTTTTAGTGGTGGTTGTCCAGTTTTTACTTGTGGAAGAGCACCTCATTTCGTTGCACCCGCTTGCGAGTGTAATGACAAATAAACTCTATCAAGAAATGGTTGTCCAAACTTTTCCTAAAAAACCTCCAGTGTTGAACCACCCACAACTTATGGAGGCAAGTTGTTGCAGTGATTAATTGTTCTCACTCACAGTAAACTTCTTAGTTCTACATTGCTTCTCTCCTTGAGCAGTTGACTAAGCTCATCCAGCGATTCCAAATGCCACTTCAGAAGATGATTGAAAGCAGTGTTGGCTTAATGATGCAAAGCCTCGCTGCATTTAAAATATTTCTGGCAGCTTTGCTTGCTTAAAAACTTTCCAAGCAATTTACAGAAATCATCAAGAGAACCATCGAGGCTGGCTGGATGTGCCTGTCTCTGCCCTTGTCAGTTTCAAATCTTTCAGCAAGTTGCCTTCAATTTGGTCATTTCAGGCCATTAGGTGGTGTTTGAACCCCACAATTTACCCAGCAAGCAATAGGTTATGAATTCATCCACGTTACGATTCAATGGGTTAGGCAATCCTAGGAAATAGGATTAAACAATGCCTTGGTGGTCTCTGAATATGGCTGTTTTCTTGAAGACATTTCATTACTCCCAAGTCCAGAGAGCACCAAGGAGACTTCATTTTAACCCTGAGCTACAAATATTTTGCTTTATGGGGTCAAACAAGTAAGTCCACTTAGCCGTCATTAAATGTGTTCTGCAAAAATATCTATAAAGTGGGAAGAAAGGAAAGCTACAAATACTCCTTGACTTATGACCAGTTGCTTAGGAATGTTCGAAGTTATGACAGACCTCCCAGGGCTACTTATGACCTGCTTCCAAAGTTCTGATGGTTGCCCCCTCCATGCTGTCACACAACTACATTTTCCTTTAGAAAGAAGGGTCTCGTGGTGAAGGCACCAAGCTAGAAATCAAAAGACGGCGAGTTCTAGTCCTGCCTTAGCCACGAAAGCTGGCTGAGTGGCTTTGGGCCGATCACCAGGAGACTAGGAGTTCTAGTCCCATTTTAGGCATGAAAGCTAACTAGATGACTTAGTCCCTCTCTCTCAGTCCAATCCATCTCACTGGGTTGTGTTTGTGATGAAAATGGGAGGAAGAAGGAGATATGTTTGCCGTGTTCAGTTATTATGTCATCTTTGGCTTGGCGCCTCGCTGGCATCCTGCCATCAAAGCATCAGGGAAAGGAAGGGGAACAAATGGGCAATAAATCTCTATGTGGGAATGGTAGGAATTCAGAAGGGGGGAAAAAGTTGAAGAAGAGCAGAGCATTTGGGAATCCAGTGTGTGCCAGGCATCTTCAAGGCCATTTGCCCTGAGAGTGGAATTTGACCAACCTCAACCCCTCAGCATTTCTCAAAACATCTCGGCAACATTGGATTGGCTAAAGACAGTCTGGCATTGGGGGTAGGGATGGGGAACCAAGGGGCATAATAGTTCTGCATTGTTGCATGGGAACCTTAGATTCTGTCTGGCTTTTCTGAAACCCATCAATATTTTTCCCATCAACCAAATGGAGTTGAGAGTTTTCCTCCCCTAACAGAACAGACTGGGGCAGGTCTGACATATTTATAAAAGCAAATGTGGGAATTAAGTAACGAGGCACCCATGCTAAATGCAAAAAAAAAAAAAAAAGTATCAGAAAATGCCCTTTGTGAATTGGATAATGTTCCGGCAGTATAATGTTGAGAGAAGACCGCCTTACCTCTTAGCAGAGTTGGATGGACCCAATAGGCAGTAACGTTTTTGCAGAGGTCAAACATCTTGGAATCCTTCAGAAAATCTTTGTTTTTAATTGATTTCTCTCCTGGAACCCAGAGCACTGATTGCTCAAAGTAGGTGATGGCTATTTCCTCTGCCTGCAAGACAGGATATAGTCTCATGCCATAAGAATTATGCTGGTACAGCAATTCAGATCTTTCCTCTCTTATTATAGATATATATTTTTTCTGGGGTACCATTCTTTTTTCCTGGACTAAAAAAAACGGAAGTATGCCACACTCACAAAAGACCAAGGCATGTTTTCTTGATCCATTAGCCGCCAAACAGAAAAAAAAAATAAAATGGAACTGGAATTCCTGCGATGGGAATTGGAAGTGTCTCAGATTCTTGAGGGAATACAAAAATATTCTTTTTTTTGTTTGTTGCTTTCCCTGACCTCAATTTGCTAGCCTGCCGTGTAACGCGAGAAACATGAAAAACAGTTTGAACTCAAGCCCTTGCAAATTCGGCACACCAGTTTAAGTGTGAAATAGGATGTTTGGATCACCGTGGAAGCAGTTTGGTGTTTTTTTTTTTTGTTTTTTTTTTGAGATTGGAAGAAAGGCTTTCCCACCACAAAACGCTTCTGAAATGACTGAAGCAGCCCCTTTTTTGGCTGTTTTGCTCACACAATGTGGCGCTTTGAATTCAGAATGGGGATTGAACTCCTTTTTGAAAAGAGTTCAAATATCCTGAAAATATTTGCATACTTTTTGAAAGTAGAGAGGTTGCATTTAACTGGCGTGGCTACTTATTGATGGATAGAGTTGTAAGAGAAAGTTTTCAGGGCATCTTCCTTTTTCTAAAAGTTCTGGATTTTATTTGCAGTGTGTGACACTATTATAGCTAGGACTGAGCTTACTTTTGGAATGAAAAAAATAATCGGAGAGAATTCACAGCCTTGTGAAGCTGAGTTATTATCTTTGAAGCATCTTGTGGGTTTCAGAGTATTCGTCCTGGGAAGAAATTTCAACTTTCAGACTTAAACAAATGTTATCCATGCTAAGAATCCGATTTGGGGGAGTCTGGGAAGGATTGGAGAAGAGACATGAAATTATCAAGGGATCGAAGGCAAGTCCCCTAAATGGTAACTCAGCCCAGGTGACAAGTTACCTGGGTAGAAGCATTTCAAATTCCTCAAAAAGCTTCATATGGCTGAGGAAATTCTCTTTTCTTTTCCCTACTGAACTCTGTATAATTCTCGCTTTCTGATTTAGCTCAGCTTAATATCTGCCTTTGGAAAGCCACGTAAGGAAGCACACCCTAAAACCTGGGGCCAGGCCAATAAATAAATTTCATTTAAGTTAATTCACTGCAAAAATGAAATGAATTCAGTGCAGGTAACCTAGAATGGGGAAAAATTCTCAGTCATCCAGGTCATGGTTGTCCCAAAAGTGTTTTTTTTTTTTTTTTCCTCCAAGAGGCAACTGGACTTTTCTGGTTTTTATTTGAAGACCTTTCGTTTCTCATCCAAGAATGAGAAGTAAAACCTCTGCAAGGAAAAACCAGAAAGCGCAGTTGCCTCTAGAAAAAAAAGGAAAAGCACCTTTGGGGCAGATAACACAAGTAAATTATTAAAGCCAGAGGTATCCCACTGACAACAAAAATTGAAGCCATGGATTTCCCCCCTTGTCACACATAGTTGTGCAAGTTGGACCATCAGAAAGGCTGAAAGGTATTAAAAAAATGGCCATGAATGTTGGAAGAAATGGTTGACAGGCCATAAGAAGAAGCAATTGTCTAACGCTAACTGAAATGAAAGTGTTCTCCAAGAGACCAATTCAGTTAAAGCTTAGATGTTTTTGGTGCTCTCTGACCATGCTTATCCTTCTTGCAGATGTTTCATTACCACATTAGATAACCTCATCGGTGCTAGCAGGGAGTGGGGTTTGCTTTCATTTTATGTTCTAGTGCAGTGATGGCTAACCTTTTCTGTGTCTGAAGCATGCAGGTGCCTGAATCCCAAATGCAATGTGGGTGTGGCTCCTGCACATGCACCCCAGGTCAGGTCCTCTTTTATGGTAAAACCCAGAAACTTAAAACTGGCCACTTGCTCCACTTGGTCTCCATTGATAAGCAAGGGCTGGACGTCTGATTTGTTCCTTCTATAATCCATTTTTTTGGATTATATACAACCTCCAAATTGGAGGTTCTTTTGGTGGAGTTTTTTTTTTTTTTACTGTTAGTTGAAAGTTCCTTGATTGAGGTATTTTTTTAAATTCTTGATTGTCTAATGTTCCTCTTGGTGTTATATCCAATACTCCAGGGGTGGGATTTTACCAGTTCGCACCTATTCGCTAGAACTGGTTGTTAACTTCCTAAGCAGTTCAGAGAACCAGTTGTTAGAAATTAATGGCCTAATCCTGTAAGGAAGGCAGGAAGGAAACATTCTGGTGTTGCTTACAGAAACTGCCTCTCCATTAACTGTTATTACATTCTTGACAGGACTAGACTTCCTGTCTCTGGAACGTCTCTGGAGTTTTTTTCCCCCTCCTTTGCTGGTATTTTGCTTGTGTGGAGTGACCATTCAAGGTTACAATGGCACTGAAAAAAGTGACTTATGACCATTTTTCACACTTACGACTGTTGCAGCATCTCCATAGTCATGAGAGGCCAGGCGAGGAGATGCATGCCTTGATGTGAGTGATATTGAGTTGGCCACACCCAGCCAGTAACAAGACCACCAAGCCATATCCACCCAGTCACATGACCACCAAGCTATGCCCATCACCTAAGCCACGCCCACAGAACCAGTTGTTAAAAAATCTGAATCCCACCCCTGCAATACTCCTACCAACACTGACAAGGCAAGCAAGCCACTAGAATATGAGAGCAAACGCTACTCCATATTAGCACTGATGATGTTACCTAGTTGGGTAATGAAACGTCTCCAGAAATCAAGCTCAGAGGCCAAAGGTAAGTAGTGGCATTTTTACACCCTCAACCCACAGTTTGGACAAAAATTGCTCCTTGGAAGTTTCTGCCTTCATTTCAAGGATCATTTCTACTGCACAGGTAGAATAACATTGGAGGGTTGGACTGGAAGACTTCGCAGGTCCCTTCCAAACTTATGTTAAGAATCTGGACTAGCACTGATGATGTTACCTAGTTGGGTAATGAAACGCCTCCAGAAATCAACCAAGCTCAGAGACCACAAAGGCTTCTTATTTCAACCCTGAGCTATAAATATTCTCTTGTTTGCTTCGAAGTTTTTGCACACCAAGTGTGAACGAAAGCACCATTGGAAAATTCTGGGAGGCTTGGAAAAAAGAGAAGGCCATAAGTCCAATTAAAGGGTTTAAACACATTGAAAAACAATCATTGTCATGTGGATGATATTTCACTTATTCTTTCCTTGCTACCCTCATCTCAGCTGGGTTGCGTTTGGCTTTACGGTTGATTCCATCTTCCTTCTTTTAGGGAAGACTCCATTTAGCTTTAGCATATGTTGAATCTCAGTTTCTCTCTCTGGCCTGTGAGTGATTTAAAAACCAATGGGGATTACTCTCCTCTATCCTTTCCAAGCTGCTATAAATTTGCTCGCCGGCCAGAAAGGCTTTATTTAATTCAGCACATTTTTTTTCCTTCTGCATACCTCCGGCGCCCCCATCTCCATCTGCGGTGCTTCTGGTATCCCTTTAATCTGATTTTGGAGAAAGCATTTGGGATCACCCATAAAAAAGAGACCAGTTATTCCCTGCAAGAAAAGCAAAAATATAACCAGGTAAAGGCGGTGGAGGAAACGAATGCAACAGAGGTATATCTGCAAGCCCACAGTAATTCTAATCCAGGATATATATCCATTTTCGGTTGCAGCAAAAGTGGGGCACAGCGAATTAAACCTTTTTGGCACTCTATAAATACTTCTATGCACCTCTGATTTGCTGTCTGAATGTAAAATAAATGAAAAAAAAAAACAACAACACCTCGGATTCAGAAGGTTCCGCCATGGAGGCTTTGCTTGAATGCTTTGTATTCTAATAAATATTTTCTCCTTCCTACTGACTTCCTATTGGCATTGCCTGTTAGCTAGGAGATTCTGCTATGAATCAAGAAATTCCAGGTTTGACTCAGTCCTGCTTGGTCCACCAACTGAAGTAAGCCGTAATGTTGTTTATTGGCTTAGTGCACAACATAGATAAAGATAAAGGTTCCCCTCGCACATATGTTTTAGTTGTTTCCAGCTCTAGGGGGTGGTGCTCATCTCCGTTACAAAGCTGTAGAGCCAGCGCTGTCCGAAGAGGTCTCTGTGGTCATATGGCCGGCAGGACTAAATGCCAAAGGTGCACGGAGTGCTGTTCCCTTCCCACCAAAGGGGTCCCTATTTTTCTACTTGCATTTTTTACATGCTTTCGAACTGCTAGGCTGGCAGAAGTTGGGACAAGGAACGGGGAGCTCACTAGGGATTCAAACTAGGGATTCAGCAGGGATCCGAACCGCTGAACTGCTGACCTTTCTGATCAACAAGCTTAACATCTTAGCCATTGAGCCACTGTGTCCCTTCAGTGCACATGATATAAAACGGGCCAATTTGCTTTACTCTGTGCAGAGAATCAACACCTTGGATTTTGGCTTTTAAATGAGGTGGGATTATTCAGGCAGACCATAGCTGAGATGTGAACCAGGCTGACTCAACTCTATTCCTGGAAATGGATATACGTACATTCTTAAAATCGTGTATTTCAAGGACTTCCTCACGACCCTTCCCGGTATGAAAGGTCTCCGTCCAGGTGAAGGGATCGATCTTCAGTAATATCTTCTGCTTTTCCATGTTGCTGACAAACATGTGCTCCAGTTCATAAATCTGAAAAACAGATTGCGGAAGAGGATGAATGTGTTGCAGTGGTTGATCACACAGTACGCTAAGCCTTGGCATGGTTTGGTTAGGGCAGTGGTGGCTAACCTTTTTGGGATCCTGTGCCAAAAATTGCATGCACGCTTGTGTGCCAGCACCCAGAAGGCACCCAGAAGGCAATGCACGTGGCCCCCCCGCCCCCTGTGTATGCATGAGCAATCCACCCCACTGTCCCCTTACCTGCATGGTGCATGTGCATGCCTCCCAGATGATTTTCGGCCCATTTGACGCCTTTTTTGGCCTCCCAGAGGCTTGAGGGAAGCCTCTGCAGCTTTTGGAGGCTGAAAAATGGGCCCGTTTCATCACTTCTCGTATTTCTGGAAATACCAGAAGTGATTGTCTCACTCAGCAACAGAAATGTTGGCTTCAGTTGTGTTCCTAAGTCAAGGACTACCTGCCTTTTATTGTGATGTGCTTGTTTTGTTGCCACACGGAGCCATTTTGAACCGAGCAGGCTACAAAGAAGGAAGAAAATGCATCATGCCCCTGTTGGAGTCTGAATCCGAGGAGGAAGACGAACAGCTGACAGGGAGTGGGAGTGTGGCTCCGTTGGCTGTGGAGGAGGCTGGGGAAGGGCAAAGTCCAGCTGGGCAGAGCAAGGGAGAGGTAGAACAAGGGAGAGGAAGACACAGGCTCATCCCTTCTTCATCCTAGGGCACGCAGGGAAGAATGGAGAAGAGAGCAATGTGGGTTGCATGGCTTACGGGGGAGGAAAGGGCCCTGATTCCCTTCAATAGCCACAGCTGGGAATGAGAGCTTAAAAGAGATGCATGCTGAGTGTGGCAGCTGCTGGGAACAAACATGAGTTTATTTTGTGTTGACTTTAGTTATCTATGTTCCTGGCAACCTCCCAACTGGGTTGATTTACAGCCATGCCTTCACGTCTGGAATTCTTGCCCCTGCCGTAATGGATTAATTACCTCATTTTGCCTTGATTGGACTTATAGTTACAGTTTTTGTTGACCACGTTTTGGGACTTGATTCTCTGCAGCCCAAGGCTGTTCCTGGGAGAGTTTTTCTCCAGCCAGAAGGTAACCAGGACATTGGGGGCAAAGTTGGAGCTAATAAAGTTACTCCTACTGATTGTCTGACTGATTGTCTGTGTTGCCTTTGTGCCACGCCCCGGGTCATCACAAACATTCTACCCTAACATATTTTCTAGGACAGAATATTTCTACTAGAAAATATTCTACGCTGGATTCAAACTGGAATCCTTTTCATCTGAAATTCCAGCCTTTTGTTCCATTCCGACCGTTGATGAATTCTTGAAATTTCACACACCAATAGGTTTCACAGCATGCAAAGTTGAAGGTAGATTCTTGGGGGGGGGGAAAGCCTCATCAGATAATCCCAGAGGACAGATTGTGCTTTGGGCCAGACCTAGTGGCATCTGAAGACAGACTGGAAAAAAGATCTTGAAATTCCACTCTGTTTGCAAGGAACTTTTTTGGGCGGGGGCGAGGGTTATATTTACAGCTGACTGGATTTCATTTTTCTTCGTTTGAAAAAAAGAGTTTTGGTTCTGCTAAAACAGAATTGTGGCCAAGCCCTGAGAGAGGACATATAAGCTGGAAGAAGGATGGCTTTGTACAAACTCTATTTGGTTCTGAGGCAATAAAGTTGAAATATTCATGGCGTCCTTTCGCTGTTATCCTGAGCAGCAGCAGGAATTTTCTTTATGGCCTGATCACACGGCTCGAGTCCCCGGGAGCCTCTAAAAATATCTCTCCCAAATTGCAATGTTTAATGCATCAGAAAGGGGAGATGATGAAATGCAGAGGGAGTTGTCATATTAATGAGATTTAATTAGCACAATTCAATGCTAATTAATTGAAAATTAAAATGAAAACGGATTTATTATCCGAGGTGCAATGTTGTTCCTGGCTCGGCTTGAATGTCTGAAGACCGTAACGTGTTACACACGGGACATATGCTGTTCTTTTCATGACAAAGCTTGACCTTCCGAAGCAATCAGAAGGGAACTTGGAGGTCTAGTCCAACCCCCTGCACAAATGGAACACCCTAGATACCATTTTAGATAAGTGGCTGTCCAGCCTTCTCTTAAAACTTCCAGTGCTGAAGCACCTACAACAGGGATGGGATTCAATTTTTTTTTTACTGTCGGTTCTGTGGGCATGGCTTGGTGGGTATGGCTTGGTGGGCGTGGCAGGGGAAGGATACTGCAAAATCTCCATTCCCACCCACTCCAGGGTGTTCTGACTCAAACCCTTTTCCAATAAAATAAACACGAATCAAAGGGAACAGAAACCTTTTAATGATTCTTATGAATCCCTGGTTAAAAGGCTGCTGCAAACTACTTTGATAAGCACAAGCCTTGCCAAAACGGTGCGAGGCTGCCAAGAATCACAGATAAGAAATATTTCACAACACAAGAGTCTTCAAATACCAACTTAAGATACTGTAATGTCCATGAGGCTGGAGTTTCAAAACGTCTTTGCTTCCTGCAAAGAACGTTTGCTTCACAGCTGGCTTTTATCTTCTTGAAGGAGAGGCCATTACCTGGCAGCCTTACTCCCAAGTCACCCGTGCTGCTGCAGCTGCTCTTTCCTCCGAGCAATTCTTTGTGCACATGCACTTGTCACAGGCTCCTCGGGAACCTCCTCATCACTGCTACCAGCCCCCACAATCTCTGAAGGCAGCAGTCCACTCCCTAATGGTCCTGGCCCCTCATCCGAGTCCTCGCTCTCCTCAGCTGTCCACACCTGCTGCTGGTGAATCACAACACAGGTTACTGCAAAATCCCATTCACTCCCCACCCCACTAATCTGCTTTCCAGCTCTGTTCTCCTGTGCAGGGCAACCAAAGAAGACCCAGCCGATCAGCTGGGACTCAGGAGGCAGAGGATAGATGGGGTTGGCGGAGCCAGTCAGAGGTGGTACTTGCCGGTTCTTTGAACTACTCAAAATTTCCACTACCGGTTCTCCAGAAGATTGGATAACCATTTGTCTGAAGTGTGGAGGGTTTCCTGCCTAAGCAAGGCGGTGGACTAGAAGACCTCCAATTCTGTTACTCTATATTCTTAGATTTCTTTTCCTTGTAGGAATAACTTTTCAATTAAGGGGGGCCCATCTGTCAACCCTGAAGCTGACCTGGCTGAGGCCATTTTGATGCTTCAGTGTTGCCATACTGAAGCTGAGGGAGAAGGAGGAAGGGATAGAGATAGCTGGGGGTTTTGTAGCCAAACCAAAATACTTTCTCCTGGGAACCAAGGACATTCCCACAGGTGGTTGGAGAGAGGAGGAGTGTAGTTACTCAGTTACTCAGCAACTGAGTGGTACCTTGATTGGACCATATGACTGATTGTTTGAGGAAAGGGGGAAAAAAACTCCTTTTAATTAGGTGAAAACTACAGGGACATTCAGAGTTGGTTTTCACCAGCCTGTGCCAATATGATATATCCAATAAAGCTATTCTTTGAGGAACCTACCTGCCTTGGAGTTCTGTTTGCTATGGATGTATGACTTGGAAGCCATGACAAAAGCATTTTGCTGTGATTTGTGAGCCAAGTCTGTATTTTGGAGCGATGGGAATCAGTATTTCCATATGCAAAGCACTGATGCTTATCATCTTACAGATGTCACGGGGCAATTAAAATAAATGGAAGAAGCCTGAAGGAAAGGCTGATATGCTGCATTAATGGTGGATATCTTCTTCCTGCACTTTTCAGCATTTTGGTCTCCAGAATGAAAGTATGAAGCTTCTGTATTTACTTTTTTTTTTTATTCTGTATTTACTTTTTGGGACCAGGATGAAAGTGATCTTTTTTTCCCCCTTTCAAATTGCTCTGCTGTCCTTTCTTTGTTGTTTGCTAAAACGACATTTGAAACCAGACTTTCATGCAATTTGTTTTTCCTGGAAGGTGTTGCAGATGGCTAAGCAAACAGTAGTTTCCTGATGCTGAGATGCGATTATTTGTTCCACTGGGGTTGATTTAAATCAGGGGACAGGAGCTGGCCTGCTAGATGTTGCACCACAACTCCCATTATCCTGGACAGCTGGCTGGGGATTGGAGAATTATCTGGAGAGCCAGGAGTCTCCCATCTTTGATTGAAAGCAGCGCCCACATTTGCAAAGATACGCTTTGTTCAACCATGCATTTCTGAACTACCCAATTTCCTGGATTTGTATGGAATGTTGAACTCATTTGTGAAAGGGGAAGCTGGAAAGAGGCATGTTGTGTACAATATGAATTAAGGGAATTAAAGGAAGAAGAAAACATGGGGTTTGGGACATGCAGTTACAAGAAACGCTTGAGACTGTGGTTTATATCTCAACCTTCTAGGTTTGGAGAAGTTGATGATGGTCCAGGCAGGAGAATAAACCAGCATAGTGGTACCTCAGTACTCGACGGCTTCAAAATTTGTCAAATTTGGGACTCAGTGCATTTTGACACAAAAATGTACTCATTGTTTGTTTGGTACCGTAGTTGATATGATAGAGTAGGAAGAGGGTGATGGCCACAGAGAATGGACAGGAAATCAGTCATACCAGGAATGTCACTGCAAAAGGAAGTTGTGGAATGCCTCAGAGAGTGGACAGGAAGGTCACTGACAAGAATAGAATAGAATAGAATGGAATGGAATGGAAAAGAAAATATGGAATGGAATGGAATGGAATGGAATAGAATAGAATAGAATAGAATATAACAGAACAGAATAGAATTAGAATAGAACAGAACAGAACAGAACAGAACAGAATAGAATAGAAAATATGGAATGGAATGGAATAGAATAGAATGGAATTAGATTAGAATTAGAATTAGAATAGAATTAGAATGGAATGGAATAGAATAGAATAGAATAGAATAGAATTAGAATTAGAATTAGAATTAGAATTAGAATTAGAATTAGAATTAGAATTAGAATTAGAATTAGAATTAGAATTAGAATTAGAATTAGAATTAGAATTAGAATTAGAATTAGAATAGAATAGAGGAGAAGGGAGAGGGGAAAATAGAGAACAGAATAGAATTAGAATAGAATAGAATTAGAATAGCATTATAATTAGAATAGAATTATAGAAAAAGAATAGAATAGAAATAGAATGCAACAACAGAACAGAATAGAATTTCTTCTTTTTTTTAATTTAATTTTTTCTGGCACCTACATGGGTACACCAAGTTACCAACACAGTCTCTCCTCTCCACGAATATCCCTGGGGGTTGCAGGCATCTGGAATGCAAATGGTTTTTGCAGTCCTGCCTCCCGAACAGCAGGCAGCTTTATTGGAAACAGATGCTGGCCTTGGACAGGGAAGCCATCAAAGGCAGGACCGCACAGCCAGCCAGTCAGCCAGCTTTTGTCCGGTGGACATTTCTCGGCTGCCTTTAAGGTTAGTAGCAGAACTGACTTGAGAATGGGTTCCCAAAGAACGTCCTCTCCCAAATCTATTCCACTGTCTGTACCTTTTTGTTTTTATCAAGAGCAGTGTCACTTCAGAAATAACCTGCAGGATTATATGATATTTTGGGTGCATGTGCATACATTGGAGAGGCCACCTGTGGAAAAATGGCTAATTAAGTGATGGGATTGCAGTAGATTGGATGTCCAAAGTGAACCTTGTATTTATAAATGAAATCGGATGCAGAATTCAGGTCTATCTGGAAAGCATTCTTAGTTAATTATTTGCTCTATAGATTTTGTGCTCCAGTCTAAATTGGGAGGTTTCTACATTTAGAGTTTGGCAACCAGTATTTCGTCGTTCAATTTTCCCAGCAAAATCTATTCTCTCAGAGAATAACTGACTCCCATTCAGCCAGAGAGTTTCTGTGGCTGAGGGTAGATTAGAACTCGAGTCCTTCTAAGCAAACCCACTTCCTTAACCCCCATATCCCACAATGCTGTGTTGAGTGAGAAACAAAGTGGATATATGTATTTGGGGGTGGTATTGGCAGAAAGCAATTTGTATAATTATTCCATAAAATGACTGAATAAATATGGAAAGTTCTCAGCTTTTTCAGCTGCAAACTCATGAAAGTCCAATTTAAATTGGCTAGAGATCAATCATTTCCCCCCAAAACAAACGACTTCTTTAACGCGTGGTGGAGTGGGTTTTTCCTCCAGTTCCTGGCAATTAATTGAAACAAAATGGAAAGGAACTTCTCACAATTCAGTGTGCTAGGAAAAGGAATCACTGCCTTTCCACAGCTAAAATCCGCTGCCAAAAGAAACAGCAGCGCAACATAAAACTTTGACAGGTTTTTCTGCGTCATTTTAAAGTGTGCAATAGAAATATCCAGTTTTTCCCTGAGAATAGATAGATAATCCTGAGAATAGAACTTACCTTTTGAGGAGTAGGTTTCCAAAAATAGGAGATACCCAGAATGGTCAAGGTGAGGGAGAGGAGCAGAAGGAAGGTTAAAACAGCCCAAATCTGGACCCTTTTGTAGCACCCTTTCTTGTTGGAGTAAGTCTGAAAGGAAGAGAGATTGTGAAAGTGTCAGACAAGTCAAACAATAGAATTTTAGAATTATAGGGCTGGGAGGGACTCTGGAGTTCTTCTAGCCCACCCCCCCTCAAGCAGGAGACCCTATATCACTGCAGGCAAATTGGCTGCCCAATCCTAGACTGCATTAACAGAAGGATAGAATCAACATTGTGTTGTGAAGTGTTAATACCACTCTATCAAGCCTTAGTAAGACCACACCTAGAGTACTGCATCCAGTTTTGGTCACCACACTATAAAAAAGAGGTTGAGACTCTAGAAGAAGGGCAGAGAAGAGCAATCGGGATGATGAAAGGACCAGAGACTCAAACATACGATGAACGGTTGCAGGAACTGGGCATGGCTAGTCTGGGGAAGAGAAGGACCAGGGGAGGCAGGAGAGCAGCCTTCCAGTATTTGAGGGGCTACCACAGAGAGGAGGGAGTCAAGCTATTCTCCAAAGCACTTGAAGGCAGGATAAGAAGTAATAAATGGAAACTAATCAAGGAGAGAAAAACTAAGGAAAATTATTTCTGACAGTTAGAACAATTAACTAGTAGAACAGCTTGCCTTCAGAAGTTGTGAATGCTCCAAGCCTGGAAGTTTTGAAGAAGAGATTGGATAAGATTTGCCTGAAATGGTATAGGGTTTCCTGAGCAGGGGGCTGGACTAGAAGACCTCTAAGGTCCCTTCCAACTCTGTTATTCTATACTGTCTTATTTAAAGCCTCCAGGGATGGTATACCCTCCACCTCTGCATTCATCTGTTCCACTGATGAATTGTTCTCACTGCCAGCCAATGTCTCCTCGCTGATGGGGCACCTGCTTGCAGAAAAACCATCAAACAATCCCTCTTTGGAGGCACACACACCCTGGTCTTGCCCTCTCACACCCCAAAGAAGAGTCAAGTAACGGACTTACGCCATCCTTGCAGAATTCCTGGGGTGCCTCTGGGAGCTGTTTCTCCATGCTGCTTCCCCCTTGAGTGTCAAATCTCTCTTTTATGTCCCAGAGAGTGGGATGGTTGAGACGCTGGGACTGGGGTGGAGTCACGATGCTTTCCAATCCTCCCTGAGCAGACTGGAGGGCTTCCCTCTTTTTTGGGGGTGGGGGGGTGGGTTCCCTCCCTCCAGCTGGCTAAATGTGTGGCATTGCCACAGCCAACTCTGCAAACGTGCAGCAGGAGAGGGTGCGTTTCAGAAGGAGACAAGGATGCTGTTTCTTCTCCGAATTGATCCTCCTTGCAAGCCTTTTGTTTTTGGTAACTTTTTATTTTATTTTTAAAACATACATCAATATCATTTCGTGGATGGTGTGGTATCTGAGTGTCAACCATTTTGATACAAAAGCAACAATCTGTCTCTATATAAAAGTGAAATACCACTCATGCATCATCACTTAATCTCCGGAACCATAAAGCCTACAAACTTAACATTTGGCACGTATGTTCCTCTTGGCTTCTTGGTGCTCACTAAGAAAGGGTTTTTTTGAAATGACTATCAGAGCATTACTATTTCCTATATTATTATTATTATTAACACACTCTGATGCTAAGGAGTTCTTCTCCCGCTCCCCACCTGAAAATAAATCTCTTCCAAATGCAAAACACAAGCACAGGAGAGGAGTTTCCATGTCTGTTTTAGTTTCACAGCAACAACCAGCTTTAGTACAGAACAGTTGAGCTAAGCCATGCCCAGGCTCCTTGCTGTCTCCTTCTTGCTCACACAGCAAATACTGCTTCAGTTTCCAAACCGCCCTCACTCTCTCACACACTGACAGGATGCTAGCCAGATGAATACCTATGGATGCTGGTAGGCAGAGACAGAATTTTTTTTCTCCTTATTTTCCTAAACCCAACCACATAGCCAAGCATGGGTATTGAGCTAGTAATACGATAAGCATTACTAAATTAATCCAACTTACGTAGTCTCATGTTATACATAACTACATCTGCACACAATCCTTCATTTTTCAATTATTAATATTTGCTACATCCTTCTAATAGTAATAGCATTATTTTTGAGCATCCTTTTTCAAACTCTGATCTTAACCTGTAATATTCACTTTAGATGTATTAAGTAAAAGTATGTATAACAATATTGCCCCATTTCTAAATTTGTTTATCTGTTCTAATTTTTAATACGGCCAATCTTAAGAATTACTACATTGATCTAATGTTATTAGATAACTGTATCAGTACATAATCCTTCACTGCAAGCCTGACCTCCTGGAAAGAAGCTGCCATTTTATTTCCAAAGCTAATTCCTTCTGGGTTTTCCATCTCCTTCTGAGCTTATGACGTGTCCTGGAGTCACATGATTACCTTCTGACCAGCAAAGTCAGATAACAGATAATCAGAGTTAGAAGGGACCTTATAGGTCATCTAGTCCAACCCCCCACCCAAGCGGGAGACCCTACACCATTTCTGGCAAATGGCAGTCCAATCTCTTCTTGAAAGTCTCAAGTGATGGTGCTCCCACAACTTCCGAGGGTAACTTCTGTTCCATTGGTTGACTGTTCTCACTGTCAGAAAGTTTCTCCTTATTTCCAGATTAAATCTATCCTTGTTCAATTTCCATCCATTATTCCTTGTCTGGCCTTTGGGTGCCTTGGAAAATAGCTTGACCCCTTCCTTCTCTCTGTGGCATCCCTCAAATATTGGAAGACAGCTATCCTGTCTCCCCTGGTCCTTCTCTTCACTAGACTAGCCAAGCCCAGTTCCTGTAACCATTCTTCATGTGTTTTAGCCTTCAGTCCCCTAATCATCCTGGTTGCTCTTCTCTGCACTTCTTCTAGAGTCTCAACATCTTTTTTATAGTGTGGTGACCAAAACTGGATGCAGGAATCTGGGTGTGGTCTTACTAAGGCTTTATAGAGTGGTATTAGTACCTCCCTTGATTTCGATTGTATCCCTCTGTTAATGCAATTTAGGATTCCATTAGCTTTTTTGGCGGCGGCTGCACACTGCTGGCTCCTATTTAGCTGGTTGTCCACTAAGACTCCAAGATCCCTCTCCCAGTTACTGCTATCGAGCCTGGTTTCACCCAGTCTATTATATGTGTCCTTTTGGTTTTTCTTGCCTAAGTGTAGGACTTTCCTTTTCTCTACATTGAATTTCATTTTGTTAGATAGGGCCCAGTGTTCTAGTCTGTCGAGATCCATCCATGGATCTTGAGCCTATCTTCTTGGGTGTTAGCTATTCTTGCCAGCTTAGTATCATCTGCAAATTTGGTAAGTTCCCCTTTTATTCCTAAGTCAATAAGGAAGCCAGATTCACTTAACAACCGTTTTACAGGTAGTCCATGACTTATGACCACAATTCAGTCCAAAATTTACCTTGCTAAGTTGAGACAGCTGTTCAGTAAATTTTGCCTCATTGTATGACTTTTCTTCACAGTTGTGAAGTTAGTCACACGGGTTCTTAAACGAATCCAGCTTCCCCATTGAGTTTGCTTGCCAGAAGGTCTCAAAAGGAAATTGTGTGACTCCCAGGAGGCTGCAACCATCATAAGGTATGAATGAGTTGTGCTGAGTGTCTGAATTTTGGATCATGAGGAAGCTGCAACAGTTGTAAAGCGTGAAAAACTCGCTTTCTTTTTCTGTGCCATTGTAAATTTGTAAATTTTGAACAGTCACCAAATGAACTATTGCAAGTCAGGGATTACCTGTACTAACTTAACAGCTGGAATGATTCACTTAACAACAGTGGCAAGAAAACAAGTCATAAAATGAAGCAAAATCCACTTCACGAGGGTGAAGGTGTAACCTGGACATAAGGAGAAACTTTCTGACTGTGAGAACAATCGACCCATGGAGCAGAAGCTGCCTTTAGAAGTTGTGGGAGTTTCATCCCTGGAGGCTTTCAAGAAGCAACTGGACTGCAATTTGTCAGAAATGGTGTAGGGTCTCCTGCTTGGTCGGGGGGTTAGATTAGATGACCTATAAGGGCCCTTCCAACTCTGATTATCTGTTATCTGTGACACTTTGGGCTCAGTTGAGGACTACTTGTGCAAGTGTTGAAGAGATCTTAACCATAAGTGTTTGTTTATGGAATGATTTTGTTTATTATCTTCAGAATATTCTAGAAAGTCTTGCCTAGTGGTTAGTAACTTTTTCCAACCCTTATCTTGTTCTGTGCTGGAATCAAGATAATCCTATGGATGTGTGGATGGCGTCCTCTTGTGGTCGTTGATGGAACAGCAAGTAAGACATCTCAATAACCTTTCCAACTTCCTCAGAGGTGAACCAGTATACGCATTTCACTGTAATCCTTAAGAGGGTTTCAGGATAAGATTTTGCTAATCTGCTGGTTGGCAGCCCATAATCTTCAATGGAAGCGAGGGGATTATGCCGTGTGGGATTTCTAATGGGGTGTTTTCCAGATGCATGAGGCTTCTCAAAATTCTCCTGCCAACATAGCCTTGGGATGCAGATGAAATAAGGCAGTGGTTTTAATTGCTTTGCACAACCCAAAGTCGGCTTTTCAGAAAGCAACAGTTTGCAACAACTATTTGCGGGCGATTAGAAATACTGATATCGCTGCTACCCTCCACAACTCCAAATTTAAAACCTTGATAAAATTGGGAGAAGGCTACAAAAATCTAGATTCAGGTTAAAGACATAAAGATTGGATATTGGATTTGTCATCAAAAAAGCACAACAAAGAATGTTCTTTCTGCGCCAACTCAGAAAGCTCAAACTGCCCAAGAAGCTGCTGATCCAGTTCTACAGAGGAATTATTGAGTCTATCATCTGCATCTCTATAACTCTCTGGTTTGGTTCTGCAACCCAACAGGACAGACACAGACTTCAGAGGGTAATTAGGACTGCAGAAAAAACAAGTGCTACCAACCTGCCTTCAGTCGAGGACCTGTATACTGCACGAGCCAAAAAGGGGGATGTGAAAATATTTACAGATCCCTCACATCCTGGACATAAACTGTTTCAACTCCTACCCTCAAAACAACGCTATAGAGCACTGCACACCAGAACAACTAGACACAAGGACAGTTTTCCCCCAAATGCCATCACTCTGCTAAACAAATAATTCCCTCGACACTGTCCAACTATTTACAAAGTCTGCACTACTATTACTATTAATCTTCTCATCACTCCTTATCACCCATTCCCTCCCACTTGTGACTGTCTGACTGTAACTTTGTCTCTTGTAGCCTTAAGATTTATACTGACTGTTTCCTAGTATGATTGGATTGCTTAATGACTATCATTAAGTGTTGTACCTGATGATTCTTGACTCTTGACAAATGTATCTTTTCCTTTATGTACACTGAGAGCATTTGCATCAAGACAAATTCCTTGTGTGTCCAATCACACTTGGCCAATAAAGAATTCTATTCTATCTATTTATCCAGTGACACAGATTTAAAGAACGCCCATCTGCATTTCTTTGAAGTCATCACCAAAAAAGACTCGTAGTAGAGAATAATCACACACTTCCTTAAAGGAAGAATATCGGTGCAAAGACTCCACAGTAGATTAAAACTCCAATGTTTGTACAGGTAATTTTCAACTTACTCCTTTAGTGACCATTCAAAGTTACCACGGCACAGGAAAAAGTGACTTACAACCATGTTTCAGGCTTATGACTGTTGCAGCTTCCCCAGGGTCCAAATTCAGGCAGTTGATTCATATTTATGACAGTATCCCGGGGTCATGGGATCTCCTTCTGAAGAGCAAAGTCAATGGGGAAGCGGGAGCTACTTAACAACCGTGTGACTAAGTTAGCAACTGTTGTGATTCACTTAGCAACTGTGGGAAGAAAGGTCATAAAATGAGGCTGTTGAAAGGTGTCAAAATGCCTTTCTTTCAAGGATTCGATTTTCCCGCTGGGAGAGCTCCAGCGCAAGGATACGGACAACTGCTTGAAAGCTGGATCTTTTTATTTTTCAGGAAGGTGGAGAACAGCGAGAAGTCTGCGTTCCTGGGCTGGCTAGCTTCTTATGGTAAGTCCCTGGTTTTTTATACCCTTTTCTCCCTTTGTAAGTTGATTTTGTGTGAGTGTTTGTATTTGTATTTGATGGGTGCAGTGGGTGGATTTGTAATTTTTTATTTATTGCAAAGAAACCAGGAACTTTCAGATTCGGGATTCCCCAGAAGTGCCCGTTAACTACCCAAGTAAAAAAGAACTTTTGAGAAGATGTTTGTCTCAGGGTTATTTGTTGGAGTGGAGGTTTTCTGGAATGCTGACACAGTTATAAAGTGGCTCTCTGGAACAACCCACTGGATCCTTGATGGATTCTTCCTCAGTTTTAGAGAATGTTGGTATGAGAGGTTACCATTTAGGCACTCTTGATGTGTATCTGCCTACAAAAGGTCCCAAAGCAGAGGTCTTCTTGGGAGTATGTGTACTTACTCAAGAGTAAATGTCCTTTGTTAGAAATTATCACAGAAGTCCCTACAGTTGAGGATTAAGTGAGTTTAGATCAAGGGTCTCCAAACTTGGCAAGTTTAAGACTTGTGGACTTCAACTCCCAGAATTCCTGAGCTAACAAGACTGAAGGAGAAATTCTAGGAGTGGAAGTCCACAAGTCTTAAAGCGGTCAAGTTTGAAGACCCTTGGTTTAGAGACTGTAGGACACAACCTGGATTTAAAGCTTTTATAGTAGGGTGAGGAATGGAGGTTTCTTCACAACCTGTGGACTTCAACTCCCAGAATTCCTGAGCCAACCATACTGGCTTAGGAATTCTGGTAGTTGAAGTCCTCAGGTTGTGAAGGGGGCCATCGTTCCTCACTTTGGCTATAACACACAGGTGGGGAACAATGGTCCCTTTACATCCTGGCTAGCTTAGGAATGAGACTCCATCTTGAAAACCAGAAAATAATTTCAGTCATTGTTCCTATAATGCACAGGTGTGGAAATGATGATCCCTTTACAACTTGTGGACTTCAACTCCCAGAATTCCTGAGTCAGCCATGCTGGTTTAGGAATTCTAGGAGTTGAAGTCCACAGGTTCCCAACTCTGGCTATAACAAAGGTGGGGAATGATGCTCCCTTTACAACCTGGCTGGCTTAGGAATGAGACCCCATCTTGAAAACCAGAAGGTATTGTTCCTGTAATGCACAGGTGTGGAAACGATGGCCCCTTTATGACCTGTAGATTTCAATTCCTAGAATTCCTGAGCCAGCATCGTTTCCCACACCTGTGCGCTATAGGAACAGTGGCTGAAATGATCTTCTGGTTTTCAAGATGGTGTTTCATGGGTCACTCCTTAGATTTTGCTTTCTTCCCTAGAGAAGAACCTCTGCTCATTTCTGAAAAAGGGAGGCATTGGTTAAGATGCTGCTGCTTGCATTAAACATTCTCAGGTATGTGGTTTCATACATATCAATGTGTGAACAGTATGATACCTGGGTATCATACATTTTAAACATAATATTATTACTCATAGTTATTACATTTCATGTTCATTGATTCATATTGTTTAAAACATACCTAATACTATCACCATTCAATTTCTAAACCTCCCTCTTAGTGTTACAAATATTTTGTTATATTAAAATACGAGCTCTGTATCCGTGCTTTGCTATGAAACTATATGGTCAGGCTTAGTTTTTAGGGAGGAAAATAAGAAAAAAAAATCTGCCTACTAGCATCCATTGGTATTTTTCTGGCTAGCATCCTGTCAGAGTGTGAGAGAGTTGAGGGCTGTTTAGAAATGGAAACAGTATTTGCTGTGTGAGCAAGAAGAAAGACAGCAAGGAGCCTGGCGTGGCTTAGCTCAACTGTTCTGTACTAAATCCTCTGCTTGTGTTTTGCATTTGGAACAGATTTCTTTTCAGGTGGGGATGGGGAGTAGAACTCCTTAGCATCAGAGCATGTTAATAATAATAATATAGGAAATACTCTAAATGCTCTGATGGTCATTTTGAAAAATCCTTTCTTAGTGAGCACCTAGAAGCCAAGAGGAACATACCTTTTCAAGTTTGTAGGCTTTACAGCTCTGAAGATTTTGTGATGAGGCCTGAGTGGCATTTTGCTTTTATATATATATAGATGTATATTGTTGTTCCCCTCTTATTTCTATTTCTGTTCTAACTTTTATTCATGTCACCGTATTCCAAGACGTTTCTTTTCTGTTTTCCATCTTTCACTTGCTTCATTATTCATGTTTCCCATATTTAACTCTTCACATCTGTATAGATTAAAGTTTCATCCTTCATTCTTTCTTTGTTCAGGGTTTCAATGTACAAAAGCAGGATATTTGCGGACGTTAGTTGAGGTTGCGAAATCTATACTTCAAAAGCCCCCTTAAATTGGGAATCCTCAGAGATTGGTGAGGATCTTGGGGGGGCGGGTCCCAGGCCCCACATCTGAAGAGCACTTTGGCTAAGAGAAAAATCTCCCCAAGATGATGAGAAGTCAAATCCAGACTATACGATGACTGAGTTTACATTACAAAGAGCATTTTCTCTTGGCTGCTGGTCGGCAAAGGTAGCTTTGGCTTAAGCTGCAAAAATGGAATTAAAACTTCCCGTTTTCCAGGATGGCTGCTCTCCTTTTTGAATGGCTGACAGCCTTTTCCCAGGAGGTGGGATCCTTTAATGTGGCCATAAAACAAAATGAAGGCCTTTATTTTCCGGTGTGGTTCACCTCTGCAAAGAGTCAGCAATAGGAAAAAAACAAAAACAAAGCAGGTTTTTATTCCCTTTCCAACATATCGAGAAGATGGAATCCTTGTTTGTCATTTTAATTAAAAAAAACCCCAGCATTAGTAGACCTAATTATCACCCTTAGACTGCCGGCTACCTACAATTTGGCAGTTCGAATATCACCAGGCTGAAGGTTGACTCAGCCTTCCATCCTTCTGAGGTGGGTAAAATGAGGATTCTGTAATGCTGACTCTGTAAACTGCTTAGAGAGCAGTATAAGTCTAAGTGCTATTGCTATCTTCCTTCCTTCCTTCCTTCCCTCCCTCCCTCCCTCCTTCCCTCCCAGTGGTTAGAATGTAGTATTGCAGGTTAACTCTGCTGAGTGCCAGCAGTTCGATCCTGACCTGCTCAAGGTTGACTGGCCTTCCATCCTTACGACGTTGGTAATCGAAGACCCAGATTGTTTGGGGGTAATAGACTGGCTCTGTAAACCGCTTAGAAAGGGCTGTGAAAGCACTGTGGAGTGGTATATAAATCTACATGCTGTTGCTATTCCAATTCTGTAAAGCTGACCAGCACGACTGAATTTGAATGGAATTGCACATACAGGGAGCCCTCGACTTATTGGGACCCCAATTTCCATTGCTAAGCAAGACAATTCTTAAGGGAGTGGTGCCTCACATTACGACCTCCTTTGCCCCGGTTGTTAAACAATCACTGCCACTCTTAAGTGAATCAGGCCTATTAAGCAAATCCAACTTGGCTTGTCAGAGGCTAGCTGGAAAGGTTACCAAATGGCAGTTGGGTAACCTTTCCAAACCACGACCCCAGGACAGTGCAATTGTCACAAATGCATACCTGAACTTTGACTGTGGGGATGCAGCAACCGTTGCAAGTATGAAAATCAGTCATAAGTCCCTTCCCCCCCAGTGCCTTTGTAACTTTAAACAATCGCTAAACGAAGGATTGTCATCTGAGGATCATGCACGATGGATACAGGGTGTAGTCTAATCCGGAATCCACCTCCTGCCTCTAGCTGTGTATCAGAAAGCCTCTTCAGGCTCCTGCTGAAATAATGGTGGGATATATTCCCCCTCCCCAAAATGGCTGAGATCGTTAGAGCCCTGTTGCAACGGTGTGGAAAAGCTGCTTTCTGTGTGAGCAGCACCAGCAGATAAATAGTCCTCAGGGACCGATTACGACCAGTTGACTTCAACAGTAGGTCAGTGCAGAGCTGAGGAGATTAGACGTGACTGCAGGGTGTGCAAAAGAGAGCAGTCCATGTGTGCGAGCTGTGTACGCAAACAGGCTTGCTGGACTTTCGCTTGGTGCTGGGGAAAAATCCCTGGGCATTATTTTTTTCCCCAGACTTATTTTCTGGGTCATATAACTTTTCATAATATTTTAACTCTTTTTTTTTTTATGGGCTCCTTTTGGAATTTGGGCATGTCCCTGGTCATTTTGCTGGGGAAAATCATGGGGTGTTAAAGGGCAAAGAAAAGAGTTGGTTTGCCTTCCAAATCTCTTGGGAGATTTACAGTGGTGGGATTCAAATTATTTTGCTACCGGTTCTGTGGGTGTGGCTTGCTGGGCATGGCAGGGGAAGATTACTGCAAAATCCCCATGCCCTCCTCACCCCATTAACCTGCTTTCCAGCTCCGTTTTCCTATGCAGGGCAACCAAAGAAAACCCAGCCAATCAGCTGAGACTCAGGAGGTGGAGAATAGATGGGGACAAGGCAGACAGAGGTGGGATTGGCCGGTTCTCCAAACGACTCAAAATTTCTGCTACCAGTTCTCCAATTCACATGATCATGAATGGGAAATAGGGTGTAGGATCTCCTGCTTGGGTGGACGAGTTGGACTAGATGACCTACAAGGTCCCTTCCAACTTTGTTAAGTCTGCAATCCAAACTTTTCCATTGGTTGATTGTTCTCGCTGTCAGAAAATATCTCTTTATTTCCGAGTTGAATCTCCCCTTGTTCAGTTTCCATCCATTATTCCTTGTCTGACCTTCAGGTGCCTTGGAAAATAGCTTGACCCCTTCCTTCTCTTTGTGGCAGCCCCTCAAATATTGGAAGGCTGCTCTCCTGTCTCCTCTGGTCCTTCTCTTCACTAGACTAGCCAGGCCCAGTTCCTACAACTGTTCATCGTGTGTTTTAGCCTCCAGTCCCCTCATCATCCTGGTTGCTCTTCTCTGTACTCTTTTCTAGAGTCTCAACATCTTTTTTACATCTCTTGTGGCAAGACCTGAGATATTGGAAGACTGTTATCCTGTCTCCCCTGGTCCATCTCTTCACTAGACTAGCCAGTCCCAGTTCCTGCAACCGTTCATTGTATGTTTTAGTCTCCAGTCCCCTCATCATCCTGGTTGCTCTTCTCTGAACTCTTTCTAGAGTCTCAACGTCTTTCTGGTAGAATTGATAGAGTATCTCCTGCTCAAACAGGGAGTTGGATTTAAAGGTACCTTTCAAAATTGGTTATCCTGCCTCCTGTAGGTGATCATCTGCTTAGTGGCCATGGCACTTAGCAACCGTGTTCCCGATTCCAATTGTGATCACTTAAGTGAGGACTAGCAGCATCTGTTGGAAACTCTATCCTGCTCCCAAATGATTACAGATTAACCTGGGTGGAAGGGACCTTGTAGGTCACCTAGTCCAACTCCCCCGCCCAAGCAGGAGACCTTAGACCATTTCTGACAGATGGCAGTCCAGTCTTTTCTTGAAGTGTGTGAATGAAGGCACGGAGACTCAAAAGATTGACTTTCATTGTCTCTTGGATGTCTCCTTTATGGCTATTTCATGATTTTTTATGAAACAAAGCTTTTAGGGATTGCAAGCTGGCAAATTGTTGCACTTTGGGAAAGGCTTACGAGTTGAAACTGTTTCCTCTCCACTTTTCTTTTGGAGGGAACGATGATTTATCTGGCCGTATTAATGATGTGTTTACTTTACAAGAGAATGGAAAGCGTAATTATGAAAAGTGATTTTGGCTGTTGATGGCCATTGGCAGGATGGTCTTGGAACCTTTTAGTGCTGTGTCTAGAAAGGTGTTGCATTTACCCGAATCAGTGCAAGATAGATAGATGGAGATATATTTCTTTCATTCTTTTACTTAAAAAAATGAAATAAAAGAAATGGCAGGGATTGTAACCTCACTATAATAGAATAAAAGCCACTTTTGCAGGGAAGGACAGGATGGGCTAGCTAGTGGAAAGGCAAATGGGCTGCTCTTATATTTTCCTTTCCTCCTTTGAAAAAGGCAAACTTAAATAATGACGGGAGGATATATATAAATTTGTATGATGGGAGAAAAACCCTCGTGTTAACGATAATGTTGTGTCCGCGAAATGATGCCAGGAGTCGGTGACTTCAATTCATGCTCTTTTATTGAAAGTTGGAACCGAACTGGCGTAAAGGAAAAAGCCCACGGCTTTTATTCCTTTAGCCGCGGCGGCCGCGGCCAATGGCACCGCTTTGAATCTCCCGCGATCCGAATGGACCAATCGCGGGAGATTCTCAGCGAGCCAATCGGCGTGGCTCGCCTGACCAATCAGAGAGCCCCGCGCTTTGGCCAATCAAAGCGCGGGGATATCAAGAATGCTAATTAAGGACAGAACAGATAAGGTATTACAAAGTGCAAAGGAAAGAGAAGGATTGGCTCTGTAAGATTGGAAATGGCACTTTTGCTGCCTGCTTAGCTTGGATGAATGAGAGATTAAGAAATAGAAGGCTATTGTAAGTTTGAAGGATATGATCTAAAATTTGGATGGCATGGATCGTTACGGAATGACAAAACTAAGGTTAAGGTAGATTTCCGAAAATTGTTTTGTTAGGCAGGCCATTTGTAGAGTGTGGAATAAATATAAATCTAGTTTCTGCACAAGAAGCATTTGATGATAGGCAAACACAAATAATTAACTTATTGTGATGTACTGCAATTCTTTCAAAGGAAGAAACCAAGAGAAGATCTAATCGCAGAAGGATATGCAAGTTAATAGTTTTTTTCTATCAGATTGCATACAAATAATTATACCAATTCAAAAGATTTTAAAGACAATTGAAACTAGAGACTTTCAGGATTAATGGACGGACAGCTAGATATTTTTTTTTCCTCATGAAACAGGAAAAAGAAATGCACTTATGATTTGTGGTTTTGATTAGAAAAAAAAAAGGGATAATAGAAAAAAGTGAGCCTTTTTTTTTTGTAATTGTAGAGCAAAAGATAACTTTATAATCATACTTATATTTGCTGCAAAAAATATCGAAAGCTTTTTTCTGTTTCTTTTTATCTTTACTTTCTGCACTTCTTTGTTTCTCATTTTCTTTTTTTAAATTGTTGTAAGTTTGCATTGGTTTTTATGTCCTATTTTAAACTTTTCACAAAAAAATTATGAAGTATATGTTAAAAAATGGCGCATTTCAGTTGATTAGATGGTTGTGAAAGAAAAGAAGATCAGAATAGTAAAAGCTGAGGTTTATTTCCTTTTTCCCCTTCATAAAAACAGTCTCTGGAGAAACAGGAAATGGATTTTTGATGATTTGGAGAGGAAAAAAAATGGAAAATCTCCTTCAAGTCTAGATTGAGCCCCTTGATGGCTTTGTCTACATCACATGATTAACTAAGTTAATTATGCGAGGAGAAATTCTGGTATTATGCAATTTCCCTAACTCAGTTAATTAGCTCCAAGAGCTATCTTGGAAGGAATTAATGTTAGCTAACATTGGACAGGTATTATATCTTCTTGATTGACAAAATGCTAGAGAGATCCTATGAAAACCAAACTTCTCTAAGAACTCAATCTCTGTTATCTTTTGCCTCCATTGGCTAGGATGTACACGTGCTTAAAAGAGAATAAAGGGGAAGGGTAGATTAGCCTCCCAACCCTACGGGAGTGGCTGTTTCTTTAGGAAGAGAAATGACCCTGGAGACATTTGGGAGAACTGATATTTTAGGGGGTTCAGAAGACAGGTTAGAAGGAAATTAAGTGAGGTCAACAATAGATACGGAGCTCTACAGAGTGAAGGAATCCATCTTAATCTCATGAGTGGTCTCTTGACAGGAAAGCCACTTGAAGAGACTGGAACTGTGATGATGAACCTATGGCACACGTGTCACAGGTGGCATGCAGAGCCATTTGTGCCAGCACATGAGCCACAGGCAAATTTACCAAATTTACCTCAAATTTACCGCATGCGCGCGCCTCACAGCTGATTTTCAGCTGGTTTAAGGCCTTTTTCGGCCTTCCAAAGGCTTGAAAAAAAGCCTCTGCAGGCCGAATAGGCCCATTTACTCACTTCCTGTAATACCGGAAGTGATGAAATGGGTCTATTAGGCCCACAGAGGATTTTTTCAAGCCTCTGGGAGGCTGAAAAAGGCCTCAAACCAGCTGAAAATCAGCTGTGAGGTGCAGTGCAGGTAAGGGAGGGTGTCGGGGGGCACATTGCCTTCTGGGTCTTGGCATGTGAGCATACGAGCGCCGGCGTGCATACAATTTTTGACACAGGAGCCCAAAAAGGTTAGCCACCACTGGACTAGAAGCATTTCAAATGTGGATGTACAGGCGGCTGTTATGTATAAACTGGGTTGACAAAATCAGAAATAAGGAGATGACAGGCTGCCAGGAAAGCCAAGGAAAATCATTAAAACCATAAAAAAGTGAAAATTGGAATATTTTGGACATGTGATCAATACCCAGAAAAATACGGCACCCTTCACTTCATCCTCCAGGGAAAGATTGAAGGCAGAAGATCCAGGCAGAAGAACATAATGGCTTCAAAATCTAAGGGACTGCTTTGGACAAAACTCAACTACCCTTTTTCGTGCGGCTGTTGATAAAAATAGGATCACTAACATGATTGCCAATGTCCAATGATGGATATAGAAGAAGAAGAAGAAGAAGAAGAAGAAGAAGAAGAAGAAGAAGAAGAAGAAGAAGAAGAAGAAGAAGAAGAAGAAGAAGAAGAAGAAGAAGAAGAAGAGGAGGAGGAGGAGGAGGAGGAGGAGGAGGAGGAGGAGGAGGAGGAGGAGGAGGAGGAGGAGGAGGAGGAGGAGGAGGAGATGATACCATCTTGTGATCTGTGAGAAAGGTGGAAAATTAAAACACAGATAAATGAGTAAATGTTGATAACAATTCTCAAAGGACAAGCTTTTCCTTGGAAGTAAGACCCCAGAACTACAACTGATTTTTAACCTGGATAAGCCTGTCGCCCAAGATTGCAATTTTAGTCACACTTCCTAGAATGCAGGTTCAGTTCCAGTCAACAAAGCTACTGCTTCCTAACCAGTTTTTGAAAAGAGGATTTGGTTGAAGTAAACATGCATCAGACTGGAAAGTTACTTCTGAGTAAGCCTACCGGAGGTTGGGCTGTAGATGAATACCCATAAAAGGGTCATCATGAGATTAAGTTGGATTCCTCTAAATGAAGGTAGTTAGGCTGGATTTCCAGGGATTAACTTTAAAGACAGATGGAGTACAATAAACTGGGTAATTAGGCCCGATGGATCAAGGAACAATTTTGGAAAAAAATGTTTTCAGGCAGGCTGTTTACTGCATGTTGAGGCTTTGTAATTCATGCAGGGCTTCCAAAATAACTGTTAAGAGGCTCTTTAAAAGCTTTAAACCAGGTTTGGAGAGGGAAGGGGCAAATTCACAAAGGCTGCTGCAGCAGACAGAAAAAAAAAATCTATTGAATTCCTCTAATATTGTTCCTCATCTGTGTTTTCTAATAAATAGTGGAATAGGAAATAGCTTTTTAAGAGGAGATTGTCAAGGATTTGATGGGGCAAAAACACACACTGTGTAATTTTTTTTTGTAGTTTGCAAATGATGTGATTAAAGAAATATAATAGTAGGTAAGAAAGAGATGGGGGTGTAGAGAGGCATCCCCCCCCAACCTCTTTCCCCAGTAATATTACGTGCCTTGGCCAACTGTTGTGCCTCTCTTTTCCAAAAACACAATTGCTAGCTGTTGAATGACCCTTTTGGAATGTGTAATCTCAGGCTATTGAGATAGATGGCCCTCAAAATTTCTGCAAAAGTTCCCACGGAGTTGCAGTTTTTAACATAACCAAAGGGGAAATGGGTTAAGTCCACAGGAGAGACCTCTGTTAAAAGTACTGAGTTTGAGTCAACCTTGACTCATGGCAAATGGCCTGGACAAATTCCTGCAGTTTGTGCTGGGCAACGTTTTCAGAAATGGTTCACCAATATTCCCTTCTTAGGCCGAAGAGAGAATGACTGGCCCCAAATCACCCAGCTAACTTCCATGCCTAGGACAGGAGCTGTTAAATTAAGGTTCAAATTTAATTGAAATTGCATTTATGGCAGGTCTCTTCTGGTCTTACTACTGTACTGTACTGTAGGACCTGTTTTTCCTCTCCTCTCCATCTCTCTCTTCTGCTCTTCCTCCTCCTCCTCCTCCTTATAATTTTTCGGGAGGAAAGCCAAAAATCATGCCCCTGAAATCATACTCCATTTTATTGACCAAATATTTTGGGATTATCTCAGAGGGCTTATCGCCAGCATCTGGGCTGTGGTTTAGTTGTTCCTGCATTCAGTTTAAACCCACCCAACTTCTTTGTATGTAAGTCCACTGACTTTGCAGCAATGTCTCCCATTTTATCTTTGAAAGCAAAACTTCGCTGCAGAGAGCTTTGAACATTTTTCGGGAATTCAAGTGTTGAGCTTATTCCTGGGTCGCTGAGGTCTAAAAAGATATTTTTCAAATGGCCAAGAATACGCTTTCATTTCCTACACTTTTCAAAGGCTGAAGTGGTTGCCTTTGCTTTTAAGGAAAAAAAGATTAATTCTAGAGGGTGCTCTGGTGGAAATGTTCTGTGTGCCAAACATATCAGAAATGGGGAAGGTTAATTGACTTGGAAACAGATCTTGGGCACCCATTAGGAAACGGCAGTATGTGGGGTATGATTACTTCATCAGCAATAGCACTTAGCAATAGCACTTAGATGTATATACTGGTTTACAGTGCTTTTACACTCTCTCTAAGCAGTTTACAGAGTCAGCCTATTGCCCCCAACAATCTGGCTCCTCATTTTACCCACCTTGGAAGGGTGGAAGGTCGCTGAGTCAATCTTGAGTTGGTGGGAATTGAACTACTGGCAGTGGGCAGAATTAGCTTGCAATACTGCATTCTAACCATTGGGAAGGGAAGGGAAGAGAAGAGAAGGGAAGGAAGGAAGGGCAAAAGGGCAATAGCTCTTAGACTTATATACTGTTTCCTAGTGCTTTACAGCCCTCTCTAAACAAAAGGAAGAAAGGAAGGAAGGAAAGAAGGAAAGAAGGAAAGAAGGAAGGAAGGAAGGAAGGAAGGAAGGAAGGAAGGAAGGAAGGAAGGAAGGAAGGAAGGAAGGGCTCACTTATATACCACTTCATAGTGCTTTACAGTCCTCTCTAAGCAGTTTACAGAGTCAGCATATTGCCCCCAATAATCTTGGTCCCCGTTTTATCCACCTCAGAAGGATGGAAGGCTGAGTTAATATTAGAAAGAAGAATTGTGTCAGGGTTTGGGCGATTGTCCTAATTAAATCAGGAGACTTTATCTGAGGGGCTTTATCTGAGGCTAAAACTCCCTAGTAAGAAACTGGGGCCTGGGGGCTCATGATGAACCAACCCTCTTGGTAAGTTTTTGACTATGCATTTGCACATTTCTTGCATTTCCCGGGGTGTCATGGTTCTACCATTACCCAAAATGCCTCTGATAAGGGTAGTCTTTCCACTTCACTTAAATATTGGAGTTGACCAGTTGATCTGCATAATAGAGTTAAGCCTATTGTACAGTGTGAGTCGGGGGCAGGATATTCAGTCAGGGTGGGCAGCCTATCTTGGTCTCAGGGCCATGAGAATTTGAAGGCCTCTTGTAGGGACACGCGTAAAGCTTTCTCCGTGGTGGGCGGGGATCATCCTACAATGCCCAACTGCTGGGGCTTTAGCAAGTGTTCTGGTTGCTTTCTACTCTCTGGCTTCCTAGATTGCAGGACTGGGCAGCTCAAACCAAGGAAGTTCCTAAAGGTTCCCTGCTACACCAGAGGGCACATCTAAGCACCTGTAACCTGATAGCAAGAAAAAAAAAATAACTTATAACATCTAGCAAGAAAAAACTCAAGACTTTCTGATTAAATGCAACTCCCCTCTTATCTTGGAATCAACTAGCAGAAAAAGAGCTTGCTACAGGTTAGACTGGGTTTCTCCAGGAAAGAATAAGAGAAACAGCCTATTCCAGGCTAGCTGATTTGCAGGATGGAATGAAGAATCAACCAGGTGTAGGCTTCTTCTTAGGAGAAGAAAGAAAGAGAAAGAACAAAAGAACGAAAGAAAGGAAGGAAGGAAGGAAGGAAAGGAAAGGAAGGAAGGAAGGAAGGAGGGGGAAAGGAGTAAGATGAATACTTTCTTTCTTTCTTTCTTTCTTTCTTTCTTTCTTTCTTTCTTTCTTTCTTTCTTTCTTTCTTTCTTTCTTTCTTTCTTTCCATTCCTTCCCTCCCTCCCTCTCTTTTTTTCTCTCTTTCCCTTCCTCCTTCTCTCCCCCTGTCCCCCGCTTCCTCTCTTCCTCCCTTTCCCCTCTCCTTGCCTGGTTCCTTTCTCAATTATTTTTCCATAATGCTCCATCTCATTTTTTGGATGAGCTTTTTACCTATTGTTCTTTGTTTACCCTTGCTTTTGAAACCCAACCTTTGTTTTCTCATCTGTGTTTCTCTGTTCGGCACTCTTGTCTATTTTCTTAATAAAGTAAGTGCTGTCTCAAACAGGCATTTCCTTTGTACCTAGGGGGCTGTAATCTTATAACTTGCCTCAGATGGCCGGAGCCTTTGAAAATTGACTACCGGGTGCAGTGCTGAAAATACCTTGGGTGCTTTCTTTTATTAACAGAAAAAGAGAAAAGCATTTTCCTTATTTAAGCCTGACTCATATCTCCTTGCTTAATGGGGAAAGAAACTATTCACTCTAGGGTATCCTGGTTACATGGAGGGGAGGCCTGTTGAGGAGGGGAGGGAATGAGATCTGCCCTTACAGAAACTTTTCCCAGCATAGGAAAAGCTTAGCTGCTTTTTTTTTTCCTGGGCTAATGAGGACATTTCCAAACAATGTACTGGATAGCAGTGTCTACCAAATTTTATTTTTTCTACGAATGCCTATGAGGCCCATAGGAAGCCTTGACAACAAAGGTGATGCTAAAGATTGAAGCTTTGCTTCCCAGCAAGCCAATTTACATTTTATCTATATCCTCAACTTACATTTAGTCACTTAGGGACCATTCAAAGCTATGAAGGCACTGGAAAAAGTGACTTATGACCGTTGCAGCATTCCCCATGGTCATGTGATCAAAATTTGGGCGGATTTAACAATGGTGGCAGCATCCTAGGGCCATGGGATCTGCCATTTGCAGCCTTCCCAGACAGCTTCTGACAAGCAAAGTCAAAGAGGGAAGTTGGGTTTGCTTAATGACCGCATGATTCACTTAACAACTGCAGTGGTTCACTTAATGATGTTGGCAACAAACATCGTAAAATCGGGCATGGCTCATTTAACAATCGCTGCATTTAGCAACAGAAATTTTGGACCCAATTGTGATTGTAAGTTGAGGACTCTCTCTCTCTCTCTCTCTCTCTCCTTATCTCCATCTCCATCTCTATCATCTCTGTCATCTCTCCCTCTCCCTCTCCCTCCCTCTCCCACTCTCTCTCTCTCACACACACATACAGAGATGATTGGGGACGTGAGGCTAAAACATATGAAGAATGATTGCTGGAATTGGATCAATCTAGCCGAGTGAAATGAAGGAATAGGGGTGGCATGATAGCAATGTTCCAATATTTGAGGGGCCGCCACAAAGAAGAGGGAGTCAACCTATTCTTCGAAGCACCTGAGGGCAATGGGTGAAAAATAAACAAGGAGAGAAGCAATTTAGAAGTAAGGAGAGATTTCCTGATAGTGAGAACAATTAACCAATGGAACAACTTGCCTCCAGAGATTGTGAATGCTTGGAAGTTTTTAAAGAAGAGATTGGACAATCATTTGTCTGAAATAGTATAGGGTTTCCTGCCTGAGCTGAGGATTGGACTAGAAGACCTCCAAAGTCCCTTCCAACTCTGATATTCTCTCTATGTGTATGTCTATATATCTATGTCTATCTCAACAGAACAGAATAACAAAGTTGGAAGGTACTTTTGGAGGTCCTCTAATTCAACCCCACTGTTGAAGCAGATATCATTCCAGACAAATGGCTGTCCAAACTCTTTCTAAAAAATTTCAGTGATGGAGTGCCCATAATTTCTGGAGGCAACCCTGGTTAACTGGTTAATTGTTCTCACTGTCAGGAATTTTTTTTGTTAATTCTAGGTTGGTTCCCTCTTTGATTCATCTCCCTCCATTGCTTCTTGTCCTGCCTTTAGGTGCTTTGGAAAATAGGTCTCTATCTCTATCTCTCTTTTTCTATGTCTCCCTCTCTTTCTCTTCCTCTCTTTGTACAAGGTGAAGCACAGAGCTCAAGTGGTAGCTAAAAAACAAAACAAAAACCTGCCTACTGGCATGAAATTGCTAATCCCAGTGTGATTAATGGATGATGGCAGGAGCTGATGTTTAAACAATGCAGCAAGACCACCCGGTGGAGTAGACAACCTGTGTTCTCACAAAGATTTGAACTCTACTTTTCACAATCCATTGCCGTTGACAATGTAGCCTGGAGCTGACGGACCTTGAAACCCAAAGAGATGGGGAACACGTCCTTCCTTTCAACTATAACACACCTTGCTGGAAATGCAACTCTTGTCAGGTTAGGTTAAGTCAGCACCATGGACAGTTCCTATGTGAGAAACATTTAGCATCTCAGGAAAGCGAAGCCTTTTATTATTTTCTTAAAGAGCCAAGTTGTACCAAGTCCCAAACTCCATATCCAACTGGTTCCTTGAGGGACACACTCTATGCATAGCTATGGGCCCTGGGCAGTCTGAATCAGGAGGCTGTCCATTAATCAGGGCTGTGGCTTTATCAGGATGATGGGATGTGGGATGTCTCATGGTGTGATGACCCGGGGTGTGGCACAAAGGCAACACAGATAATCAGTAGGAGTCCCTTTATGAGCTCCAACTTTGCCCCCAATGTCCTGGTTACCTCTGGCTGGAGAAAAACTCTCCCAGGAACAGCCTTTGGCTGCAGAGAATCAAGTCCAAAACGTGGTCAACAGAAACTGTAACTATAAGTCCAATCAAGGCAAGATGAGGTAATTAATCTGGTAGGGCAGGAGCAAGAATTCCAGATGTGAAGACACGGCAATTAATTTAACACGGTTGGGAAGACGCCAGGAACACAGATAAGCAAAGTCAGCACAAGATAAACTCACGTTTGTTTGTAGCAGCTGCCACACTCAGCATGCATCTCTTTTAAACTCTCATTCCCAGCTGTGGCTAATGAAGGGAATCAGGGCCCTTTCCTGCCCCATAAGCCACGCGACTCACGTTGTTCCCTTCTCCATTCCTCCCTGCGTGCCCTAGGATGAAGAGGAGGTGGGCCTGGGTCTTCCTCTGAACTCCCTCTCCCTTGTTCTACCTCTTCCCTGCTCTGCCCAGCCAGACTTTGCCCTTCCTCAGTTTCCTCTACAGCCAATGGAGCCACACTCCCATTCCCTGTCAACTGTTCATCTTCTTCCTCAGATTCAGACTTTTGACACGGGCATGATACATGGTATGGCTGAACTGAGGGAGCTACTGGGAAAACTCCCTGGCAGGATGTCTGTAGAGATTCTCAGTCATCCAGGTCATGGTTTTCCCAAAGTTGCTTTTTCAGGAGACAACTGGACTTTCTTGTTTTTTTTCTTTTGAAAAAAAAAAGGGGGGGGGGATATAAGAGGAATACAAGATCCCAAGGGAGGAACATGGGAGATTGATTGAAAAGTTAATAAGAGTTGAAATACTATGAAGGACAAGAGATGATGGATAGATACAGAATACCTCTTAATGTGGGATTTGTCTTACTAAAGATTGGAAAATAGAGTTAGAAATTAAAAACTGGGAAAAATTTATTATGCATACTGTCACATGTTATAAGTTACCACAACTACTATGTATATGTAAATGTTAGAAGCTGAAAGACTACTACTATGTATGCTTAAATAGTAAAGGGTAAGAGATGATGGATAGATACATAATATTTCTTAATATGGGAATTGTTTTATTAGGGAATTAGAAAAATGAGGTAGAAAGTAGAAACGGGGAAAATATTACTATGGATACTGCTACAAAATACAATACCTTATAACTACAATGTACACATAAATGTTAGAAGTTGAAAGATTATCATGTATATCTAAATAGTATTATTATTGTTATTAGTATTTTGTGTAAAGTAAATTGATTCAGACAATGTACTGCTCACTCAGTACTCATATATGTTAAAGAAAAAAACCATAAATAAAATCATTAAGAAAAGGAAGTCCAGTTGCCTCCTGTAAAAACACCTTTGGGATTTCCCACAGGACAGGAACAGGGACATAAAAAACTTTAAGTCTTAGGTATGTTGGGGGATGCGGTGGCTCAGTGGATAAGACGCTGAGCTTGTCGGTCAGAAAGGTCGGCAGTTTGGCGGTTCGAATCCCTAGCACCACATAACGGAGTGAGCTCCCGTTCCTTGTCCCAGCTTCTGCCAACCTAGCAGTTTGAAAGCACGTAAAAAATGCCAGTGGAAAAATAGGGTCCACTTTGGTGGGAAGAGAACAGCGTGTGCCTTTGGGCATTTAATCATGCCGGCCACATGACCACAGAGACGTCTTAGGACAATGCTGGCTCTCTTTGGCTTTGTAATGGAGATGAGCACCGCCCCCTAGAGCTGGAAACGACTAGCACATAGGTGTGAGGGGAATCTTTACCTAGGATGGACCCGAGGCTGATGGGAATATTTGAGAGATGGTACTTCCCTGTCCCCCCCCCTCCATAAACAAGATCTTATTTTTGAATTATTTAGTACTGGGTGGAACTATGACAAAGTTGCTGAAGGTGGGATTCAAATGTCAAAACTATAAATGTCCTAGCAAGCGGTTCTGACAATTCTGCAGAAGTTAAAAGCCAGAGGGGAGGGGAAAAAAATACCAAACTCAAAGAATTCTCCTTTAAATGACTTTCATTGCTCTGCTCTCATCTTGTGGGCTTGTTAACTTCTACCAGAAATCACTAACTCATCATATAATAGATCACGTTTTATTATGTCAGCTGAGGAGTTCTTTGAGTTGAAAGCCTGTGTGCTCTTTGAGAAAAAGAGAAGAAAGACTGAAAGCCCAATCTGAAATTCTTATCAACATTATTATTCTCTTGTTTTGGTCATGGGGGCTTATGGCTTGACTCGGGCTGTGATAAGATTCCATTAGAGAATTGTAGGTGGGTAGAATCTTAGCTTGAAAACTGAGGCCAACCTATTGCGTAGAGTTATTGTTGAGGGGATGGAACAAAGAGAATGTTTCATGAATTTCATCCTTTAAGAACAGAGTGGCCCCTGAGACATTTCCTTTGTTTTATTAAATTGAGAGACTGCCTGACCCCAAAAGACTTGGAATGTGGACAATTGTAAAAAATAAGAAAGCCACAAAAAGGAACCATGCAGCATATGTCCAGAAAAAAAAACATACCATGTAACAAGAAAAGCCACAGAAAAAACTACCCCAAGGCCTTTATTTGTTTACAATTGTTGGAAACCTCTGACTTCTTTTCATGACACATTTACTTATTTAAGAAAAATTATTTGGCTGCCCAACTCACTCTCAGGCACAATTAAGATTGTTTTAGTATGAAAACCATAGGGCAAACAATAGCACTTAGACTTATATACTGTTTCACAGTGTCCTCTCTAAGTGGTTTATAGAATCGGTTTATTGCTCCCAATAATGTGGGTACTCATTTTACCAACCTCAGAAGGAGGGAAGGCTGAGCCAACCTTGAGCTGGTCAGGATCAAACTGCTATCAGTCAGCCTGCAATACTGCATTCTGGCCACTGCACTGCTCTTAAAAGGCTTCATGTAGACCTTTTTTAAAAAAAATCATTCCTCCCTCCAAAATAATGAGAAATAATTAAAAATCCTGCCCTGCTATGGCCCTTAGTCTTCTAAAATTTTAAACATTTTATTATTTCACTTTTAAAACCACCCAGTTCTATAGTGACTCTGGGTGGCTCACAATTAAAACATTAAAAGGAAACAATGTCCATAAAAGAAGAAAAAAAAAAAAGTACAGTCAACAGGGAACAAAACCCAAAGAAATTCAACCACCATCCTAACCCAAGACAAAGTTGGTCTTTGACAGCCACCCAGAGTTGTTTGATACAAGATGGTCAGCAAATTAATATCATAATAAATAAATACATTTGTGGAATATGCACTGGATGGGAGCAATATTGGACTCCAGTGTGAGATATAATTTCAGATCAACTCCAAAATGTCCCTCATCGTTGTTCTAGAAGAACAATGTGGTATAAATGTCATAAGAACCTAACTAAAATGCCAGCTTAGGGAGTGTCAAACTCTTCTCCAAGTTGGCTAAGCTCCAGGAAGACATCCCTGAAGAGCAAAAATAAAGCTGGATTTTCACCAAGACAAGATGCAAAAGAGCCAACAAAGAAGGACAAATTATATGACACCGCTGAAAGCTTTTGTGGAAACCAGGGATTAAAACACGGGTTGCTGTGGGAAGAATGTGTTGATTTTTCTGCCCATCTTTAATAAGTCTTGGCAACGGAATGGGAGGGGAGCAAGAGGAACACAGAGGATGAAATAGTTTTTCAAAAAAGGCCAACAGCTCTGAAAGCAGCAAAGACAAGGAAACAGACAGACAGATTGCTTTATCTTTCTTTCTTTTTGGTGGACAAGATGAGCCCAAGGCGAGTTCAAAGCCCCTTGATGGAATAGAGAGCCTGATTGGGTAGTGGAGAGAAAGATGAAACCCTCGACAAAGAAGAAAACCTCTCTAGCATTTGTGAGTGTTGCGAGATGCATATTGATGCTAAATTGGAGCTTATTTAGTGAAAGCTGGGCCGCCATCTCAGGTTGAGTTTCTGGAGATCAAAGTCTAACTCTCACCCTCCTTTCTCCTGTCTGGGGAGAAATTGGGGAAGAGAAAGGGCATGTCAAATAGAAGAGAATGGCCAGCTCTCTTTTAACAGAAGCTAATGCTCAGTCTGCAAAGGTGGCCTGTATTAAGTCTAATTTCCCCCATTCCCACAGTTTCCAAGGTGTTTTAGGCATGTATATGTGTGTGAAATGCAAAGCACGTAACATTATATACCCCTCCTGGAACTCACGGGCTAGAATTGTGCCAGCTATCAAACTTCACAGGACTTTTAGTTGAGCTCACAAAAAATGGAGTTGAGGTTCTAAGGCGGGCGTGATGTATTTATTTATTTCGTGTCCAGATCAAACCTGAAATTTGCCAAAATGGAGGGCACCTTTTTGCCTTTATCGTTGGCCAGAAACAAATGACTTTCCATGTGTTTTACTGGTAGCAATTGACAGACCAACACATGGGCCGGATTCGGTGTCTTGTCACACTCGCAAAGCATGTTGTTATTCCGAAACAACCTCCCACTTGACCAATTTGGTTTTACACTTAGGCAATCCCATCATTAACCTATTCAATGCCCTCCAAGTAGCTTAGGGGAGGGATATCTGTTCCCTCAGCCACGTTCTCTTCTGTGATTATTCCCTGATTGCCTTGACAGGCATGATTGACTTACTTTAGTTGTTGAATTTCAGTCCTGTCTTTCTGACAGGACCTCAAGGCATTGACAACCCCACCCCCAATTCAGCAGCCCTGCATGATGGGCTGGCACAAAAGAGTCCAGGTCAGGAACTAGAAATCACAAAAACGACCAGAAGCCTACTTCATAGATAAAGGCTGCAATAGCAGAACTTTGAAATCTCGTTTTTTCTTCCCTCTCTTTTATACCAAAGAGAATCATGACAAGTCAAACTTGTGTTTCTTTCTCACCTTTTCCTGTTTTCATGTTTTACTAATAGCTATTGAATATTTCCACCCTCATTGCCTTTGTAGTCCTCTATAGAGAGTGACCGGTCCAGAGTTATTTAGTGAATTTTCATGGCGGAGATGGACCTGAGTTTTTCAAGATCTCTCGACTAAAATCTTAAGCACTAAAAATGGAAACAGCATCTTTTGTGATGTGAATACAAGACTTTCTAGCTGGATGAAGAAGACATGGTTAAAAACAATGGGCCTTAAAAATTCATATATGGAAGTGTTTGAGCTCTAAATAGGCTGCTATACCAGAATGACAGCTGAGTTCACACTTTGTGCTAAGCCAAAGTCTGAATTATTTGTTTTTTTTGCATATCTTATTGTTTGGACTACAATAAATGGCAGTCCATCATTTATGGCTTAATGTGTTATGCAAACTCAATGAACTGTAGTTTCTTTAGCAAGCCATTGCTTGGTTGATGTGTGAATCCAGCTGTTTAGAGCAGCATCCAAAAGGAAGACTCGGATCTGAATGCTTTGTGCCAGTCTGTAGCTCAATATATTTCACATCTATTACTAAGGTTCATAAACAAGAATTTGCCTGAATTGCCTCTCACTCAGATAAGTCATTTGCTGGATAATGCTCAAAAGAAAACATTAACCTTGTCTTCATCTACATTGCTAAGGGAGCTAATGTAGTTTCATTCACACCATTAGGAGGAAAATCCAAAGATAATTTTATTTTTTTGCATTAAAAAGTCAACCTATTGAGAAAGAAAAGTTGATATAGGCATGCATTAAGCTTGTTGGCATTTGGAGGAATTGTAGTTTAACATATCTGGAGGGCATCCATTTTAATTTCTTGCACCAGCACTGAATGGCATCATTTGACCAGAAAAATCCAAGAATAAAACTTCTAATTGCAATCTGTGCTTTCTCTTCTCCAGAGTGCAGTTTTGCAGTTGGAATAGAACAGAATAACAGAGTTGGAAGGGACCTTGGAGGTCTTCTAGTCCAACCCCCTGCTTAGGCTGGAAACCCTGCACTACTTCAGACAAATGGTTATCCAATCTCTTCTTAAAAACTTCCAGTGATGAACTTCTGGAGGCAAGTTGTCCCACTGGTTAATTGTTCTCACTGTTACGAATTTTCTCCTTAATTCCAGGTTGCTTCTCTCCTTGGTTAGTTTCCATCCATTGCTTCTTGTCTTGTCCTCCGGTGCTTTTGGGAGAATAGCTTGACTCCCTCTTCTTTGTGTTTCCACTGTACTTTCTTGAGGTAGGACATAATTTGTGAATTCTCTCCTTGGATCTTTTAATGTAATATTCTAGAATGATTACTTCGCAACATCCCTCCTCCCAAGCCAGATTGTCATCACCTACCTCCCAAGAACCAGATCAAACAGCCAAGTATTTTGTTCCTCCAGGCCTACACCTGGATTGTGGCAGGATTGGCAACCAGGCATGGAAGTCATACCTTGCCAGGAACCGAGACTAGCCTGAATCCTCAGCGGAAGTTGTTGGCCTGGCATCTTTCAGCAGGGTGGTTTGTATGCTTGCTGGGAAGCCAAAACCAATCCTTGCAGACAATTAATCATAGGCTTGGAGCAGATTCCGGTTCAATTGCTGCGGGGTAGTGTTGATGCCAATCCTGGAGAAGTTGGATGAGTTTGTACAGATATTGATGAGTTTTGATGCTAGCTCATGATAGCTCCTTGGTGAGAAAGAAGCAAGGAAGATAAATTTCTCTATCTACAATTAATCTTCGGGAGTCTTCTGAGTTGCTGCCCAAACTAAACTGAGTCAAAGAGCAGCAGAGCTATCACAGAAAGAAGGGATTAAAAAAACAGAAGGGTCTGATCGGGATCAGAAGTCTCACCTTTGAAATCTGAAGGGAAAACATTCTGACTTACGCTTTCTATATTTTAAAATATGCTTTGAAGGTGAGTTGGGGGAAAAAAAATCAAGCAACAGCAATAGCACTTAGGTTTGTATATTGCTTTACAGCACTTTACTTCCCCCTTTAAGCAGTTTACAGAGGCAGCCTATTGCCCCCAATAATCTGGGTCCTAATTTTACCCAGTCGGAAGGATGGAAGGCTGAATCAACGGTAAGCTGGTATGGATGGATAGGTGGATAGGGAAGGGAAGGGAAGGGAAGGAGGGAGGGAGGGAGGGAGGGAGGGAGGGAGGGAGGGAGGAAAATTGCCATAGCACTTAGACTGATATACCACTTCACAGTACTTTACAGCCTTCTCTAAGTGGTCTACGGAATTAGCATCTTGCCCTCAACAATCTGAGTTCTCGTTTTACCGACCTTGGAAGGATGGAAGGCTGAGTCAACCTCTAGCTGGTGGGAATCGAACTACTGAACTTCTGGCAACCAGCAGTCGGCAGAAGTAGCCTGCAGTACTGCATTCTAACCACTGTGCCACCACTATCTCTGTACATTTGAATTTTATTCTTTGGATTCCGAGCTGGAGAACTCAGTTTAGGTGGTTAGTTTATGGATCTGTGGTGTTAGCCGGAGCCAATTATATAAAACTATGGTTCAGTTAAGCATTCATATAACCTGTGAACACATTCTTTGTGATGTGGAAATGAATAATATGGTGAAAGGCAGGAGCTTTCAGTTCAAAGGACTAGAGTTTTGGTTAGAATTATAATCCATACTATTGAATTATAATCCAATGCTATCCATAATATTGATTAAGTCAAAGATCAGCAAAATTCAGGAGAATAAGACAAAACAAAAATTGCTTCTAATTTTTAAGTGGATAGAATTCAGACTAAGCTTGGCTTATATGCCAATGGGCGTTTGAAATCTTTCAAGATTCTTGGTGGAAGTGCCAAGCCATAAAACCTAGTTGGACCAATACTAGTTCCTGTGTTCCTGTAATGTGGAGTGGGTATGAACTAAATACCATATTAACTAAATGAATTTATAGTTGTGTGTGGTAGCCAAAGAGAAACAGGCTAGGCCTTCAACTATCCAACTTCATTGTCAATGAACCTAGTATGCTATATAAAATTGGCCTCTGTTTTTGGAAAAACAGAGTTCAGAATGGAACAATTGACAGCAAAGAACTGGTGTGATGAAAGGAGGGCTTATATCTCATCCACTCTTCTGATTCCCTCCAAAACATTGTTACCTGAAGCTCTTTTCTACCCTTACTGCTCCGGGTTGACTTTTGTTGAGAAAACAGTTTTGGAACTTAACAGTAGCTGGAGATAATTTGGAGCTCAAAACAACCAGTGGTTGCACACTTTCTCTAATCTTTTTCCCTCCCGAATGACTCAACCTATCATAAGTGGCTACAAGTATTTAGAGAAATATGCCATTTGGCAAATGCTGGTGGCCAGGTTTTGACCCACATCATCTTGAAATGCATTTCCAGTTAAGCCCATGTTTTTTGCACCTGTTTCACCATTCTTTACCACCAGTGGTGCGGTTCAATTTTTTTTTGCTACTGTTTCTGTGGGTGTGGCTTCATGGGCGTGGCTTCGTGGGCGTGGCTAGGGAAGGATACTGCAAAATCACCATTTCCTCCCCACCCCACTAACCTGCTTTCCAGCTCCGTTCTCCTATGCAGGGTAACAAAAGAAGACCCAGCCAATCAGCTGGGACTTGGGAGGCAGAGAATAGTTGGGGGCAGGACCAGTCAGAGGTGGGATGTGCCGGTTGTCTGAACTACTCAAAATTTCCACTACTGGTTCTCCCAAACTGGCCGGAACCTGCTTATTTCCACTTCTGTTTACCACACTCCTTACATTCTCAGCCTGTTGCCCCAGTCCAAAATTCAGGGTTTATTTAGCTTTCCTGATTCCAAAGAGCATTATGACAGGAGTTCAAAATGTTGCTTTTTGTTCAGTGCAAATTGGCTGTTCGATTCAATCCGCTGCAGTGCCTCCCAGATGAAATGGCCTGCGTGCCTCCATCTTTCCAGCATGGCTGTGATCTCTTTTATTTTCTGACTTTCAGGGAGGAATGTAAGAGCTATCTGTTATTCAGGAGAGGAGAAATTGGTGTAAAACCAAAATAACTCCTCAAGACCCCCCCTCCCCAAACCCCCATAGCAGGCCAGGATTTAGCCCAAGTCAGGTTGAACTTGACGGATTGATCTCTTCTTCCTTTGGAAAAAAAAGGCAGCATCGAGATAAGTGGCTGGGGGCAGCCTTTTGTGTGCACACCGCGTGACTTATCTGGGCTCAGAGAATTGGTTTTATTTGGTTGATTGACTGATTGGAGTGTTTAGATCTGATCGTCAATTGCAGAAACCTTCCAGAAAGCTTGCAGAAATCACCACAATAAGCTTTTAATTATATATATATATATATATATATATATATATATATATATGTATGTATGTATGTATGTATGTATGTATATGTATATGTATATGTATATGTATATGTATATGTATATGTATATGTATATGTATATGTATATGTATATGTATATGTATATGTATATGTATATGTATAAATGGCATTCAGCTTTGTTCGGGTATTTTCCCACGTCATAGTAGTGGTGCTTTTAAAGTTGTAGCAATGTTTCAGCAGAATCTCATCTGCCATCATCAGGCTTCTTTATAGTGTATAATTCACAGACGAACACTATACAGAAGCCTGATGATGGCAGATGAGATTCTGCTGAAAGGTTGCTACAACTTTAAAAGCACAACTACTATGACGTTGGAAAATACCCGAACAAAGCTGAATGCCATACATGTAAGTACCCGTGAAAACTTAAGAAAACAAATATATATATATATATATATATATATATATATATATATATATATATATATATATATATATATATATATATACTTGACAGCTCTCTCTAAGCATTTTACAAATTTAGCAGATTGCCCCCCAACAATCTGAGTCTCCATTTTACTGACCTCAAAAGGATGGAAGGCTGAGTCAACCTTGAGCCAGTCAGAATCGAACTCCTGGCAGTGGGCAGAGTTAGCTTGCAATTCTGCATTCTAACCAGTACACTGCTATGGCTTATATCGCAATAGCAATAGCACTTAGACTTATATACTGCTTCACAGTGCTTTACAGTCCTTTCTAAGTGGTTTACAAACACAGCATATTACCCCTCAACTATCTGGCTCCTCATTTTACTGACCTCGAAAGGATGGAAGGCTGAGTCAACGTTGAGCCAGTCAGAATTGAATTGCTGGCAGTCAGCAGAATTAGCCTGCAATACTACTTTCCAACCGTTGCGCACCATGGCTCATTTTTTTGTGTTGGCAATAAACCTTTTAGAATGGATAGATCATACCCTTCCTAGAAGGCAACTACTGTTGACACCTTTGCTGAGAACCAATAAACAATTCGTTTGGCTGGTAATAACCGGAAGTGGGCAGTTTTTTTTTCCCATCTTCTGCTTTCTTTTCTCAAAAGGCAATTGATTTTATAAATGAGTATTAGGAATCTGGCAAAACCTCTTCCACCTCTGATGTGTTTCTCTGGTATCATCTTTCCATCTTGGAATACAGTGTGGTGCAGTGGTAGGATTCAATTTTTTTTTACTACTGGTTCTGTGGGTGTGGCTTCGTGGGTGTGGTGTGGCTTGGTGGGCGTGGCTTGGTGGGCATGGCAGGCAAAGGGTACTGCAAAATCCCCATTCCTTCCCTACCCAACAAACCTGCTTTCCTGCTCTGTTCTCCTATGTAGGGCAACAAAAGAAGACCCAGCCGATCAGCTGGGACTCAGGAGGCAGAGAAGAGATGGGGGCAGGGCCAGTCAGAGGTGGTGTTTGCCAGTTCTCTGAACTATTCAAAATTTCTGCTACCGGTCAGAACTGGTCAGAACCTGCCGAATACCACCTCTGGTGTGGTGCTATGTTTAAGATATTTGGCTGGGATGGTATTTTTTCCTTAAAAAAAAACTCGACAACTTTCAGATGTGTGGACTTCAACTCCCAGGGTTCCCTAGCCAGTACTGAAGTTCACATCCCTTAAAGTTGCTGTGATAGAGAAACATTGTGCTAGGGCAGGGGTGGGCAAACTATGGCCCGCGGGCCACATCCGGCCCATTGGTCATTTTAATATGGCCCACCTCTGAAAAAAAATATTCGCCTCTGAAAAAAAAATTGGGGCCGGCCAAAAGAGACCCCGCGCCACGCACCCAAAAATTGCACACACAACAAGGAGCTGGGCAGCCGCATCCCTGGTAGTGGGGCCAAGGCCGCCGCCTGGGGAACGCCCACTGCTTCCCTTTGTCAGGCTGGGCAGTGGCGTGTTGCCCTGTGCTGCGTGGCCCCTGCCTGGCAGCGTGCTTCTCAGCTGGTCTCCTTCTCCTCGGCCATACAGAACAAACAGGCAGAGAAGGAGGAGACCAGCTGGCTGGTTGGGGGAAGCTTTCTGTGCCGAAAGAGGCAGCTATTAATCTCCGGCTTTGCTCCGCTTCTCCAATGGTCCAGCACCACCCTGTTCTTCTTGTGTTGTGAAAGAGGTGGCTAATGATCTCCGGCTCCGCTCTGCTTCTCCAACATCCAGCACCACCCTGTTCTGTGTCAGGCCCAGCAAGTCTGAGCAGCCGGCGTGCAGAACAAGGCGGTGCCGGATGTTGGAGAAGCAGAGCGGAGCCGGAGATCATTAGCCGCCTCTTTCGCAGCACAAGAAACCTCCCCCAACTGGCCAGGTGCTCTCCTCCTTCTCTGCCTCCTTCTCTGGCTCTCCCCTCTTGCTCCTCACAGTTGCCCTGAGCTGGTGCGGTTCTTTACTTGGGCAGCCAGACACCCGCAGCAGCAACAGGCAGTTCTGCCCGGGCTCCAGGTGTCCGGCTGGGGCTGTCAGGAGTTGCTACTGCCGGCGCAGCTCCACGCGGCTCCAGTCCCGCGTTGCCTTGGGAAGGAAAAGGCAAAACCAGGAGCCGCTGAGCCTGAGCCTCCGGTGCTGCTGCTGCCATTGCAAAGCACCACCGCGGCTCTTCCTTTTTGCCTTTCCCTTCCCGAGGCAACGCGGGACTGGAGCCGCACTGGTGGTAGCAACTCCTGACTCAGGGGGCCTCCGAGGGGAGGGGAAGGAGGAGAAGAAGGGGGTAAGGGGGGGCGATTCCCAAAAAATCTTGTGCTGATCCGGCCTGTCTGTCAAATTTTAAAAGTCAATGCAGCCCCCGAGCCAAAAAGTTTGCCCACCCCTGTGCTAGGGTCTGGGGAAATTCAGATTTATATCAATTTCAGTTGTGGAACTTCTCAGAGTGACTTCCGGCCATCCAAATTTCTGAGGCCAACCTAGGAAAATTGGAAGGAAGGTTTGCCATAGATTAGCCTGTGGAAATACAAATGGGTCACCCATCTGATGAAGAAATAAATATTTCACGTTTACACGGGTTAGAATGTGTGATTAGGAAAAGCAGTTTGAAGATTCTGTGGTTAGTTGTCATGCCCCTGTTGGAGACTGACTCTGAGGGAGAGGAGGAAGAGCCGACAGGGAGTAGAAGTGTGGCTCCAGAGGTTGTGGAGGAGGCTGAGGAAGGGCAGAGGCCATCTGAGCAGTCAGAGGAAGACCCAAGCCCATCCCCTCTCCATTCTAGGGCACGCAGGGAGGAGAGGATAAGAGAGAGATGTGAATGGTGTGGTCTATGGGGGAGGAAAGGGCCTTGATCCTCTTCATGGGCTGCAGTTGTGACAACTGGTTAAAAGGACGGACGTGCATATGGGCCAGTGCTGAAAACAAAGCATGGAAATATCTCTAGTTTGTTGTTCCTCTCTGAGCGTCCTTCCCAGTGTGTGTTCTGATGTCTGTGGATGTCCTCAAGCCCTTATCTTGCCTGGTTCCCTTATCTGCTTCAGTGTGGTTTGTATTGTTTTTACTCTTTATAATTTATAGGCATTTTTAGTTTAAATGGCATTCCCTCCTTTTCGTAACTGCTTGTGGGGGAATTTTTTTGTCTCCAGTCAAGGATATTTGGAGCTCTGAAGCAAAATGAAGGAATAAAAGGGACTTCACCTGTTTTTGTGACTGCGTTTATTTTGTAACCCACCTTGGGTCATCACACTAGCATTGTGAAATTGGAATTCGGTCTTTTTGTTTGTGGCTCAGCTTTGTGGGATGTAGGCATTTTGTGATTTATTCACTGAACCATGATCAAGCAATAGCAACAGTAGCTGGGAAAAAAAAACCTCTTTGCAGTGAGTCCGGTATCCCCAATCAGCTCAGTAATTTTAGGAACTGGAGCAGAAAATCTCATTTCTTGGCTCCCTTCTCCAATCATAAAACTACAATAGTGACAGATTCAAACAACTAAGAATTTTCTGCCCTTGTTTTTGCCAAACTTCCATTTCTCTGTGTATGAGGCTCACACCCTGTATATGCATAGAATGTTTCTTTTCAGGAATAAAACCGTTTTGGGTTCTTTTTTCCCTGTTTTCTTCCAAGATGATGCTTTTCCTTCTCCTGAGTTTTTAAACTTCTTTTCTGACCCAATAAAATTGCATCTTTTGAGGGGGTTTATTGACTGACTGGATGTATTTAATTCTTTGAAGGTTAGAAGGATGCAGATGTGCAGGGTGGGGATGATGGCATAATCCATACCCAACTGGAAGACATCAGACAAGGGAAATCTCACTAACTCATCCTGTCCTAATTTGTTTTGGGGTTGTTGTTGTTTTTTGCACATATCCCATTGCAGTTTTTAAAGCAACAGACGCTTTAAAATAAACTCCCTTTGTTGACCACTAGCTGACTCCTCTCTTAAATTTGAGCATTTCCAAATGAGAGAGATTTGTTTTTGATAGGTGATGAAAATAAGCGCAAACCGTGGTTTGGAAAACAAAGACATATTTGCATGCATAAATAAGTAAATAAATAACAGAAAACAACTCAATTCTAGTAGTGGAGTTAATTAAAGAATTGGGATTTCTTTTAGAAGCCCTGGAGTTTATTAGAGCCTTCCTAACATATGGTCCGTTCTTTTGCCAGATGCAATTTGTTTGCCCTGAAGATGTCAAATTATTCAAAATAAATGAGCGATTCCTTGATCATGTCAAAAATACAGGGTGTCGTGGATCAGTTTGCAATTCAGAGAACAAATAGCCTGTATGAAAGTAGCCTGTATGATGAATTACTCTGGTTCTGTCTTCCTCAACACGAGTTTCAACCATCAACATTCTTTGAAGAGGGGATGAAGGAGCAGAACTAAAATTTGAGCAGACAGAAGTGTGGCCAGTGAATAATTATTCATTTTGAATGAATTTGAATGAGAACTGGTAGCGAAAATTTTGAGCAGTTCGGAGAACTGACAAATACCACCTCTGACTAGCCCCACCCCCCATCTATTCTCCACCTTCCATTGAGTCCCAGCTGATTGGCTGAGTCTTCTTTAGTTGCCCTGCACAGGAGAACAGAGCTGGAAAGCAGGTTAGTGGGATGGAGAGGGAATGGGGATTTTGCAGTATATCCTTCCCCTGCCATGCCCACCAAGCCACGCCCATACAACCAGTAGTAAAAAAAATTGAATCCCACCACTGGTGACAAATTGTGATATTTAGATACATACATGGATAAGTGGGATAGGCCAGTGTGGTTGGATGGCAAAGAAATATATATGAGCATGTACTTTTAAATTGACGAATGAAGTGGGTGAAGACAGAGAAAGGGGATATTTATTAAATCTGTTTGGAGGGATAGCTAATAACTACAAAGACCGTAATAACATTTGGAACCACTTTGAAAGATGAGAGAGATCAGCAGAAAATAACAGCAAGAAATTACACAAAAACAAAAGCAACAACAATAATATCTTTATGATGCTCTTAGTCCAGAACAGAAATAGTATTACAAGGCTTAAAAAAATATAAAATAAAACTGCTGCTATGTAAGTTATTGCTAGACCCTGTCAGTCAATAAATAATCAATATACGGTAGAAGATGTTTCTACGATCTGGGAAATTAGTTAATAAAACCCGAATTAGTCTCAGTGGAGAATCAGGATTACAGCGTCAAAAGATGTGTTTGATTTTGTCTTGTGTTCCCTGCTGTGTTGGGAAATAATTTCTGGGAATTTCTGTCGAAACATGCAATTTTCTTCATTTAGGAAATAGAAGTCAATTCACAGATACAGAGTGGGGGTTTTCTGTCTTGGCAATAATATTTGTGAAACAGATCTTGTAAAGTTGAACACCACCCCGAATATGAGTCAGCAGTGTGATGGGACTGCAAAAACACTGTTTAAACTTTATTAACTTTTAATATTTAATGTTTTAACATTTTAATTGTTTTATATTGCTGTGTTTCGACGTTAGAAGCCAGCCAGCGAGATGGGTGGCACATAAATGTAAGCACTATTAATATTAAATATATATTAATATTAAAATGAATTAAATAGCATTAATAGAAGCATAATTTCACAAAGTATATGAAATATTAGTTCCACTCTTGGTTAAACCACATCTCAATGTGGTGTCCAGTTCTGGAGACTATATTTTAGGAAAAAATTGGGCAAAGTAAAATGGGCTTAAAGAAGACAGTGGCAATGATCAGCAGGCTCGAAATCAGTTCTATGATCCAAGTTGTGCTATTTACTTTTGAGAGAAGAAGTGAACAGGAAATATGACTGCCCTTTTCAAATTTCTGAAGGGAAGTCCCATTGAGAAAGAAGCTTGGACCTTCATCCATCATCCCACTCTGAAGGACGTGGAATAATAACTTAAGCTACAGGAAAGCAAATTCTAATTTAATTTACAGAAAATTTGCAGGCAGGAAAAAGCAGCTTGATGGTAAAGCTAATTACTCAAATAAGCAGTGCCCTTCCCATCACAAAATGTGAGAGAATCACTATTGGTTTGAAAGGCTGTGCATACTCAACAGACAATTGAACTGGGTACCCTCAATGGCCCTTTCCAAGTTTATTATTCCACATTTCTACCTTGTTTCCCCCAAAATACGAACTACCCTGAAAGTAAGTCGTAGCTTGATTTTTACATGTGCACCCGATATAAGCCCTACCTCCAAAATAAGCCCTAATTAAGATGCTGCTCACTCCAGAGTGCATGGGTAAAAATTAAGCTAAGGTGGAGATGGGGTGGTGGTGGACAGTTGTAGCCAGGCCTCACACACCCCAACATCTGCCTTGCCAGCCCATTTCTTCTGCAGCTGGAAAGGCTGGCAAGGCTTTCCTAAAGGCCTCTGTAGCTGAGAACAAAGCTCCGGATCGATCCAGAGCTCTGTTGTCGGCTGCAGAGGCCTTCAAAAAAGCCTTGCCGGCCACAGAAGAAAGAGTTCCTGAAGGCCTCTGACAGCGAAAAGGAGGTTGCGGGCGAGGCATGCAAGCGAGGTTAGTCAGTGGATGATGTCCCCTGAAAATAAGACCTGGTGCCTTTTTTGGTGGCAAAAAAATTATAAGACATGGTCTTATTTTTGGGGAAGCACAGTATGTTCTCATATGTAGATGTGTGCACACACGTTTTGCAAATTCTAAGAGTTGAATGTACTCTATTATGAAAACCCACCACTGTAATTTGCCAGCTGCCGATTATAGGTTAGGGTGGTGTTTTTTCAAACTTGGCAACTTTAAGATTGGTGGACTTCAACTCCCAGAATTCCCCAGCCAGCATGTAACATGGGAGTTGAAGTCCACCTGTCTTAAAGTAGCCAAGTTTGAAAAAAACACCACCCTCACTCTGATGTCATATGCTGGCTGGGGGAAATTTGGGAATCCACCTATTTTAAAGTCGCCAAGCTTGAAAAAAACACTGTGTGAGAGTATTAAATAAATGTAGTCAACGGTGATTTGTTTTCCGTAAATGTGGTTGAAAGAAGAATCAGCTGATGATATGCAAAAGAAGTTCAAATGGGTCATTTAAAATTCCATGGACTGACAGCGCAAATTCTAGCCTTGTGACTAACATCCCTTTCATTGGCATCAGAGCCCAACTTCTTGGCTGCTGAGCCAACATCCTTGGCTGGTTGCTAGGCAACCGGATGCTCCTGCTGGGTGTAAAAAGGAAAAAAAGAAGAAAGAAAAAGAAAACAAGAAGTGAGTTCTTCTTCTTTAGTCTGTCACATCTTTCCTGTGGTGGAAAATAAACTCTACAATAATAGCTATTAAGTGGTATCCTTGTTATAAACAAGTTTTCTGGGCTTTTGTAAAACGAATGATTTTCCCAGGGAGAAGAAGGGGCCACTTAAGAAATCAAACCCGAATCTTTACTTATCTTCGGTTGTCTTTATTCTTAGCCCCAACTTCAGCTACTTTGTAAACTCGTTATAATTTTGTTTGTTGTTTCTCCCTTTCCCGCCCTCTCTCTCTCTCACCCCAAGTTTATCTGGACCGGTAATGGGATTATTAATCCATTTTGCTAGCAATGTATGCACACATTGAATAAGGCTGGCTGAATAATGGGGGAGGCGAGCTTAGCTCCAAAGCTGCTAAATCTATTTTGAGTAGCAAAGTGGATGTGGTATTAATGGCTCCCGCTAAAGCCATTCTGATTAGGGGTGGAGAACATCACACAGCGAACAGGCTGACAAGTCACTCCAGCTTGGATCCTTAACTGGATGTAGGAGCTCAAACGTGCCAGAAAACTGGGATTAAACAGTTATCTCCTAAAGACATCGCTCTGATCCCGGCAATTTCATAATAGCAGTGGTGTCCTTTTGCGTCAGAACTGGGAAGCTTGGCAGCCTTTCCCTTTAGTCAAGGCCGTTTTTATTGCCAGAAACAAACTCAGGTCAGTTGTTGATAGTGTAATTAACACAAGGCCTATCATTACATGAAACTATGGGACTTTTCAGAATGAAACTAGAAAGGGGGAAAAAGGGAGAAAGAAGAGAAGTTCTTATCCATGTAGGACATTGGTGGTAGCAGATGTGATTGACTCAGCCTAATGCTTCTCAACCTTGGCAACTTCAATTCCCAGAATTCTCAGCCAATTTTCGCTTGGTGCAAGATCGGGGCTGTAGGGCGGATGAGGAAAAATCTCCCACTTGAAAGCATTCAGGAATTCTCGAGTGCCGTAGTTCAGCTATTTTTAAACTAAATGCACCATTGGCGCACTCCACCTTCAGTGATGATGTTATCCCCGTACACTTCACACAGTTGCCAAAAAATTTCAAGCAGTTTATGGTTTTTTGCCAACAAAAACCTTATCACTGATCACACCTCACAACTCACGGGATTTTCAATTGCAGCACACATTTCAAACGTTTGCTGTGAAATAACGGGCAACGATATGAACCTCCCACTAGCACGATTAGATACAGACTGAGCGGCGGATGCACAGACCAAAGATGGCCACGTTAGCTCCGCCCCTTCTTGCTACAGACAAAAATGTAATCTATTTTGTGGATAGCCCTCATACATGGGAGTTATATGTTAACTGCATGGGTAGACTTCAACTCCCTCATTACATGCTTGCTGGCTGGGAAATTCTGGGCATTGAAGTCCACAGATTTAAAGCTTCCAAGATTTAGGAACACTGAACCCAATATTTTAACTCATTGATTATTGCTAAATAGAATACAGGCCTTGACATTCAAAAAAAAAAAAAAACTGTTATTTTCCCTGGGTTAGTCAGCAAAGACCAAACTTGATCCTTGATTTAGCCATGACAATTTGCTTTGAAAAAGACTTTCTATTATTACCCTGGCTGCTTTTGTCTGAAATAAACAGCAGATAAGATGGTTCAAGGACTGTTTGATTTAGCCTAAGCCAGCTTTGTGCATCTTTACTGTTAGAGTAAGTAAGGTTCTTTTTTTGCATAGTTCTTGTATTGTGTACAGGATCCAGAAAACGGGATGGACTCATTTCTGAGAGTTTGCATTTTCACGACTGTGCAACCCAAGAAGAATGAATGCATCCCTTGGTTTGCTCCCCTCTTCATAGTTTTCTGTTGGTTTTCTTTGGTGGCTTCCCACTTTTGCTTCAGTTAGCACCACCGATGGGCCCTGTAGCTCCGATGTTTCATCTCCAGGTATTAAAAGCCATTATTGGAAATGCATTTGTGGCTGTCCTAGATTCTAATCTCCCTTGGCCTGTTTGTATTCATCCCCTTCCCCCTCCAGTGTTCCAAAACACTTTCCCATTTACCATCATCTGCCAAATTCATTAACATGTTGTTTACACTCTCTCCCAGGGTCATTAATGAAGATATTAAGTAAGAACAGGCCAAACCCAGCTCCCCACAATACCCTGTAAATGCTTCTCCCTCTTTCTAATTACCTTTGTTTATGACCCTTCAGATAGTCTTCAACCCACCGGGTGCTCATCAAGTGATTGGAATTAATTTTTCAAGGAAGGCTTCGCGCCACATAGTAGTGATTAGCTGGCTGATTCTTGTTATATCGCTAATAGAAAGTTCTTTCTTTCATGGCTGCTCTTCCCCTCCTGTGATTTGCCAGCTGCTTCTTCCTGAAAATCTGGTATAACAGGAACTGCTTCAGACTAGATTTTTACGATGTAAAAAAGATGGTGAGACTCTAGAAAGAGTGCAAAGAAGAGCAGCAAAGATGATTAGGGAACTGGAGGCTAAAACATATGAAGAACAGTTGCAAGAACTGGATATATCTAGTCTTATGAAAAGAAGGATTAGGAGTGACATGATAGCAAAGTTCCAATCTCTCAGGGGCTTCCCCAAAGAAGAGGGAGTCAAGCTATTCTCCAAAGCACCTGAGGGCAGGACAAGAAGCCATGGGTGGGAACTCCTCAAGGAGAGAAGTAACATAAAATTAAGGAGAAACTTCCTGTTGGTGAGAACAACTAATCAGTGGAACTCCTTGCCTCCAGAAGTTGTAAATGCTCCAACACTGGAAGTTTTTAAGAGATTGGATAACCATTTGTCTGAAGTGATGTAGGGTTTCCTGCCTAGGAAGGGGGTTGGACTAGAAGACCTCCAAGGTCCCTTCCAACTTGGTTATTCTATTTTATTCTAGATTTCAAATTAATACCATGCTGCCATTTGTCCTCTGGTTTCAGAGCCGTTTTCCTGTCCCTGTGGATGAGACTTCATTTATCCAAAGCATGGCCTTTGGGATATCTATGGATAACACCATTTCTTGTAGGATCCAATCGGAGCTGGTCCCCAGGACCATTGATTAGGGTTACCAAACTGAGATCCTGCAACCTTATCCTGGGACAGGTGTGTTTCCCAGAATTCACAATGCTACTTTTTTGTTTCAACTTGGTTTATTAGTACGTTTGTGCAGAATACATGTAGCTCAGCATTAGAGTGTTGAGTTGTAGAAACCCGTTGAGCTTGCTTTGAGGTTTTCTTTTTTTTTTTCCAATATTTTTATTTGTTTTATTTATAGAACACGTAAAAATTCAATTTCAATCAAACAGTGTGTTGTCTGGGTACAATTATGTTAAGGAAATCATAATCAAAATGTTGCTTGCTTTGAGTTGAAGATGTTCCCTGGATATGTCATCAAATGTCTGTGAATGAAAAACCAAGCCCAGAGGACTGTTAGGATATGCAGAATTTTATTGTCGCCACATAATGGAAATTTCTCTTTCTCCCCACTCCATTAATTATAGCCTCCCTGGCTGCCCACTCTTCTCTGACTGAAAAAGATCCTTTATAACACTATTATAACACTAACAGGACTTCCATATTGTGCATGTCAGAAGGAGAGCTGAGAGAATAACTACAGACTCTTCACATCCTCAACATAATCTGTTTCAACTTCTCCCCTTGGGATGCTGCTCTAGGGCATTACATGCAAAAACAACTAGACACAGGGACAGTTTTTTTCCTACTGCCATCACTCTGCTGAGCATCTAATTCTCACAGTGCTGTCTTATGTCTAAGGATATTTACCCATGTAGTATGGCTGTGTTGTTTTTGTGTTTGTGTTCTCCTTCTTCTTCTTCTTCTTCTTCTTCTTCTTCTTCTTCTTCTTCTTCTTCTTCTTCTTCTTCTTCTTCTTCTTCTTCTTCTTCTTCTTCTTCTCTCCTCCTCCTCCTCCTCTTCCTCTTCCTCTATTACCTCCTCTTATTGCTGTCCTTATAATGATTATTATTACCCTGTAGCTATGCATATATACTGAGAGCTTCTGCACTGGAGACAAATTCCTTGTGCATCTAATCCCACTAGTACAAATAAAGTTTATTCTATTCTATTCTATTCTATTCTATTCTATTCTATTCTATTCTATTCTATTCTATTCTATTCTATTCTATTCTGTTCTATTCTTATTTTTATTCCTAATCTTTCTTCTCTTCTCTTCCCTCCCCTCCCCTCTTCTCATGAAATACAAAACCCTGCCAATAGGAACAGAACAACGGTGGCAAAAAAGAGAAAGATGGTACCATTAATGATAGGTGCCTCAGGTGCAATCCCCAAACACCTGGAGCACCACTTGAACATCACTAGCATGGACAAAATCTCCATCAGTCACTCTGACCTCTGCCATCTATAAGTGACATGGTTTGAAGGCTTCAGTCGGCCTTGTTTTAAATAATCAATACCTTAAAAGAAAGACACAAAATCAAAACAATCCCATTGATTGCAATCTGTGCATGGATATTTGATCAATCCCTCTTCTTAAGCACTCATAAATGTGACTCTGTCTCACAGAGAAGAACCTTTCAGGACCGGTGATGCCCATTGAACATCAAGGCTGAAAATGCCTGACAGACAGAAGTTGCAAATTCAGAGTTGCATCCAGTTCTGAGCTAATGAACTGCAGAATACTAGGGAGAGCTCATGATTGTTTACCTATGTTTGCTGCCTTGTGTAAATCAAAAATCCTCTGTACTCAGCGCCATTCTTTGGCAGCCTTATTTTCATTTAGCGTTCTGTTTAAAAACCCAAAGAAATACATAGCAAATGGGGGCCAATAAACCTCTTTGTAAAAAATGTACGATGTGGTTGAGGGATCTCTTCCAGCCCTGTTTAACTTTTAAAAAGTCTGGCAAGCACATGGGTTTTTTTTGCTGAAAGACGTCCTGTATTCCCTTATCCAGCTCTTCTTAGAATGATCATGTATCCTGCAGCATTGCTGTTAAGTGCCCTGGAAAATAACCTTCTATCACTTTGTACATTTCTTTCTCAAGTGAGATTACTTTTGCAGTCTCTTTGGATAGTGTTTTGGAGAAAAGGACAAACATTACCCAGTCTGCATGTACCACCACAAAGGATTATGCGGGGATCAAATTCTAGAACAATTTGGATCAGACTTCTTATCCATAAAGTAGAATATTTGTAGCTCAGAGTTGAAATGAGGAGACCTCAGGTGCTCTCTGAGCTTGGCGGTTTTCTTGCAGATGCTTCATTACCCGAACTAGGGAACATCATCCATGCTACAAGGGAGTGGGAGAGGAAGAGGAAGAGGAGGAGGAGGAGGAAGAGGAGGAAAAGATCTGTGGGGTCCTTGGTGCTGTCTGATCTTGGTTGTTTTCTTACAGACGCTTCTTTACCTGAACCAGAGAACATCATCAGTGCTAGTCCAAAGAATTCTTATCACAGGTTTGTATGGGACCTTGGAGGTCTACCTATCTAACCCTCGAATGTTCTGCTACCTCTGCAGTAGCGATTATCTTTGAAATGCACACAGCAACTCATGAGAAGCAGTTTTTGTCCAAACTGTGAGACGGTGAGGGTGTAAACGTGTCAGATCACTCACTGCTCACCTCTGCATCCATTCTCACAAACTCAGGTTTGCTTGGCTTCTCTCCACCCAGCCAAAGGTCTGTCTTTCCTACTTTGGCACTGAGCGTCTTGGGGAAGTCGCAATGTCTCAATTGCAATATACAAAGATATATTAGCCTCAGCACTTTTGTAAAGATTGCTGAGATTGTATGTATGTGAAGCAAAGTACTTTAAGTGGTCTAAATAAAGCGCTAGGGGATGCATTGGGGGAGACCATATTTCGCATTGGTTCAGAAACAAGAGCAGAAATATATTGGTTAAGTTCTCTCAGGCCAAAGATCTTTCTCTTGTATATCCCACATCGCTTAAAGTCCCAACACAAATATTCTGGGGCGTATTCACTGATATTTTCTGTGCTTCTTTATGTTTAAAATTCCCAGGAAGAGCAGGAGATTCCTCTTTAAATTAAGGAAAATATGGGAAACCTCCTCCCCAAACAAAAGGTTCATAGCATTTTAACAAATGCATCCTTTGAATATCCAGATATCAATGGGTATTCATAAATAGCAATTGCACTTAGACTTATATACTGTTCCACAGTGCTTTTACAGCTCTATCTAAGTGGTTTACAGAGTCAGCCTCTTGTCCCCAACAATCTGGGTTCTCATTTTATCCACCTCGGAAGGATGGAAGGCTGAGTCAACCTTGAGCCTGGTGAGATTCAAACTGCCAAATTGCAGGCAGCCGGCAGTCAGGAGAAGTAGCCTGCAGTACTGAATTTTAACCACTGCGCCTCTTAGTGAAGAAGGGTCCAACAAGCCCTTATTTAGAAATAAAACGGACACTTAAAATACAAATTAAAAATAACATAAAAATGTGCAATAATTCTTCAGTTTCTACCTTGGAATCCCCTTTGGTTTTGCTTTTCAGAAGGTCGCAAAAAAAGGATCACAGGACTCCAGGAACCTGCAACCGTCACAAATATGCATCAGCTTCCAAGCATCTGAATTTTGATCACATGACCATTTGACTGTTGCAATGGTCATAAGTGTGAAAAACGGCCATAAATCCCTTTTTTTCAGTGCCATTGTAACTTGAAATGATCACTAAATAAATTGTTAGAAGTTGAGGACTGCCTGTAACACATTTCTCTCTCTCTCTCTCTCTCTCTCTTTTTTCTTTCTCTTTCTCTTTTTCTTTTTCTTTCTCTCTTTCTCTTCTTTTTCTTTCTCTCTTTCTCTCTTTCTTTCTCTCATCTCTCTCCCTCTCTCTCCCCCCTCTCTTTCTTTCTCTCATCTCTCCCTCTTTCTCTTGTCTCTCTCCCTCTCTCTCCGCCTCTCTCTCCCTCTCTCTCTCTTTTTCTTTTTCTTTCTTTCTCTCTTTCTCTATCTCTCTTTTTCTCTCTCTCTTTCTCTCTTTTTCTTTCTCTCTCTTTCTTTCTCTCTCTCTCTCTCTCTCTCTCTCTCTCTTTCTCTCCCCAGACTGAATCAGGAAAAAAGCTTATAACCTGATCAGTTGCTGTGTAACATTTAAGTGGTGCTTGAAGACGGCTGGCGGCTCGCCCATAAAATTATCCAATTTCTCCCAGAGGCTTTTGGCCACTAGTTCTCCAGGTTGAACTACCAACGAGGAGCAGAGAGATTCTGTTCTAGGACTCCCAAGACCCTGGCTGGGGAAGCTTTGTGAGGCTCAAGTGAGCACAGTATATACACAATGGTCTGAACTCTGAAGCAAGTGAAACCCAGGCAGTGCCACAAGCTGCAGCTAGATGTCCTCCTTGCGTCTTTAAAAGAGTCTGTGTCCCACTTTTCTCCTTTGTGCTTTCACAAATAGAGATGGCTAGGGAGAAAAAGGAGGCTGCTTCCGCAGCGTTCAGGTCCTTTCTGTGCACAATAGGTTCATTCCTTCTTTCACTGTAAATTTCAGTTCCAAGGGTTCTGCTTCCAGTGACCGTTTGGTCGATATGATTTATTAAAAACATAATATAAACTGATGAGAAGGGAAGGGTTGTAATTACTCAAAGATAATGACCGAAGTGGAGATCTGTGGGATCTATAATTGGATCTTGAAGTTAGATACAGATGCAGATTAACAGAGCTGGAAGGGAACTTGTGGGTCATCTAGTCCAACCCTCCCTGCCCAAGCAGGAGACCCTACACCATTTCTGACAGATGGCAGTCCAATCTCTTCTTGAAAGCTTCCAAGAATAAAGCTCCCCCATCTTCTGAAAGCAACTTCTGTTCCATGGGTTAGTTGTTCTAACTGTCAGAAAGTTTCCCCTTATTTCCAGGTTGAATCTCTCCTTGATCAGTTTCCATCCATTATTCCTTGTCTGGCCTTCAGGTGCTTTGGAAAATAGCTTGACCCCTTCCTCTCTGGGGCAGCCCCTCAAATATTGGAAGGCTGCTCTCCTGTGTCCCCTGGTCCTTCTCTTCCCTAGACTAGCCATGCCCAGTTCCTGCAACTGTTCATCGTATGTTTCAGCCTCCAGTCCCCTCATCATCCTGGTTGCTCTTCTCTGCACTTTTTCTAGAATCTCAACATCTTTTTTTATAGTGTGGATGCAGTACTCTAGGTGTGGTCTTACTAAGGCTTGATAGAGCGGTATTAATACCTCCCTTGGTCTTGATTGTATCCCTCTGTCAATGCAATTTAGGATTGCATTGGCAGTTGGGGAGAGCCCTGCATTAGATTTGTCCACATGAAATTCAGGGCTGGGGCTGCCCCTCGGATGGAGAAGCAGAAGGCAAGAGATGGAATATTTTGGAGTGATTGTTTTTTTCTAAAAAAAACCAAAAAAACCCCAAGAGAATGCCTTCCTTTGTTAGTCAACCAGTTCTTCAAATTGAGCTAAATGTGTCAATCAAAAAGTTGCTTTTTGGAGGCATCTGCTGCAGCTTCTTACGTAGGTTACACCTGAGTAGGATGCTTAGAGTGCCAGGTGTTGTTTCTATTTCAGATTTTGCTGTCTGTAGCCACAGAGGAAACTTGATAAACAGAGAGAAGGGTAGGTGGTAAAAATGCTTTCTCGGATTATTTTTAAAGAGAGGGATTACGGTTGTTTTGCATATCAGGGCGGGCTCTAAAATCAGAGAAGCAGGCCTTTTAAAAAAGTTGGCAATCTTATTCCTTTTGTGTGTGTGTGTGTGTGTGTGTGAAGGGATATTTTGTTTTTAAAAGAAACTGTTCAGAAGCAATGGAGTTGAAAATGGAACCTCGGCTGGCATGACATATTCATGAGAAGATGCGAAAAGTTGGATTTAATTCCTCTTTTATCCACAGGGTTAGCGGTGGTTTTGTGCCTGGCTCTATCAGGGCCAGAAAAGATGGCTTGGAAAAACATTTCAAACTTCTGGGAGAGCAGGAATTTGGCCATCTGGCTTGTGAGCAAGATCTTTTTTTTTTTTTTTTTCTTGTCTGCTTTGAATCCTTTCTCTTGGATTTCTCCTTCTTCATTTTAGTCTTAGGAATTTCTCATTGTTAGGGTATCTGCTTTGGAGTTTATCCTGGTTGGTAGCATAAGATGTACATCTCTCTCTCTCTTTCCTTCTCTCTCTTTCTCTCTCTCTCTCCTTCTTTCTTTCTCTCTCTCTCTGTTTCTTTCTATCTGTCTCTCTCTCTCTGTGTGTGTCTCTGTCTCTTTCTTTCTCTCTCTCCTTCTCTCTCTCTCTCTCTTTTTCTCTCTCTGTCTCTTTCTCTCTCTGTCTCTCTTTCTTTCTCTTTGTCTCTTTCTCTGTCTCTTTCTTTCTCTTCTTTCTCTCTCTCTCTTTCTTTCTCTTTTTCTCTCTTTGTCTCTTTCTCTCTCTCTTTGTTTCTCTTTCTCTTGTCTCTTTCTCTCTCTCTCTCTCCCTGCTCCCTTCCTCTCCCCTCTCTTTCTCTCTCTCTCTCTCCTGTACATGTATATTAATTTACCTGAGCGGTCCTTCCATTTCTTATAACCTGTGGGGATTGCTAATGGCAGTGAAATAACCCATTCAGACTTTTTCTCTGGCTCAATCAAATCTTGAAGGCGCCGGTTTACTTTTATTGATCAATAGGTTCCTGACAAGGATTTGCCACAAGAACACAGCAGCAAGTTCATCTGCTATTTTTTTTCTTTTATCAAAGGACTCTCTGAAAGTGAGGGAGGCAGTGGCCTTTAAAAGGAAGGGAGAGTGCTCCCAGAAGCTTCCAAACAAAGGCTCTGAAATCAGCAGTGAAGAAACTAGCAGGTCATTCTTTAGCTGAAATAACCCTACGTGACATTTTTTTCCTGGTTGCCAAACATAGCAACAAGGAGACTATGGTCCAGCCACGAAAATATTCTCCATGTCCTTTCCAGATGTTTTTTTAACTGAACAGCCACAGCCTGGTGGGAAAATTATATCTGGAGAGGGATCAGTTCTGACTTTTTTTTAAAAAAATCTTTGTGTATTGATTCAATTTTGGATGATAAATAACAATAGCTGCAACCAAAAATGAAGAATATGATGGTTTAATGTGGTGCCTGAACCAGACCATCAAGGAAATGGGGTTGGGGTTTGTGGCTTAATTTAGTGTGTTGTATAAGAAAGCCATTATGGGTTTCTGTTGGTTTCTTATGATTTATCAATTCTGGTTTGTAACTTACAATTAATGATTGTAACTATGATTATGACCTATTACTTGCTGTTTATATGTATACTGTGAGTTTGTGCTCCAGAGCCAAATTCCTTGTGCATCCAATCACATGTGTCCAATAAAAATTCTATTCTATTCTATTCTATTCTATTCTATTCTATTCTATTCTATTCTATTCAATTCTATTCTATTCTATTCTATTCCTCTACTCTATTCTACTGTTCTCTATTCTTCGTTTTGTTCTGTTCTGTTTTATTCTACTCTACTCTACTCTACTCTGCTCTATTCTTTGTTCTGTTCCATTCCATTCTGATTGATGGATAAATATCTAATGCTGGGTCAACATATTTGTTTGTGATTCTTTGGTTTACACACACACACAAACATGAAATATATCTTGGCTCATTTATATTTGTGTGAAAGTATGAATAGACAAAGGAGTGCAGGAGACTCACTCAAAGCAGACTACAGAAATAACTGATCTGGTTGACTTCAGCTTGAGTGATAGAAACATATTTATTGTGGATAGGGATGCAATGACCCAAAGGTTAGTCATCACTGACCTATACTGTCTCTATTACTAAGTCTCTATTACTAATAGTCTCTATTACTAAGAGACTTGGATTGCAAAAATTTAGTTGACCACTAGATGGCAACAAAACAAGGTTTGTTATATCATGTCTGCCATCTATCCGCCATTGTATCCTTACAATTTAGATTGACTGTTTCCTAGTATGATTTGATTGCTTATTTGTACCCAATGACTATTATTAGGTGTTGTACCTTATGATTCTTGACTGTTGACGAATGTCTCTTTTCTTTTATGTACACTGAGAGCCTTTGCACCAAGACAAATTCCTTGTGTGTCCAATCACACTTGACCAATAAAGAATTCATTCATCATTCATTCAGATTATCATAGAAAGCTAGGGAATATCCTTGTCCAAGGTTCTGAAGGAGAGGTCCTTGGTGCTCTCTCAGCTCAGTTGTTTTCTTGCAGACGTTTCATGACCCAAACTAGGTAATATCACCAGTGCTGGTCAGGTTTAAGATTCTAAAGAGATGCTACTGATTAGCATTGCATCATTTCTGCCAGCTCTTCAAGGCAGACCAGCTGAGAAACAGATACCACAAAGAATAGTAGAAGTCTACTTTATTAACGCCATGGCTCAGGGGCTAAGTCGCTGAGCTTGTTGATCAGAAAGGTCAGCAGATTGAATCCCTAGTGCCACATAATGGAGTGAACTCCTGCTACTTGTCCCAGCTTCTGCCATCCAAGCAGTTCGAAAGCATGTAAAAATGCCAGTAGAAAAATAGGGACCCCTTTGGTGGGAAGGGAGCAGCGTTCTGTGCACCTTTGGAGTTTAGTCCTGCCGGCCACATGACCACGGAGACCTCTTCGGACAGTGCTGGCTCTTTGACTTTGTAATGAAGATTAGCACCACCCCCTAGAGCTGGAAACGACTCGTATATATGTGCGAGGGGAACCTTTAACTTTATTGAAGTAGCTTATACTGTAATAACAACATCTTGAAAGCCTCACAGTATTTCTCTTTCCCTTCCGATTATATCAAAGAGAATCTAGGTAGATCAATCGTGAGTTTCTTTCTCACATGTTCCTGGATTTGCTCCTGTTTTACTAACAGTGGCCCTACATTTTCTTCAGAGTTATCTCTGTATGGTCCTCTCAGCTTGGCAAACTAATGATCTGATTCTATATAAGACAGTTTCCTCTCTTTTGAATCACTTATTGAGGGATGAACCCTATGCAGCAAGATCTCCACAAAAGTCAGTTCCTGGTCCTATTTTCTCACTGTTCCTGGCTTGTGAGACCATGCAAGATGATGCTGAATCCTTTTGATTAGCCTGCTACTGGAAACATCTAAACCAACATATATCCCACGAGGTTTCATAGAAGCAAAGAAACATAAGATACCGCTCTGCAAAGGAAAGGAATCCAGATGAAAAGATTTGAACCCCATTTCTTTCATGACATGACTCTATTTCAAAGGCTGTCAGAAAACTACTATCTTGCAATCATCTCTTTCATCTTCCTAAATATGCCTGATTCTACAGGTTTATCCTACAGGTTTGTTGTAAACATCGGAATGAGGCAACCACTGTCTTTGCACCTGACCTATGATTAACCCAAGGGAGATTTTTTTTCTTTTTAAATAATAGTTTACTCCATTGATTTCATCCAAAGTTCTGGATTTGCACAGCACAATAAACCACCAATCACCAATCACACCAGTTGGGATTATCCAACACACAAAACTAAAAGTGATTCATTGTGTTAGGCAAATGCACCAAAGTGAATTCTGGGAATATCTTGAGGACATGAAGCCCATCCTTATGTTTATAGCTCATTGGAAGGGCATGGTGAAACCTTATGAAATTCATTGTTTTCATTATTGTCCTATTTCATTTTTATGAGCTAACCAGAGATGGTATTCAGCATGTTCTAATCAGTTCTGGAGAACTGGTAGTGAACATTTTGAGTAGTTCAGAGAACCAGCAAATCCCACCTCTGACTGGTCCTGCCCCCCTCTATTGTCTGCCTCCTGAGTCTCAGCTGATTGGCTGGGTCTTCTTTTGTTGCCCTGCACAGGAGAAGGGAGCTGGAAAGCAGGTTAGTGGGGTGGAGAGGAAATGGGATTTTGCAGTATCCTTCCCCTGCCATGCCCACCAAGCCATGCCATGCCCACAGAACCAGTAGTAAAAATTTTTTGAATCCCACCACTGGAGCCAACCCAGTTTTACGAATGCACCTTAACTGCTACTCCCACTGAATCCCTTAGGGGCCTAACTCCTAGGACACTATGTCTAGGGAGGCATTCTTAGAATATTTGTAGGACATTATTGACCATTTCTACTGTGGTTTCCATTATGGATTGCTCTGAGAAATATTATATATATTAAAGTACATAGTTAAGTGCTATAAAATCAATGGGCACTTAATCATTGCATTGCATTGTGGCCAGGGAGATAAGTAGACCCAACCTATCTGAATGGCCAGTCTTTATCTTATCCATTTTGAAACTCGGGTGTTGCGTATCCTATGAAAATGAAAGAAAAGATTGCTCCGTTCTTCTATACTGCCACTGATTATTGATTAGATATGAGCCTGGCTGTGGGTTTCTTGAAGCCTTGGCACATTGTTTTTCATGTAAGACAGCCGCTTTTTCTGGTGATGCTTCTTTCTTGAGGCTTTGGATGCTGCGGGCCTATAAAAAGTTATGAATCTATTTTTAATTTTTGACTGGTCTCGGGATGCCCAGCGCGATCAATATAACGGCTCCATCCATATTGTCTCAAGATCTAATTCTTAGTTTACTAGGCCCTGACACTGTATCAATTAAAGGAAACACATAGTGGCTGGTCTCCCTTTTAAATGCGATTCATCAACTTGCTTTCTAAATTTTAGATGAGTCACTCTTTGCCACGGGCCAGATAAAAGCTTAAACCTATGGGGAGAGAGACAGATAAACCAACTTCCCAAATCCCAGACCAACAATATAGTGAGGTTGTTTTCTGGCTGCTGTGGAAAAAAATACCTGCTGTTGGGGCAGATGAGAGGAATGACCCCTCCCTCTCGTCCCTTTTTTTTTTTAAAGGCTTTCATTCTTTCTTTGGCTTGCTCTTCCCGAAAGGGGTCAGAACTGCATTATACAAACCACAGAAAGCAATATACTGAGCCTAACTAAACTAAAATCAAACAGAATAGGCTTTGGACAAGGCTCTTATTCAGGGAAATCAATTCTCAAGGCGGTCGGATTGATTTATAAGCATACTTTTTAAAGTTTCATTGATTTAAGGATTCAGTGTGTTTGAAAGGAACCCCTAGAAAGTCTCTTTACAACTTTGGCATTCTATTCATCCCAGTGACTGTAATTAACAAACACACATCTGAAAAGGAGGGAGAAGAAGAAGAGGAGGTATCTTCCCTTTTCTTTTTATAGCCCTAAATTCATTAAGGGGAACTGACCTCATTTGAGGCACATTCCAGGTTTGGAACGAGCAGAGGCCAAAGAAAAATATGCAAACTTAACGCCAGGAGTGTGTTGCTCAATGCAGTGAAAGGAACAAATCACTTAATCCCCCAATTGGTTGAAACCCTTTGGTTTCTATAAAAAGATGGAAGATATATAGGTTAAAGGAGCACTTTCTCAAGCCAAAATGTGTGGGGAAATTCTCTCTCTCTCTTGCATTTTTCTCTATTGACTGAGTTTGTATGAATTTTGGGGTTTTTTTTTTTTTGTTTTTTTTGCAGATTAAAGAAGAAGAAAAAAAAATGTTTGGCTTTAAAATAAATTTCTTCCTGGAAAAGAAGGAAGTGGTCCTTGCATTGCAACAGAATTAATAGGCTATATTTTAATAGAATTACATTTCTCTGGCTGCGGTCAGCTCAGCTATCTTGTCCATGCTTCATTCACAGCAGTTGGGAATGTCTAAGTAGGTGGCTTCAAATGACATGAAATGAAAACAATAGATATGTGCTGGAGGGTTAAAAACACATCCCTGCAAATAAACTATGATGGACCAGAATATTCTGATGAGCGGAGTGACACCTTGCCCAAATCTTGGCTTGTTTACTCACAGTTCATTGGGTAAATGCAACAGGGCTGAATTCATCGGGTATCCCCTAAGGCTATGAATTAGGATCCCAACAGGCTGCTAAAACCAAAGCAAGCAAACTCAATTATGGATAAATGCCATCTTGTGGCTTAAGCCTTCCATGCCCCCCCCCCAAACTGTATTAAATATGTAACCAATTTCAAAGCTTGCACTAACCCCACAATGTGATTTAGGCTTAGCAACACATGGCCAGAACTCAGTTCCGTTGAGAGCAGTTGAAAGGCTGTACAAAGCCTCCCGTTCATTTACTGGACTATTACTCTGTGCCCTGTATGAAACCAGACCGTCTAGAGAGAGAAAAAAAGGCATAGCGCTGCAGTGCAATACACATTTTGTGTGTGTGTAAAATCCAGAATCCCCCCCCCTTTTTTTAAAAAAAGCTTCCTCTCCTTCCCTTCTCCGGGTGAACAAAAGGATTATAAGAAGCAGATTCCTGAAGAAGTTGCATCTTGGAGGGAGGAAAAGTGCCTGGAGAGTCCGCCTTCCCCTCCCCAGCCAAGTTGCCCAACCGCCTCCCGTTCGTGGAACAAATCCGTTTCCATCCCCCCCTACTCCGACAAAGCTTTCAGAAAGGCGTCAGGACTAGAGATGCCCATTAAAGCCGCCCCGCTGCGCGCGTTAGCCAAACCAAAGCGTAAAAGGGACGTTGGGAAACAAAGGAGAGTGAGGACTTTTCTCCCCCCTCCTTGCTCCCAGGAGTAACGCCGAGCGTGACGGGTTGGGTAGAGAGTCCTCTTGCGGAGGGACACGCGAGGGGTCCAATTGTAGCTTTGCGGGTGTCGCGTGCTTCTCCAACGCAATTCCAGTCCAAAATGGAGAAAAAAAATAAAGGGGGGGGGAGGGGATAGAAAGGGATAGAAAAGGAATTAAAAAAAAAATTGCTCCCGGAACAATGTAGTGTTTTCCTACTCTTTGCATCCTCGGCTCAGCCACAAACGCACGCACACACACCAACACACCCAAATCCTTTTTTTGTATGTTTTCCCACTCTTTGCATCCTCGGCTCAGCCACAAATGCAGGCGACACACACACACACAAATCCTTTTGTGTGGGTGTGTGTTTTCCCACTCTTTGCATCCTCGGCTCAGCCACAAACGCACGCACTCACAGCAACACACACGCACACACACAAATCCTTTTTTTGTGTGTGTGTGTGGGGGGGAGTGTTTTGCCCCTCTTGCATCCTCGGCTCAGCCACAAACACACACCCAAACACACACGCACACAGCCCGCTACTGCTTTTGATTCCTTCGGGTACCGCTCTTGTCCATTTCACCCGCCGAGCCCCGCCCCTTTTCCTCCTCGCCGGCTCCGCCCCCTCCCCCTCCCCCTCCCCCCGGTCGGCTCGGAACGCGCTCCCCCCCCCCGCCCGCCCCCGCAGCCCGCGCTCCGATTGGCCGAAGCCCTGCCGTAGCTCGGGACCGGAGCCGCGGCTGTGATAGCGCTCCAGCTCGCGTGCGGCCGGCAGTTTTGCAGCAGCAGAAGCAGCAGCGCGCGCGCGCGAGAGTGAGGGAGCCCGGCTGGCTGGCTGGTTGAGAAGGCAAGGCAAGGGAAAGGTGGCTGGCGGACGAGCGGAGGGCTTGGAAAGCGACGAGGGCTTCAAAAGCCTGCCCAAGGCAAACGGGGACGAAGAGGAGGAGGAGGAGGAGGAGGAGGAGGAAGAAAGGCTAGGAGTCGCAGCCTTGCGGGCGAGCCACCTTGCGAGCCACTGCGGTGCTTGGGCTGGCCTCTGCCAAAGCTTTCTCTCGCCGGCTCGCCTCGGATCTCGGCAGCCGGAGAGAACGAAGAACTTCCCCATCGACCCAAAGAAGCTGGGAAGAAGACGAAACGGAAGAAAAGTCCACCGACGCGGGAGGCACCAGATCCCGCGATCTTCCTTGCGGCGGGCATTTCTTTTTTTTTATTTTTTATTTTTTTGCTTTGCTGCTGTTTTTGCTCCGAGTTGCTTTTTTTTTTTCTTTTTCTTTTTCTTTTTTGGCGGCTCCCGCCTTGCGCCCCATCGGCCGCCCGTGGAGGGGAGACGGGGGACGGACGATGAGCTGTGCCAGCAAACTTTCCTCGCCGCTGCTTTGTTTGCTGCGGCGCTGGGCGAGCCGGAGGATGCTCAACGCCAGATAATCATGGGGACCCCGAGAGGAGCGGCCGGGAGGCGACCGGGAGAAGCTCTGCAGCATTAGCCGCGCTCCTGAGTGCTTTCGCCGCCACCCCCGGGCTTCCCCACCTGCCTCGCCGCTGACCAGCCGAGAAGCTTCCGCGGACCGCCGCCTCCGGCTCTCCTTGCAAGCTGGGAGGGGATTCCGCTCCTCAGTCGCCGCCGGCAGCTGGAGAGAGAGAGAGAAAAGGAGAGAAGGAAGGAGGACGGGGTGGTGGTCCGGCGTGTCTCCTCGTCTCCTCCCGCCTTCCCGATGCCTCCTCCAACGGACCGGGCGATTTGGAACCGCGCTCGCCGCCTCGCCTTCCTTCGGATGGACTTCCAGGGCTAAAAAAAGAAAAAAAAAAAAACTCTCCGGAAAGGTTTTCATCTCGCCGGCCTCCTTCCTTCCTTCCTTCCTTCCACCCGTGCCTGTCCCCCGCTTTCCCAACCTCTCCGTGACTTCTCCTGCGTGACTCTCCCTCAGCCTCCCTTCCCAGTTCTTCGGGTGCCCCTCCGCCGTAGTTTTACCCCAGCGGCTTTCATCCCCGTCCCCATCTTTCCACCGTGGTCCCCTCTCCTTTTCCAGCCGCGGAATTCGTTGGCTGCCTCCTTCCTTCCTTTTCCTCCTCCTCCTCCTGCTCCTCCTCCTCTCCCCAGGTAGTCCACTTTCTTCACTCAGGGTCTGTGCAAATTGGGGAGGGGGGAGGAGTGGTGGCGGAGACAGAGGAAGGGGTAAAGGAGGGGGGGTGTAAAGATTTGCACATGCCAGGTGTAAGTGGGCTGAGGTCCCTCCTCCCCAATTCAAGACTCTCTCTCTCTCTCTCTCTCTCTCTCTCTCTCTCTCTCTCTGTGTGTGTGTGTGTGTTTTAAATTGGAAATAGATTTGCCATTTTTTTGTAACTCCTCCGGATCTGGTTGAGTGGAAGAGAAGCATTTATTCCCAGTTTTCCTTAGGGCTAGGGAGGTTGCTGAAGAAGGCAGTGCACCTGGGAGAGAGAGAGAGGGAGAGAGAGAAAGAGAGTCAAGACATGAGCTTGTAAAGTAAATCTCCCCTCCCCCCTTGAAGAGCTTCTTTTCTTTCCTTCCTTCCTTTCCCTCTGTCCCTTCCACAACTCCCCTGACTTCCCCTCCTTTTCCCAGACAGGAAATCAACAGGCACCTGGAGAGGGGGAGGAGGAGGAGGAGGAGGAGGAGGTGAGGGAGGCACGGAGGGGGGTGAACTATGGATATTCTCTGCCCCCTGCTCCAATTTCTGCTCGCTCTTTGGTGGACTGGCATAGGAGCTCTGATCAACTTGAAGTATTCGGTGGAAGAAGAGCAAAGAGCTGGCACGGTGATTGCGAATATTGCCAAAGATGCCCGAGACGCCGGCTTTGTCTTGGATCCTCGGCAACCCGCTGCTTTCCGAGTGGTATCCAACTCGGCACCCCACCTGGTGGACATCAACCCTGGATCAGGCTTACTAGTGACCAAGCAGAAGATTGACCGGGACTTACTTTGCAGACAAAGCCCCAAGTGTGTGATCTCTTTAGAGGTCATGTCAAGCTCCATGGAGATCTGTGTGATCAAGCTGGAGATCAAAGACCTCAACGATAATGCTCCCAGCTTTCCCACGGATCAAATTGCGCTGGAGATCTCAGAGACAGCCAGCCCGGGGACTAGGGTGCCACTGGAAAGCGCTTACGATCCAGATTCGGGCAGCTTTGGAGTGCAGAGCTACGAGATCACTCCCAACGATCTCTTTGGCTTGGAAACCAAGATGCGAGGGGACGGTTCCCGCTTTGCTGAGCTGGTGGTGGAGAAAAGCCTGGATCGCGAGACCCAGTCTCATTACAGTTACATGATCACAGCTTTGGATGGTGGGGACCCACCCAACTTTGGGACGGTGGAGTTAACCATCAGGGTCATCGACTCCAATGACAACAACCCTCTCTTTGAAGAACCCTCCTACACTGTGAGTGTGCTGGAGAACGTTCCTCTGGGCACACCAGTGATCCGCCTCAATGCCACGGACCCTGATGAGGGCACCAACGGGCAGGTCTTGTATTCCATTCACAGCTATGTCTCTGAGAAGGCCAGGGACCTCTTCCAGATCAATCCTCAGACCGGTCTGATCACGGTCACAGGGGCGATTGACTACGAGGAAGGTCACGCCTACGAACTGGACGTACAAGCTAAAGATCTGGGTCCCAACTCCATCCCAGCCCATTGCAAAGTGACCGTCACTGTACAGGATGTCAACGACAACCCGCCCCTTATTAACTTGCTCTCAGTCAACAGCGAGCTGGTGGAAGTCAGCGAGAACGCGCCTCCGGGCTACGTCATCGCCTTGGTGAGGGTTTCCGACAGGGATGCGGGTGCCAATGGCCGAGTGCAGTGCAAACTGTTGGGCAATGTGCCCTTCCGCTTGCAGGAATACGAGAGCTTCTCCACGATCCTAGTGGATGGACGCTTAGACAGGGAACAGAGGGACCAGTACAATCTAACCATCCAAGCGAAGGACAATGGGGTCCCTTCTCTGCAGGCCACCAAGTCCTTTACCGTCAAGATCACAGATGAGAATGATAACCACCCGCACTTCTCCAAGCCTTACTATCAGGTCATTGTGCAGGAGAACAATACCCCTGGGGCCTACCTCCTTTCTGTTTCTGCCAGGGATCCCGACCTTGGCTTAAATGGCAGTGTCTCCTACCAGATTGTCCCATCCCAAGTAAGGGACATGCCTGTTTTCACCTATGTCTCCATCAACCCCAACTCTGGAGACATCTACGCCTTGAGGTCGTTCAACCACGAACAGACCAAGTCCTTTGAGTTCAAGGTCTTGGCCAAAGACGGAGGCAACCCTTCCTTGCAAAGCAACACCACCATCCGAGTCATTGTCCTGGATGTCAACGACAATACTCCGGTGATCACGGCCCCTCCTTTAGTCAACGGGACCGCGGAGGTCTACATCCCCAGGAACGCTGGCATTGGCTACTTGGTGACGGTGGTCAAGGCCGATGACTATGATGAAGGGGAGAACGGGAGGCTTTCCTACGAGATGGCTGAAGGGGATCGAGGGTTTTTTGAGATCGACCAGGTCAACGGCGAGATAAGGACCACCAGAGCCTTCGGGGAAAACTCCAAGACTACGTATGAGCTGATCGTTGTGGCCCATGACCATGGGAAAACATCGCTTTCGGCATCGGCTTTGATTTTGATATACCTTTCCCCGGCCCTGGATGCCCAGGAATCCATAGGATCTGTAAATTTGTCCCTGATTTTTATTATTGCCCTGGGTTCAATTGCTGCCATTCTGTTTGTCACCATGATCTTTGTAGCTGTCAAATGTAAACGGGATAACAAAGAAATCAGGACTTACAACTGCAGGTAAAGTACAGATACCTTTTGATATTAGCCTTATGTGACTGCTTTTAACGCCCACCCTTTAAATGTGTCATATAATAATTGTGCCCATTCCTAACCCAGCAAAGATCTTACCTGCTTCCAAGATACAGGCCGTATTAAAGAGGCCAACTGTGAATTCTTTTAACTCCAGTTAAAAGGGGATTTATTGAGGTGCTTTATATTTTTTGCCTATCCAGGATTGTGAACACAGACACACACACAAAAGCCCCTGGCCATGGCATCAGTGTACTGAAAGAGGGGAAAATACAAGGAATTGTAATAACACAGCAAGGCTTTTGATGTGCAATCTTGAACATGCATCATAAGGCATCTACCTCTGTTCTGGTTTGGACTGCTTTCCTTTTGTCTCTTCCCCTCCCCCCCTCCCCCCCAAAAGAGGGAAGGCTCAAAAAAAAAAAAAAAAAAGAGAGAGAGAGAGAAAGCTCTTTGGATCCGTGATGGGTGCCCATTGCTAAGCCATGATTTTTCCCCCCCCTACAAGGGCTGCCGTCCCACCACTATCCTGTCCCTACCAGATGAGGTCACTGTGGCTGTTTTTTAGAAGCCAGCTTGTTTTCTTGAGAAAGTGTTGGTTGTAAATATATATATATGTGTGTGTGTGTGTGTGTGTGTGTGTGTGTGTGTGTGTGTGTGTGTGTGAAAGGTGGTTGGGGAGAAGATAAAAGAACACAAGATTTTGCTAGAAATATAGAAAGATAGATAGATAGATAGATAGATAGATAGATAGATAGATAGATAGATAGATAGATAGATAGATAGATAGATTTGCTGTGGGGAAGAGAGAGGGCCAGGCTTGGCAGGACTTTTTTGAATGGTCTGTTTGGGAGGAAAAAGAAACAACCATCCAAAGAATTTCAGTTCTTCTATGCTTTTTGCAAGGAGAAAAATAATAACGAAGCTAGCTTTCTTTTAATTCTTTCCCCTCTTCCAACTTTATTTGCCTGCTCTTTGTTAAAAAAAAAAAAAAAAAAATCAGGGTGGCTTTTAAAGTTGCTTTTCCCTGGTTTGTTTCCCCCCCCCCCGTTTCCCCTTACAGTGGTGTTTGAATGATGCCCGGACTTATTTTTATTATAAATATTGCCTGCATTTAAGGGACGTGTTTGCCCAAGATGTAGGGTGGCATGTAGCCTTTCCTTCCACACACACCCTTGGTTTGCTTTTGAAATCTTAAGCTGCAGGATTTGGGTCTCTTGAATATGTAACAGCCGTGTGATCATTGTCTGTCTTTTGCTATTCTCCGTGTTGCACAAGTTAGCAGACAAATGCTAACCACACATGAATATCAATTGGGTGCCATAAAGGAACAGCTGCAACCGCCTATAAATGGTTTAATCCTGTTAGGAATGAAATAGCCACAACTTCTCCATTCCTTCAGTTCTCTGGAAAGAAGGGGTGAAAAGAAATGAATGTTGTCCTCTCTTTTGAAAAAAACCTGAATGCCCTCCAGCCATTTGAAGGCTGGCATTCTTCAGGGACTTATTTACACTCTTCATATTAAAGGAGTTCAGGGACTGTATTTCTCACTCAGTTTTACAATGTCTTGTACCTCCTGGCCATACCATTTCAGGATGTTGAAAGTATGGAAGCCATCCTGCAAATAAAGCCACTGGCTTTCCAGGGCTTCGGCTTTTAAACGAGGTCTAATATGTTGAATTTTTTACCAGCTCGGCCCATTAAGCAAGAATAGGTGCAGAAGGAAAGCAAGACTCCGATTGAGTCTCAACGCCTCTAACAGATTTCCATTTTGGTTAGAACTAGTTGGTTTGGCATGATGGCTTGGGGAGGGGATTAATGAAGTGCACTTTAATTAAATAATTGGCCAGGAGAAGGGAAAAACACACACCAATAAGGCACCCAGGAATGCCTGAGTAAGCAAAGTTTCCAAGATCTTTGCAGGAAGTGTTCCAACCCATGAGACATGGAGCAGTGGAAATCTGCATGACTCCCTCCAGGAATAAACTTCATCAGGTTTAGCAGGATTTCCTTGGGGTGGGTGGTTGGGTGGGGGCATAAATACGATGTTTAAAATATTAGCCGCTTATAGAAAGTGTGCTGAGATTTTCCTCCCCAGAAACACACGCTAGTTTTCTAAAAATGCACCCAATGGGCATGCTTGCGAAGAAATGATCTTGTTATTTGCCCATTGTGGGTTTTGAAATCAAGGTTAGGGGAAGGTGTCCCTTCTCCCCCATAATGTGTGGTAGGGAGGCTTCATCCTTTTGTCTTCTAAACCAGAGACAGAGGTGTGATATGTATGGGCAGGTGAGTTGATGCTTTTCCTGAGCATCTGCATAAGCTTTCTGGGATCTCTTAAGCATCCAGTATAGGCATTTTGGAGGATTTCCACCTCTACCTCTTGCTAAATGGTCAGTGCTGTTCTAGCTGTTCCTTTCTCTGGGTTGCATTAATTTGGGGTTAAGCAAAAGGGCTGTTTGAGCCTGCAAGACTGGAGCGATATAGTTTGAGCGGATAATCCAGAGAGCTTCAAACAATAGGAGGAGAGCACTTTCTGTTTGGTCTTTTTTTTTTTTTTTTTCTGGGTTTCCAACACTTACGAAATTCACTCAGTCCTGCCTTTAGGAGCAAAACCAAGCTACCTTCCATCTTGCATTCCTTTCAAAAGCATCTCATGCTGCAGGGACACAGCCTAAGTATTAACCTGCAATAGGATCTGTCCTATTTTATTTTATTGGGTTTTTTTTAAAAAGAAAGCGTGTTTTTTATTTCCTGACAGTTAGAACAATTCATCGGTGGAACAATTTGCCTCCAGAAGTTGTGAATGCTCTAACACTGGATATTTTAAAAAAGATGTTGTGGATAGTCGTTTGTCTGAAGGTGGTGTAGGGTTTTCTGCCTAAGCAGAAGACCTCCAAGGTCCCTTCCAAGGCTGTTATTCTATTTCCATTTCTATTCTTTGGGGACCGAGAGAAAGATCATTTTGGATTTTTCTCCTTGATTTTCCCACTCCCCCCCTTTAGCAAGAGTCTCATGGCGTCTTCACCTGTTGGACAGATTCTCAGAGATAGCCTTCCCAGAATGCTCTGCTCTAGGGAACGCTGGCTGGGAATTGTGGGAGTGAAAATCCTCCTATTTTGGAGTGCATCCACTTTGGAGAGCAGCTGCTTTTGAATCATTTGTCTTGACGTGATGAACTTTGATGATGTTGGTGTTGGTGGTTGTTTTTTTAAAAAAGCCCAGCAGGCATGACTTTGGGAAATGAACATTTTTCCAGCCTTTGGTGCAAGCGAGATCTATTTCTGACTTTTAAAACCTGGCCACGGTGCCTTCACACATCTCCCTTCAATATCTACGTCTGTGTGGCACTGATAACAAGATGTAGTCCTCAGTGGTAACACTGAGTCACAGTGACTTCAATCTAACTCATCAAGATAACATCTGATTGCATTCGTGCCTCTAATTATTTTTTTCCTGGCTGTTGTTTACTGATAACTTTTCTCCCTTCCTGCTCTTTCCTCTTTTCTCTCAATTTTCTTTTTCCTGGGCGAGAGATAAATCACTTGCCGTCTTTCAGTTAACCAGTGAAAGGTCAAGAAATGGGGGTGCATTTTATAATGTTCCTTTCAAAAACACGCTCCTCGGTTCTGGCCTGGCAGGAATGGGTGTTTGATCCTAACAGATAATCAAGAGTTGGAAGGGATCTTGTAAGTCATCTAGTCTATCCCCCCACCCAAGCAGGAGACCCTACACCATCTCGGACAGATGGCAGCCCAATCTCTTCTTGAAAGCCTCCAGTGATGGCACTCCCACAACTTCTGAGGGCAACTTCTGTTCCATTGGTTGATTGTTCTGTCAGAAAATGTCTGCTTATTTTCAGGTTAAATCTCTGCTTGTTCAGTTTCCATCCATTATTCCTTGTCTGGCCTTCGGGTGCTTTAGAAAATAGCTTGACCCCTTTCCTCTCTGTGGCAGCCCCTCAAATATTGGAAGATGCTCTCCTGTCTCCTCTGGTCCTTCTCTTCCCTAGACTAGCCATGCCCAGTTCCTGTAATGGTTCTTCATATGTTTAGCCTCCAGTCCCCTAATCATCTTAATTGCTCTTCTCTGCACTCAACATCTTTTTTATAGTGTGGTGACCAAAACTGGATGCAGTATTCTAGGTGTGGCCTTCCCAAGGCTTTATAGAGTGGTATTTATAGAGTGATCCTGCCAGGTGGGTGGGCTTCGTTTCCCAGAATTCCTGGCCTTCAAAGCCTTGCTGAGAATCCTGGGAGGCTGAGACAGAGAAGAGAAGAATGACTTGGGAATGAAGAATAGAGGTGGGATGTCCCAAGCTGTGAGATATCATGAGAGAGATGAACCACCTAAGGAACAAAAACCTACTAGGTGGATCTTTTTTTTGAATACTGTATTAATCTGGCAAATTGAGTTCACAAGATAATTGGCCTGCAGGAATCCTGGCTGCCGGGGAACAATCCTGATGCCAGGTAATTGACTCTAGTGGCTGTTTATAAGCGTGTATTATCTAGATAGAACACCTTTGGGCAGGCTGAAAGAACATAACCGGGTTTCACTGCTATGGGAAATGACGTGGAACAATCTCCCTGCCGATTTCCCTCTCCGCTTTCCCCCATTTCTGTGAATCCATTTAAATAATTTTTCTGATCCTTATTACAAAAGGAAATGCATTTGCATACTCTTTTTTTTCCAGTTCATGGATTTTCACATTATTATTTTTTTCTTCCCCCATTTTCTGCAGGCTGAACTATATCTCGGGTAACTAGATATACCGACTGTTCTCAGCAGCAGAAAAACAAAAAAAAAAATCCTAACACAAAAACCAACCCCAACCAAAACACGGGGAATATTTTCTTCCCTCTCCTTTATTCCACACTTGTTGTTCTTGTGTGTGTGTATTGGATCCACAAACCTTGTTCTGCTTATGAGAGATAACACGCAAGGCAACTTCGCTGTCAAAAAGAGCCGAGCCATCAATCAGCTTCTGCATACGGATGGGAAAAAATCAGGCCTCCCTCTCTCTGAGAATGCCCTCTTGACTAGTGTGCAGTTTGAGGATGACGTAAGGTTCTCACTTTGCTTTCCTTCTGTCCTGCAGAATTGCAGAGTACTCCTATGGGCACCAAAAGAAATCCTCCAAGAAGAAAAAAATTAGCAAGAACGACATCCGCCTTGTGCCCCGGGATGTGGAGGAGACTGATAAAATGAACGTTGTCAGCTGTTCCTCCTTGACGTCATCCCTCAACTACTTCGACTATCACCAACAGACTCTGCCTCTGGGTTGCCGCCGATCAGAAAGCACCTTTCTCAACGTGGAGAACCAAAACAACCGGAATGCCGGCTCCAACCACAACTACCACCACACCTTCACGGGTCAGGGACCTCAACAGCCGGATCTCATTATCAATGGGATGCCTCTCCCAGAGGTGAGCACTTCTCTTGGATGGAAGAGGGCTTCCAGAAAAAGTTCCCCCAATTGCAACAATGAACGAGCTTTGGGTGCAACTGGTAGCTTGGGGATGGGGTGGGGTGCTAAATAGAAACCAAGCATTTCTGAGTTGGATGTTTGGCTGCCATCTTGGGTGGCTGCCATCTTGGACCAGCTTTCCCCAAAGGTGAGGTTCTCCAGATCACCTGAACTCCCATTCGCATCATCTTCATGATGAGAACGGTAGGGTCCAGAGTATTTGGAGCATGCCAAGTTGGGCGTGACAGGCCCACCAAAGAGAAGTGGCTGTTAGTTATGATAATAATGCAGGGTGATTATGTCCAGGTTCCTCCTGAATCCATGCAAGTTTTTGAGTGCAGAAAATTGGTGTGTATTGGCTGTCTCTACAGGCTTTTCTGATTGGCCACTCTGGGAAACAGATTTAATGAGTCTTGAGCCAAGTTAACACTGAGCTTGTTTATATTCGCTACAGTTTGGACTTCTTGTTTGGACTTCTTGTTAAATGCATGGATTTGATTTGACTTGAGTTTGTTATGTGGAGGACCATTGTATTCTTTGCATCGTGGTGGCTTTCTCAGGGGTTTTTCTTCCACCCAACGTGGTTTAATATGGTTGTAAAGCTGGACTGAATAATGTATCAGCAGTTAGTACATGCCAGTGTTGTATTGATGATGACAGGTTGGATCCATGCAGATGGGCAAGGGACCTAGAGGTTTGAAGTGCTTTTTTAAAAAAAATTCACCAAACATTGCAAATTCTTCATGGGACACAGCTCTGGTCATGTGGTCATCTTGCATGCAGGAGGTTCTGTGTTTCTAGCATCTTCAAGATCAGGGACTGTTGTAGCTTTTGATAAGCCATGATTTGAAGCATCCCTTATTGACTGGACTGATGAGTACTCAGTTCTTCAACCTGGAGGGAACAAATGATGGGAGATGTTCTTTTCTCTTTGAACTTTTGGGATTAGCTACCTATCAGAGTCAACAGTATAGAAATTCCTGGATTAATTTTATGATCTGGTATAAAGAGCCATAGAGATTTTGAACTTTCAATAAGGACATTGAGATTTGGCTGCTAGGTGCTTGAGGAGATGTAGAATGGATTGTATGACTGACACCACTATATGTTTCCTTGAAATGAAGCTACTGATCCAAGGATACTCTTCCTCCATCTACCCTTTTACATTTTGAAGTGGAAATACCTTGTTTTCCCCATCATCTTGGGGTTGAGATGGTTGTTGGAGAAACGTGCTGTGATATATCAAAGCTTTTTTTTCTCAGAAGACAAGCTCTTTTTTTCCTCACTGCTGGGAGTTGAAATACTCATTCGGCTACAGTATGTGCCCGGTCCTGTTGGATATTTTTTGATTAACACGGGTTTGCTTCTCTTTGAATTATTACTTGACATTAAGTAAATATCAAGTAATTTTTTTATAATGGCATTGTCACATTTCTTACTTTTCATAGAATAACAAAGCAAAGAAGCAGGTGATATTGATGAATATATACATAGAGAGAGAGAGACAGACAGATAGACAGACTATGGCTGGGTCCACACAAGTGATTTGGAAGCTGTAGTTGCACAAATTGCTAAGACAAGCTTAGCTTTATCTTGAATATTTACTTTGGGGTAGAGTTTTGCACAAATCCATTTGTTAATTTATCCTCCTGTGTATTGAGTGAATGTGGAAAAGGGATCCTTTTGGTAACTGTTCGTAACTCAGATACATGTGATGCAGAACTATGTTTTTAATAAGCTTTAAGATACGTGTTGTGTGTTGGGCAAACACAATCTGCTACTTTGTTTGAAGCAACCTGGTATTGGATTAATGTGATGTGGGAACAAGAATGTTGAACGGGTGCCGAGAATTCACCATTTTTATTTCTTTTAGTATGTGTTTCTTTGAGTCAGTTTTTGACTTCGGGTGACTGCTTGGATAAACCCCTGCAGTTTTCTGGGCAAAGATTTCAGAAATGATTTTCTATCGCCTCCTTCCTAGAGACAACTGAGAGAGAGTGACTGATCCAAAGTCATCCACTTGGCTTGGTGCTTAAGGTGCGATGAGAACTGTCATTCTACTGGTTTCTAGCTGAGTTGCTTAAATACTACACCAAACTGGTGCTCAGAAAGTTACCATGGTGGAATAATGATCACTGATGACTGAATGAACAGATCAATTACCAGATTTATTCATTCCTACCCAGCACACAATAAATGTAATATGTTTTGGTTTTGGCCTAACAATTTAAATAGAGGCAGTCTTGGACATTCTCCATTGGGTTGAAGTAAGTACCAGGGAAGAAAAAGAGAGTTGATGGGGCTTATTTCTAGCCTGGCTTCATGCTACAGTTTGGAAATCTGACAGTTGCTTGTACATCAGTTTATTTCTGCTTACTAGATGCTTAAGATCAATTTTTCTGCCTGTTGACTTCAGTCTCTCCAACTGCAGTATTGTGATGATGGTTTCTTACTTGATGGGGGATGGTAGTGGAATAGGCAACCTCTTGGTGGCTAATTTTCCCAGCCAGCATAAATTAAGCTGGAAAGTTGGTTAAGATGAATACCATGCAACTCTTTTTGGTCTCCATCCTTGAGTTCTGTGAGAAATATGGAGACTATCTCCCTAAGGTTTGCTTTGTTGATATCCATCCATTCAACCCAACCCAACCCAACCAAATGTCTTCCAACAGTCCTTGCCTTTTCTTCTCTTTCTGATCTTCTGGCTGCATTTTGCTTTGTGTTTTCCCTTTTCAGATTGCATCCTATTCAAGAATTTTATATGCCAAGCCCAGCACTTGGCCTCTTTAAGATTACCAGTACCAAGGCAACTTCTGAAACTCTGCAGAAGTGCTTGGAGCCAATAGTGAACTCAACAGACTGTAGCAGTTGGCAGTGAGGGAGAATTTAAAAAAAAATGTAGATGTAATATCACACCGTTCCAGAGAATTAAATCTCCATGTCAGTGCCAGCATTGATATGGGATGTATAATCAAGTTGCTCCACTGCAATTGAATGGCATTGACCTGTGAATAATCATCCAGGTATTCTGAAGGTAGCTGCTCTTATGATATTATATTTGGGTTATTATTTGACAACTGCGATGAGATGGAAGAAGAGCAAATGTTTGAGTTTCCAGGATTCTTTTAAGTAGTGGAACTGAAGCAAAAGGATGCTTACCAATCAACGTGCAATCAAGGCTTCAAGGAAAGATCTTTGTGGCAATGGAGCAATCTAGGAAAGCTATTTTGATGGATCCTTGAGAAGTCCTTCCAAATTTCTTTTGGCAATGTTTTTGAAGCCTGCTTTCTTATTGGACGTGATGAAGGGGGTTTCTGCTAGCAGCACTGCTTTCTATCACATTTTCCCACGAGACTGAACATTCCTTGGTTGCCTGCATTTTCCAAGACTGAAAAAAAAACCCCATAGGAAGCTTCTTCCTTTCTCCTCTTTGGCATTTAATGCCTGTGCAGGAAGCCAAAGAGGCTACAAAGTGCTAGAAAGATTATAGTATAATGGAAGACAGGATATACATCACACTCCTTTGCCATTTTGCAACCGAACGTCTGTGTTTGCAGAACAGGCTTAGCCAAGTATTTATACAGCGTGCAAAACTTCATGAGTTCCAAATTCCAAACCTTGATTTGTTTTGGTGTTCTTGGACTATTGTGCCAAACCATGCATTATGAATATGGTAATAGTTTATGCTCCAACTCTGGAAGTTTTTAGGAAGACATTGGACAGCCATTTGTCTGAAATGGTATAGGGTTTCCAGTCTAAGCAAAGGGTTGGACTAGAAGACCTCCAATGTCCTTTCCAACTCTTCCCTTCTCTTCCCTTCCCTTCCCTTCTCTTCTACTCTACTCTACTCTACTCTACTCTACTCTACTCTACTCTCTTCTACTCTACTCTACTCTAATTCGATTATTCTACTCTACTCTATTCCAATATTATTCTATTCTATTCTATTCTATTCTATTCTATTCTATTCTATTCTATTCTACTCTACTCTACTCTACTCTACTCTACTCTACTCTACTCTACTCTACGGTTCAAGAAGTTGAGAAAATGGCAGCTTGTATTAGCCTTTGGAGCAGTGTCAAAAATAACTTTTAACCACATTACAGAGTTACTTGTGGCATGAATGGTAGGCTCAACTTGGAAGGGAAAACTGAATGGCACTTTGTATAACTAGTGTTTTAGAGGCAGAGTTGCAGAGGCGTTTCTTCCTTCCTCTTAGTTGTGAGCCTGGTGTAGCAAAGGACTGTTTTTTTTTATTGACATTAGCACTCTTTATAAAGATGATGATGAGGACCAAAATAAGGATAATAATTCATAAGCAGCTACCTGTTTCAAAGCAAGTCATTGCTGAGCTTATGGCATGGAAATGGTTGTTCTAATTGGTACTACTTGTCAGCAAAGATTTTGGAAAGTTTGAGTGGAACTGCTAAAGATAACACACAGGAGAGAGAGGACTGATTGTTTTCACTCGTTTGTTTTCCCTGTGGTGCATTTTCTTGGGCGCTGTCCATTTTAGTCTTTATTATTTATTGTTAGATTTTTATTCCACCTTTATTACTCTACTTAACTTATAGCAGTGAGTGTATGTAATACTTCCTCCTCCTCCTGTTTTCCCTGCAACAACAACCTTGTGAGGTGAGTTGGGCTGAGAGTGACTGGCCAAGTCACCAGACCACCTTTCATCCTCAAGGCGGGACTAGAACTCACAGTCTCATAGTGATTGGCCCAAAGTCGCCCAGGTGGGACTAGAAGTCACAGTCTCCTATGATTGGCCCACAGAACTCACAGTCTCATAATGATTGGCCCAAAGTCACCTAGGTGGGACTAGAATTCACAGTCTCCTAGTGATTGGCCCAAAGTCACCCAGCCAGCTTTCATGCCTAAGGCATGACCAGTTCTTAGTCTCCTGGTAATTCACTCAGCACTTTAAACACTAAGAGACTTATAGATTTGAGTATCAGGGAGATTTTTCCAAACACTTCTGGTGAAACTGTGGCTTTTTTCTTATTGCTAGGATCCATAGGCAAAATGCTTCTTGGGGCAAGTTATGAACCACAAGTCAACCTAGTGAGCTTTATATCTACTTACTGTGAGGGTTGGTTTTTTGGGCATCTTGGTATTGACTGGCTGTCTTTAAGGAAAGAGAGAAAGAGAAAACCAAGCAATAGAACATTTCTCTCTCTCTCTCTCTCTCTGTCTTGCTCTGTCTTTTTAGCCAGAGAAAGGCTAAGGCTTGAAGTTGTTAGGCAGCTGGTCTTTTAAATCTCAAGTCTGCTTTTTATTGTAGTAGTTAAGAACCTTGAAGTAAAAAAAAAGTCCCCACAGAATAAATATTACTAAAGCTCACTTCTTGTTCTATAAAACAGTCTTTATTCTACTCCCCACCCACCCCAAACTCTGGGTAAGATATAGAATTATATACTCTAAATCTGCTTTATAATACAGGTGAGGTCTAGGCTTCATTCTAAAATGGAGGTCTCCAAATTCTGAACCATTGTAACTCAAAGTTGATGCTGAAGAACAGCAGATATCCAGGCCAGAATATATCTCTCTCTCCCTCTCCCCACCTCTCCATCTATCTTCTATCTATATCGAAAAGTGAAATACCACTCATGTGTCATCACAAAAACTCCAGAACCATGAAGCCTCTACAAACTTGAAATTTGGCAAGAAAAGGATTTTTCAAAATGACCATCAGAGCATTAGTATTTCCTATATTACTATTATTATTATTATTATTATTATTATTATTATTATTATTATTATTATTATTATTATTATTATTATTACGCTCTGATGCTAAGGAATTCTACTCCCCTTCCCCACCTGAAAAGAAATCTGTTCCAAATGCAAAACACAAGCAGAGGAGAGGAGTTTTAGTTTCCATTTTAGTTTCACAGCAGCAACCAGCTTTAGTACAGAACAGTTGAGCTAACCATGCCCAGACTCCTTGCTGTCTCCTTTTTGCTCACACAGCAAATACTCTTTCAGTTTCCAAACAGCCCTCAACTCTCTCACACACTGACAGGACACTAGCCAGATGAATGCTGATGGATGCTGGTAGGCAGAGGCCCCCCTTATTTCCCTCTCCCCCAAAACTAAGCCCGACCACATCGTTTCGTAGTGAAGCACGGCTATCGAGCTAGTTTTACATAAAGCAAGGGCATCTGATTTTCCTTTCCTTATTCAGTGGCAACTTTATCCAGGTTTTGCCCAGATTTCTGAGAATCCTGCATTTTGGGAAGGATCTGATTGTAATAAAGGGAGAATATTTGTACCTCAGGGTTGAAATGAGAGGTTCTTGGTGCTCTCCGAGCTTGGTTGGTTTCATTATCCAAACTAGGTAACATCAGAGCTGTTGTGGTGCAGTGGTTAGAATGCAGTGCTACAGGCTACTTCTGCCAGCTGCCAGCAGTTTGATCCTGACCGGCTCAAGGTTGACTCAGCCTTCCATTTTTCCGAGGTTGGTAAAATGAGGATCCACATTGTTGGGGGAAAAAGGCTGACTCAGTAAACCACTTAGAGAGGGCTGTAATCTTTCATGCTATTGCTATCATCAGGGCTAGTAGGAACCACTTATTCCATTCACAGTATCTGTGATTTTGTTTTTCTGAACACCAATCCATTCTTCCTTTGAGTTCCAAGAGATATCTGATGATGTTTCCTAGTTGGGTAGTGAAACGTCTGCAAGGAAACAATCAAGCACAGGGAGCACCAAGAACCTCTCAGGTCTGATTAAAAATAATAATAATTACAATATCAGATATTGGAAGTTGAAGTTGACAATAGACAAAACAGGAAGCAGAATGTGACTCCAAATTGGTTTGCAAAGTCACATTGTCTGACACACAACCAGATAACTTAGCCTACATACATAGCAATCGTTTTTTTGGATTTTTTTAAAAAGCTTTTAGTTGTTTCCAAAAGGAGTTGAAACTTGTATGAGATATTGGTGAAACGCCTGTCAAGGGCCTTTAATGTAGACTCCCTGCTGTAGCTCAGCGAAGTAATGAGATCTCACGAGGATGTGTTACTCCAGTGTAAGACTCCTCAGAACAGCAGGGGTTTTCTTGCTTAATTTGTTGTTGGGGATCATAGATCAGAATGGTCCGATTTTGGCAAAAAGCAGCTTTTGGACCACAATAATTAGAATTATAATACTTAGAATTCTTTTATTGGCCAAGTGCGATTGGACACATAAGGAATTTGTCTTTGGTGCAAATGTTCTCAGTGTACATAAAAGAAAAGAGACATTCATCAAGAGCCAAGAATCATCAGGTACAACACTTAATGATAGTCATGGGGTACAATAAGCAATCAAATCATACTAGGAAACAGTCAATATAAATAGTAAGGATACAAGTGACAAAGTTACAGTCATGCAAAGTTGCAGTCATACAGTCATGTGACTACAAATGGGAGGGGATGCGTGATAAGGAGTGATGAAACGATTAATAGTAATAGTGGTGCAGACTTAGTAAACAGTTGGACGGTGTTGAGGGAATTATTTGTTTAGCAGAGTGATGGTGTTCAGGAAAAAAACTGTCCTTGTGTCTAGTTGTTCTAGTGTGCAGTGCATAAAGAAAGGTGCTTTTGTTTTTTTCTAATGTATCCTGTTCTCAGGATGAAGTTAAGCAATTCATTAGGGGCTCCTTTCTACAGAAGAAAAGGCTGGTGACTCTCTTTGTAAAGCCTTTTGGGCAGGGGGATATGTATGTCAGGACTCAGTTTCCAAGGTTTAACTTGGTTTCCCGTGGGGAATTCTTGGGCTTACAGTCCTGTGAAATTTTGGGGACAAAATGCTAAGTTTCAGTGCCATTCCTCCCCTTTTACAATTGTATACTTCCCCCAATTTGACAATCATTTTAGGTAATTCACTTCAGTGATGTCACACATAGAACTTGACTTGCATTGTCCGAATTTGGTCTCTTTAATGAAGGCTTAAGGTATTGTGTGAACCCAGTTTCTGTAACTATTTCAGCAAGTCAGCTTCATGTAAACAATGCCTTAGCATGATGCATGAACTTAGCCTTAATTTGGGTTGCCTAATTCGTTCCATCATCCAAGATGTGAAGTCTTATCTTGGCTGCCTGTATCCAGGGCGGAATTTAAACATTGGAACTATTGAGGAAAACTGTGAGAAAAAAGGATTTTCTTCATTTTTTTGACTTCTAGCCAGATCTTCATAAAAGCTCTGTAGCTTTGCATTTCGTGGAATCACCTGGTAGAATTGGAAAAAAATAAATTAAAAAACCACCCCATAATCTCAAAAACTGGTGAGTTACCATGGAGACCTTATTAAACTGAGTGGATCATGGTCTAATTCTGTATGGGAATCCTCTCTTCATAAAATGCTAGAAAATCCTTGGTGTGGATTGATTTCAAAGGTGATCTTTGGCTTGAGACATCCTCTTGCGACCCTTCAAACAGAAAAAAACAACAATTCCTCAATTCTTCCACAGCTGGCCCATTTTGCCAAGTATCTGTTCTAAAAGTTTAAAACTTAAACCTTCCCCCAAGATTAAAAAAAAACAAAAAACTAACAACCCTCAAACATCACATCTCCTTTAATTGAAATTTGTGTTAATTAAGAACAATACATGAAAGGGCATTTGCCTTATTCACATTGCAATGCAGATGTTTTTCCAGATCTCCCCAAAGGGTAAAATTGGGTTAAATGAAGAAGTTTGTGTATGAAAGGAATAGAATGTGCTCCTAGTAGAAATTTATTTCGAAGATGGAGCTTGCCACCTGCAGTTTGCATGGGCATCTGGATAATGAGTGTGTGTATGT